>JAZAYU010000064.1:4064977-4087940 GCA_038501625.1 Corbicula japonica | reverse complement strand
GAAAATTCCACCAAATGTCAACTAGTTCTTCTTTATTAAATAAATTTAAAATTACACTTCTTGCACGACGCATTGTCGCTTACAAGCTCTTCTTGCAACCCGGTCGATGCAAATAGTGATCTGAATTTTTTAATTGTACTGTAGCTTGTTATTGATTTCATTGCATATGTATGATTCTCTTATATGTTTTTCATACTGAAATGGTACGATACGTTCACCTAGCACCGGGATTGCTTCGCCTGAATATGCTTTGAGTTGCACTTTTGTTGCTTTCAATGGAAATCTGTCTTTCAGTTTGCTTTTGTACGCCTCTTCATTTTTGATAGTAACATAACTTTCACTATCTAAATCAAAATTCACCAGTGTGTCACCTATTACCGTTCCTATTGAAAAAGTAAGGCGACTTTAAGGGGTAGAACATAGTATCTAAAGTATAGTATCGAATTGTTTAAACTTGATATTTGCAGCGGAATTGCCAGGGTCGACCAACCCCGATGGCTCCGCACAGAAGTTCTTACTCTTCAATGCACGTCGAGCAAGGCATCTTTCTGACCTTTCCACTTTTTTCAACGAATGCAGAAGCTTGTATACATGAGGTGCAATATCGGCCGTGCAGACCTGGATTGGTCCGCACTTTCCTAAATCGTCTCAAAAAAAGATGGTCAATAATCATAATTTCTATTTTTCGCTTCATCTTCGGATCCCACCTCTTCTAAATTTTAAACATTTTTAAAATACAATAACTTCAGGATAATTCCCAGACTTGACCGACCGGGATGGATCCGCACTTTCTGCACTGTTTATAAAGTTTGTTATACATATATTTCTAACTATTCAAACAAGTGCTTATTATAAGGAATATTTTCAACACAATGACCCTTTTTTGACGTCTGTCATCAATTCAATAGAAAAGTTCACACAACGTATAATTATAATAAAAAAGGTGCACAAGGTGCAGGGTGCATCGCACAAACCCCCTACCCTAACCCTAACCCTAACCCAACCCTAACCCTAACCCAACCCTAACCCTAACCCTAACCCTAACCCTAAACTTGATATTTACAGCAGAATTGCCAGGGTCGACCAACCCCGATGGATCCGCACAGAAGTTCTTACTCTTCAATGCAATTCAAGCAAGGCGTCTTTCTCACCTTTCCACTTTTTTAAACAAACGTAGAAGCGTGTATACATGAGGTGCAATATCGGCCGTACCGACACAGATTGGTCCGCACTTTCCTAAATCGTCTCAAAAGAAAGATGGTCAAAAATCATAATCTGTATTTTTTGCTTCATCTTCGAATCCAATCTCTTCTAATTTTTAAGCATTTTTAAAATATGATAACTTCAGGATAATTCCCAAGCTTTACCGACCGGGATGGGTCCGCACATTCTGCATTATTTCTAAAGTTTGTTATACGATATATTTTTAAACTATTCAAACAAATACTTATTATAAGGAATATTTTCAACACAATGACCCTTTTTCGACGTCTGTCAATTCAATTAAAAAGTTCACACAACGTATAATTATAAAAAAGATGCACAAGGTGCAGGGTGCATCGCACAAACCCCCTACCCTAACCCTAACCCTAACCCTAGGCTCTAAGATTTTTCCAAGTGTAAAATTATCAGAGCCACTGCCTAACAAAAAAAAGTGTTATATAGTGGCTTGTTAGTGCCACTATAGAAGAACACGTTTATGTCTTATAATGGCTCTCGGTTTTTTTCTAAGTGTAATAATATCAGAGCCACTGTTGTACACACATACTTATGCTATATAGTGGCTTTGTTAGAGCCACTATAGAACATATTTTGTTCAATGGTGGCTCTTATTTTTCTGTCTTACTGAGGACTCAACACAAAACGTCTTATAGTGGCTAAGGGAGCCACCACATAACACGTTTATGTCTTATAATGGACCTTGTATTAGAGAGGCTCTCAGTGACGATAGTGGCTCTCAGAATTTTTTGTAAGTGTAATAATATCAGAGCCACTGTTGTACACACATAATTATGTTACATAGTGGCTCCGTTAGAGCCACAATAGAACATATTTTGTTCAAGGATGGCTCTCATTTTTCCGTCTTATAGAGGCTCTCATAGTTGGGTTAGGGTAAAGATGTCAGGGAGCCACTGTTGGACAATACATAATGATGTGATATAGTGGCTCTCAGGTCATGACCCCTACCCCAGGGGGTCAAGGTCAGGGTGAGGTCAGAGCCACACTATAACACCCTAACCCTTGGGTTAAGCCACTGTATAGCTATGGCAGGGAGCCACCATATCACTAAACAAGGAAGGAAAGAATTTCAAAGTGCTCAAATATGGGGGCCTTGGTCGGACGAGTTTGGGTTAGGGATTCAGCGACGAGTGAAATGTTAAAGTACTTAAAATTGGGGGCCACGATCGGACACTCTGGGGTAGTGCAAATACAAGGAACGTCCTTCAAAGTGTTGAAAATGTATGGGGAACTGGGGCGGCGCCTTACCAAGACAAGTAACGCCATTTCCAAAGCTTGGGTTAGATGGAGCCAACGTATAGCATAGCCCCGGGAATCAACGACTAGTAAAATGTAATTATTGTATAAAGGAACGCTACTCAACTACTACTATGAACAATAAGTTAAATGTATTACTTCCCTTTACTCAATAACGTGCAACATGGATAAAATCCCGTGTAATTCTGTGTAAATTTAACATTTATAAAATGAAACAAATGAAGCAAAAGCCATGCATGAATGTGCTTCTAAAATATATAGATTACAGAATATCTTTGGAAAGAGAGATTGTACTGCGTAATGACAAGTTATAAATTCATAATACTAAATGGCAAGATTTATAAATTTGTTTTGTTCACAATATCTACAAACAAATTAATAAATGGATAGGAGAATTGTAGTTTGTAAAACATTTGTTACGAAGTTATTTGTTTCGTACCAGTATTTAGAAAAATATAATTGATTTTTCTGTAGTGCAACTTAGTGACTGAAAAAAAGTATGGCATAGCTCCTTGAATGGCAATTTCCTTAAGTCATGTGGTCTTAAGCATATTTTCAATCCTCAGCGTATGCCATCTTGAATTTTACAGGAGAACAAAAGAGCATTCAAATAGGTATTTTGCACGGCCCGTATTTTGCACGTTTAATAGTACTTTCAAATAAATCTGTAATAACAATATAAACATAAGGGCGGCATTGCCGCATATTTCTGACACTATGATTATATGTAAAAGCAACCTTTGGGCGACACCTACATTTTCACTCCTAAAATCATTATTTATTGTGCTATCTTGCACAAAATGGTATCTTTTTAAAGGAAATTTATAGAAGAAGACAACTAGATACCAAACTTAGTGATTCCTGGGCTCTGGGTTTCAGTCTAGCCATTTCTGTATGATGTATCCTGGTCAAAATTTGAACTTTTTCATTTATCGGCTTGTTTCAATTAACATTTTCACACAGAAAATCATTATTTAATGTCATATCTTGCTCAAACATACATAAAATTAAAGGATATTCATTGTACAAGAAATCTAGATAAATAAATTAGGGGTACTGAGAGTCTGGAAATGGATCTGGCCATTTCTGTGTGATAGGGGTAGCTCAAAATCTGCACTTGGCGATTTCTCGGCTTCTTTCGACAAACTGTTTCAACTGTAAAATCATTATTTTTTGTCATATGTTGCTCAAACATACATATATTTGAAGGATATTTATAGTTGAAGACAACTAGATACCAAACTTAGTCATTCTGGGGCTCTGGGTTTAAGGCTGGCCATTTCTATATGATGTATCCTGGTCAAAATCAGCACTGTTTCATTTATCGGGTTGTTGCAATTAACATTTTCACACAGAAAATCATTATTTATTGTGCTATCTTGCTCAAAATGGTATCTTTTTAAAGGTATTTTATAGTAGAAGAAAACTAGATATCAAACTTAGTAATCCCTGGGCTCCGGGTTTAAGGCTGGCCATTTCTGTGTGATAGGGGTAGCTCAAAATCTGCACTTGGCAATTTCTCGGCTTCTTTTGACAAACTGTTTCAACTGTAAAATCATTATTTTTTGTCATATGTTGCTCAAACATACATATATTTGAACGATATTTATAGTAGAAGACAACTAGATACCAAACTTAGTCATTCTGGGGCACTGGGTTTAAGGCTGGCCATTTCTATATGATGTATCCTGGTCAAAATCAGCACTGTTTCCTTTATCGGGTTGTTGCAATTAACATTTTCACACAGAAAATCATTATTTATTGTGCAATCTTGCTCAAAATGGTATCTTTTTAAAGGTATTTTACAGTAGAAAAATTATAGATATCAAACTTAGTAATCCCTAGGCACTGGGTTTCAGGTTTCACTGTTATATAAGCAATATTTGAAGGAATCAGTTGTGCAAAACTCTTCTCAATGAAAAAGAAACTGAAATTTTAGCTTAAAAATTAATTAGAAAACTTGTCTTATGACTTTTGTAAAATAAACTTCAGGCAAAAATTCAGGCAAAAATGATTAAGATCATATTCTTGATGATTTTGCTTATAAAAATAATTACTGCTCAGTTTTATATTCTACAGTTCTTTATTATCTGTATATTATATTGGGCAGTTCTCACAAAGGGATATGGTATTAATTGAACTTTAAACACTGTTAATATTAGTGATGTAACGATTATCGATTAAAATCGCTTAATCGTCTATGAATGCCTTTTCGATTTGATAATCGATGTCATTCCCTAATAATCGATTGATATTGATGTTTACCACTGTCTGTTAAGTACAGCATAATAAGGCATATTGTAGTCATTTATTTGTACAAGTCATAAATTTTGTTGACCTTGTAGGTATTTTTTTCCATTTACAACCTGTTTTGGGGGTTGCAGGGATTCAAATTGGTGCAGATTTTTGCAATTTGATGCAAACAAATTTGAATTATTCCACTTTTGACAGGATATATTTTTTGCAAAGCATTGTTCTTTTACCCTATTTTCATTCAATGTTTAGTACATGAAAAAAAATAATTGAAAGATGTTATATTTGATCTTTAAAACTCCAAATTTATGTTTAAAGTGGCAGCAAGCACACAACAGCAAGGGGTAATTTTGTAAGCTTCAAGCATTTTGTGAATGATACACTAAGCTGTTTCATAAACTGGTTCTTATCAATGAAATCACATTTGAAGTGGCAAATGATTCCAGCCAATGATTGTTCATGATTTGCAACCAATATCCCATTACTATGATTGTGTCTGAAATTGTAAGCAAATAAAGGTTCAAGTTAAAGGGTGTAGTTGTCTCTTGAATAGTGATTATTTAAAATACTTTACTACCAAATGGGATTACATTTGTATGTGATGCTATCATAATTTACAAATGCATTAACAATGTTCAGGCATCAATCCAAGATCATGTTGATGCACTTTCATACTGAATTCTATTAGAATTCTGCTTCAACTTTGAAACAAAACTAGCATGGAAATTTTACCAGCAGAATTTAAAGTACTTAGTTTATGTATTGTTGTCCTTGATTCCTCGCAGAAAAAAGCACTGTATTATTTTGCTCAGACTCTTCAATGCCTTTGTAATTGCAGGTTGCTGCTTAAGGTCACAGTGTATTTGTAGTCTTTTACATAATTACTTTTTGAGAAAACTAACCCAAAATAGGGCAAAGCATTCATGTCCCACAACATAGCACCCAGACTATAACCTTCTGAAGATTTTCAAGTTAACATTATATGAACAAGAATGTAGGTTCTGTTATTTACATAATGACTGTATAGTGTTTTATTGAATTGATTCTCTCAATTGTCTTATTTACATTTAAAGTAGCTAGTTTATAGAACATAATTAAACATTAAAGGTGCATAGCAAAACACAGGCATTAACCTTCAAAGCCTGTGTCAAAGTTTTCGATTATTTTCCGATTTAAATCGATTTCTTCTAGGAATTTCGATTCGATAATCGATTATGATATTTGTCCGATTCTGCAACACTAGTTAATATATTAAATAAGCTGTCACTGGCTATGCCCCCACCCCAACTCTCCCATCCCCACTCCCACCGTCAATGTTGTGTTCAGCTTTATTTAAATGTCAATTGAAAATGGAAGTGACAAGCAATGGAAAAAAATGCAGATATCTTCACAATCTGTCTAAACATAAAAACTACAGCCTGGACACAACCACCTATAGATACTAGGAGCATTGCATAGTGATCATACTCCAATCATGACCTTGGCCTTAGAGATAGGGTCCATACATATCGGTCTATACATGAGAAAGTTGCAGCCTGGTAACAACTGCCTATACTCCATGTCCTTACATGCATTATTGGATGGTGATCAAACACTAATTGTGATCTTAACCTAAGATGTAAGGTTATAGGTTTGCACTCGCCAAGTTGTCTTGATATGCTGTGTCAAGTTGTTTTTAATTTGGTCCATCTTAAAAATTTTTTAATCTTGACATGTGAAACTGGATGACAAACTGACTATGGGATTTTAAATAATCTTCATTTTGAGGGCATATAAAGAAAAAAAATGGTGAGGGGTTACCACTTCCCATGACCTACCCCAACCCTGAATATATTTTTGACAGTTTTACCAAAGTGAGGGTGTTGTTGTTGTTGTTTTGTTGTTGTTGTTTTTTTTTTGTTTTTTTTTGGGGGGGGGGGCATTGATGTTATGAATTTATTTTCATCAGTTCGAGTTTTAAGATAAAAAAGGGGGGGGGGGGGTTCCACTGCCCACTTGTTTTCTCCACCAACCTTAGTTTTTATTTTTAATTTGCCCATCAACACTTCTTAACATTTTGTGTATGTCTAATTTACATGGGTTCCACTAGCTGCTAAATCTCAATAGTCATTGTGATATTTTTTGAGGGGGGATTATGGCAATTAATAGTCAAAATACCTCTAATTTAAGGGGGGAAAATACCCTTCAACTAATAATCATGGGGTCAAAATGGGGCTTTTTGGAAATTTCAAGAAGAGTAAGGTCATCTCCCTGGTCAAACGGAACTGTCTGCACACCAAACATCTCTCCCCACATTAAGATTTTATTAACACTTAATTGTCATATTAAAAAGCTAGTATGCACATGACATTTCATTTGGAGCAAGTTTAGGGGAAGTTAACATTTTCATATAGTTAATGATATTGCCACTACCTGGGAGCGAACCTGTACTGTCACATTTTCAACCCCTAGCCTTGCAATTCCAACAACGCAACCAACTGAGCTATCTGGGACAACTCAGTAAGAATAAACACAATGGATGGGGAAAAAGCAACATACAAGCTCAGTAACTGTTGTTTTTTATGCTAAGATTGTAAATATACCATGTAATCTTATCAGTTGGAGAAAATAGAAATCTTATAAAGATGGGAAAATAAAACATTAAAAAGTTTTCATCCTATCTAAATAATTAATTGTTCTTCACTTGTCATACTTACAATACTAGTCTGATTAATAAGGCTATAAAAAGTGACTGAGAAACTGCATGACACAATGGCTTCTAGGAAGAAACTGAATGATACCATTATGTTTCAAAAATAAAAACTTTGAAGAAGAACACTTCATATGATATCTAATACTCTTATCATAATTTTATACTGATTTCACAAGTTTTTAAGTTGAATGATTTTATTGCTTTCTATGTCATTCGGATTCAGTTCTGAAAGATTTTTGTGTGTTTATGTTTAACTACAACAACTAAACTGTTATAGTGCTATTATATTAACACAGTGCACCATTAAGTAGTAATTTTTATAGATACTTTCATCATTATGTCAACTTTAATAAAGACAGCTGTAAATTCAGTAGTATTAAATTATTATAAAGAAGTACAAATGAATAGATTATCAGGATTCTTTTAACACTTCAAGAAGCTTGATAGCAAAAAAAGAAGAACATGTTGAATGTGACATATACTATGCCCCTAGGTTATAAAACTGAATTTGAAAACCATTCTTGGACCTACAGCTTTTAAATTGGCAACCAAAATCTTACTTAATTCATTTTGAAGGATGTAGCAATACAGTGATAGGGGCAGAATTATATTGTTTAGGAAAACTGAACCCTTTTTGGATTTAACTGAAAGTAATGAGAAATTAATGTTTTTACTCTGTTGATGCATCTTCAATGACATGGAAAAACAGTGAAGCTCCAGATTATCTGGCACATCTTTGCAGTCTGATCAGGATCTACACTGTTCGCTTTTAGAATTGCAAGCTGATCTGGATCTACACTGTAAATACTATGCTCATCATGAAAGGCTTATCCTTGCAGTGATCAAATGCTACTACCATTAAAGATGACCACAAATTGAATTTCCTTTTACTTTTATTTCAATATATAAAATTATGTATCCAGTATATAATTATGGTTTAAAAAATAATCAGTTATATACACTAAAGGTTCAGGGCCATTGTCCTGTCACAAAAGCAAAACCCATTGCAGGTTCATATTTAGTAGTCTACATTGTCTTAACCCTTTCTTCCATATATAGATTATATACGCATTTTTTCGCATGGTCAACCAGTGTAGATCCAGATCATCCGTGCTGTTTGATAAGGATCTGCACACACTGGTTGCACTTTGGTCAGAAATAACACAATGAATAAAAAGTGAACAGGTTAGAACCAGATGGATGTGCCGTCTGATCTGGGTCTAAACTGTTTGTCTTTGCAATAAAGGTGTTTCTATGGAGGAAAGGGTTAAACATACTGCTGACACATTTCTTTTGAGAACCCTAGCAGATGACCATAATGGCATGTGTACAAAAGTATATGAACCCTGAATACTTGGAGGTAGTATAACTATTAGACCTGTGGGTGGCAAAATCAGTCGTGCAAGCGCATTCAATTGCTGTTTTCTTTGATTCAAGTTTCCTTTTAGACATAAACTGAAATTAGTTCGCTTTTATATAAAACTTTTATTCAATAGTTAAGCAAACGACATTTTTAACCATTACAAGGTTAAAAGTTAGTTGTTATATGCATAATATGCATTTGACTTCAGTTTATTAGGAAAATATCAGTTAAACATTAAATAATGAAATTAGTTAATTTTCTTTGTTAACCAGCAGTATAGACTGGGTTTGGTAATAAGACACAAGTTTTGATCTTGTTGGAAAAATCCCTGTTTTTATTTAAATCAATAATTGTGCATCATAAAAATAAATTGATTAAGTTGGTTTTGGGATGAGAATTTTACCCTATTAAAAATATAATCTTATATTAATAAATATCTTACATTAATATTATACAGCCCGTGATTTGATTTTTCTTTAACTTTGCCCGATAAGTTAAATTGCAAGTTAAATTGAGAATTGTCCATTGTCTGATTTTAAAGTCCAATTTTTGATATGATACTGTGCCTACATCACTCTAGTACAGCTTTCAATGTTATCTGTGTTGCTGCTTTCCATAGATTCAAGTTGAAACTTTCAGTGATTTTATACTAACATCCCTGTATTTGGCTTCGGTAGCGTGATTGGAATTGAATGGCTAGGCGCTGTAGCCGTACGGTACAGGTTTGCTAATACAACTAGGAGCAATATCATTTGTTAAGTCATTGGAATATTTTGAAATTTACTTGTGATATTTTGACTCTGCTACTAAACGTTTTGTTTTCAATCTAACCACTGTGCCTCCATCCAGTTGTCAACTTCACTTCAAATGCATAATATTAATCATATAATTTATAATATAAACTACATATAAAGAAATGTCTAGTTTAAGTAACAGAGATCTTGGAGAAAGGAGGCTAGGTCTTTTACACAACATATTGTTTTGTTATGGTGATCATATGTGCCAAGTTGTTTTGAAACCCCTCAACTCATAATAAATATATTGCTGGACAAGAACAACACATCTTGCACATAACATGTCATATTGATATGAGGAATTCATAATGGCAAGATACAGCCTGGACACTAAATAAATTTGGCATGCACTAAAGGATGGACAGACAGTTCAAATTTCATATGTGTCTCTTCAAGGGCATAAAATTCCGTATGTAACAGAAAATGTAGAGATTGTAACAAATTTTAAATAGACTGAGCCAAAATGAAAACTTGACAAAAATAAAATTTAAAACTCCTTATGTAAATGACGTCAGTGAATGCTTATATCTGAAGGAATTTGAACACCAATATGTTTATCTTGGAAGTTGTCGGTTCAGCATTTACCAGTTAGAAAATTTGAAAAAAGAAAGAAGAAAATAAATTACCTAGTTGCTGAAAACTTTGATTTTGTTCGTTGTTCAATTAAAAGGGAGGTAATTTGCAAAAACAGATATTTAAGTAACTGTATCTTATTGTTTTTCATCAGTGGACTTAAAAGATTGTGTTTTCCTTCAGTAAATACCATTAACTTTTTAATTTGACTGACAAATAATCAGTTTGAGACTTAAATGTTAAAAATGATCAATCTCATCATTATTTAGAAAAGAGGAGACAACCCTCACTTCTGTGAAACCATAACACCATCTACCAGCTTTATCAGAATGTCTAGATACGTGCAAATGTCACAAATTAAATGAAAGATAAAATACTGCATCACTTAACAAAATTTTTTAATTTAAGAAGTGGTAAGTTTTCATATTTGTTAGGTATATTAATATAGCCTAATCTTTTTACATTTCATAAAATACAATGAGAAAAATACAAAAACATCAAAAACACTGCCATTGATTAAATGAGTATGCTGCTAACATTGTTGTTTTGGTTATTAAACTCAAACTGCATTATATGCAGACATGTTTTGCGTCTCAAAATTTGCTTTTACAATATGAGATGAATAGCTAGGAAAAGTGGAAAAATTGATTCAGAAGTGTGTTTAATATTGCATCCCATGTTTTTAAAGTGTAATCTTTGACTGTTGGAAGATTTTTAATACTAAATACATCATTAAATTATTTACATTTCACAGTTACAACAGTTTTGCATTGTACATTTTAGAAACATTTTCAACAATTATTGTGCAAAACTATTGCAAGTCAACATACAATAGTTTTGCAATCCAAAATGCTCCAGGAAAATAATAATTTATAGTGCAAAACTATGGTAAGTAAAAAAAATAAAATAAAATCATAATTCAATTTGGTTTTGTTAAATTAATATATTGATAATACTTCTTGTATAAAATAATGATTACACATGAAAAATGAATTCAATTAAGTTAATATTAAAGAAACAGTTAAGTTTTTTCCTTCTCCTGAAAAATTTTCCAAAACAGAGTTACAATAGTTTTGCGCTAAGCCCTCGATATATTTGAAGGATATTTATAGTAGAAGACAACAAGATGACAAACTCAGTCATTCTGGGGTTCTGGGTTTGAGTCTGGCCATTTTTGTATGATGTAACCTGGTCAAAATCAGCACTTTTTCATTTATCGGCTTGTTTCAATAAACATTTTCACACAGAAAATCATTATTTATTGTGCTATCTTGCTCAAACATACATAGAATTAAAGGATATTCATTGTACAAGAAATCAAAATAGATAAATTAGGGGTCCTGAGAGTCAGGAAATGGTTCTAGCCATTTCTGTGTGATGGGGGTAGCTCAAAATCTGAACTTGGCAATTTGTCGGCTTCTTTCGAGAAACTGTTTCAACTGTAAAATCATTATTTATTCTGATATCTTGCTCAAACATACATATATTTGAAGGATATTTATAGTAGAAGACAACTAGATGACAAACTCAGTCATTCTGGGGTTCTGGGTTTGAGTCTGGCCATTTCTGTGTGATGTATCCTGGTCAAAATCTGCACTTTTGCATTTATCGGCTTGTTTTGATTAACATTTTCACACAGAAAATCATTATTTTCTGTCATATCTTGCTCATTTATACATAGAATTAAAGGATATTTATTGTACAAGAAATATAGATAGATAAATTAGGGGTCCTGAGATTCTGGAAATGGGTCTGGCCATTTCTGTGTGATAGGGGTAGCTCATAATCAGCACTTTGCGATCTGTCAGCTCCTTTCGACAAACTGTTTCAACTGTAAAATCATTTTTTATTGCCATATCTTGCTCAAACATACATATATTTGAAAGATATTTATAGTAGAAGACAACTAGATACCAAACTCAGTCATTCTGGGGCTCTGGGTTTGAGTCTGGCCATTTCTATATGATGTATCCTGGTCAAAATAAGCACTCGGCGATTTCTCGGCTTGTTTCAAAAAACATTTTCACACATACAATCATTATTTATTGTGCTATCTTGCTCAAACATACATAGAATTAAAGGATATTCATTGTACAAGAAATCTAGATAGATAAATTAGGGGTCCTGAGAGTCTGGAAATGTTTCTAGCCATTTCTGTGTGATGGGGGTAGCTCAAAATCTGAACTTGGCAATTTGTCGGCTTCTTTCGACAAACTGTTTTAACTGTAAAATCATTATTAATTGTGATATCTTGATCAAACATACATATATTTGAAGGATTTTTATAGTAGAAGACAACTAGATGCAAACTTAGTCATTCTCGGGCTCTGGGTTTAAGGCTGGCCATTTCTGTATGATGTATCCTGGTCAAAATCAGCACTTTTTCATTTATCTGCTTGTTTCATTAACATTTTCACACAGAAAATCATTATATTATTGTCATATCTTGCTCAAACATACATAGAATTAAAGGATATTCATTGTTCAAGAAATCTAGATAGATAAATTAGGGGTCCTGAGAGTCTGGAAATGGGTCTGGCCATTTCTGTGTGATAGGGGTAGCTCACAATCTGCACTTTGCGATTTCTCGGCTTCTTTCGACACACATTATCAAACCTAAAATTGTTATTCGTTGGTCCTATCTTAGTGAAAATAGCATATGATTGAAGGATATTCATAGCAAATGAAAAATAGACACACACAAAGTGGTTTAAAGCTCCCTAGAGCTTTTTATTCTTTCATCTATAGGAAATACCATTTTTATATATTTTTTTCTATTTTAGGAGAGATGTACCAGATTATCACCATAGAGTAAGTGTTATTTAATTTTGTATCTGGTAATACATTATATAGGATTTATATAGGTAGCGTAAACTTGAAAAAAATACAATAGTCAGTCTCAAAAATGCGTTATTCAGTTGAGCCCCTGCTGGGAATCAAACCCAGGCCTCTCTCCATGTAAATGGAAAGTATTCTACCATTGAACCACAAGGGCGATCGGTAGAAAGTGGCATATGAGACTGCTGTACACATATACAATACAGTAATAGTAATATTTATAATAATAATACATTTAGCAAAATTAGAGTATGACTTTTTATGTTTTTTTCAAGTTCTTGGCCAGATTTACAAATTTTCATACTTTTTCTTCATTCCAACAAGCAAACTGATCCCTAAATACACTATTAATGGGCCATTCATGCTCATATTGCATATCAAACGGTTTCTCATCATGCCAAAAAGGGTGAACATGTCCAGGTTTGATATTTCTTGCTCCTGGGCAGATCTGTTGGCTTTGGCCAAGTAGCTGTTCATTGGTCTGTGCATGAGGGACTTATTGTTGGTGTTACCCTTCTAGGCACGTTCAGCTTCGTCTGTGCTCTTGAAAATGATATAGCCCAAGAGTAGGGCGGGTACAATAGTCTATTGTTCATGTTTTTGTCTGAAATATTGATGAAAAAAACGCAGTTAATTTATTTAAAAGTCAGTTCCGGATCGAATGTCAACAAATCACTTATTAAGAACTTTATCAGAAGATTTGCGGTCTGTGTCAACAGCGAATGCAATAATTTGACCAAAAACACTGAAAACCGCTTTGAATTCCGTGTATTTAATGTGTTTTGATGATTTGAAAAGCAAACGAATTTGACCTAGTTCTTTGTCGAAGCGATGCTTGTCAATAAATGCAGAAACGAAATTTTAAGCGAAATGGCGGAAATGGAAGAAATGGACACACAAGGTTCTGGCGGAACCTAAATTATGTCAAAATAAGTCAGGTTTCATTCATGAAAGTGCTATTTAATAGGCAAAATACCGGATTGAAGGCTCTGTTGTTCTTCGGCAAAATTCAAGATGGCGTACGCTGATGATTGTATAAAGTAATATGTCACGTGATTTAATAGACCAATCAGATCTGTCTGAACCAGGTCTGAACCAGGGTGACCCAGGTCTGAACCAGGTCTGAACCAGGGTGAACCATGTCTCAACCTGGGTGACACATGTCTGTCTCAGGGTTGAGCCAGGGTGACCCATGTCTGTCCCAGGCTAATTAAATAGTTGTCCAAGGGTCTAAATGAACACTTTTCTATTTGTCGCCTTGTTTTTACCAACATTTTTATCCCTAAAATCACTTTATTGTGATATATTGCTCAAATATACATAAAATTAAAGGATATTCATTGTACAAGACGTTAAGATAGATAATTTAGGCATTTCGGGTGTCTATGAATTAATATTGGCATTTCTGTATGACGGTTGATTATTGAAATAAACACTTTCATTTTTTTTGGCTTATTTTAACATTTTCAAACCTAAAATTGTTATTTGATGTTCTTTCTTAATCAAAATATCATATACTATTTTTTACATTTTAGGAGAGATGTACCAGATTATCCACATAAGGTAAGTGTTATTTAATATTTATCTGATAATGAGTTACATATGATTTATATAGGAAGTGTAAACTTGACAAAGACACAAGTCAGTCTCAAAAATACCTTATTTATGAGACCCAGCCGGGAATCGAACCCAGGACTCTCTCCATGTAAATGGAAAGTATTCTACCACTGAACTACAAGGGCGTTCGATAAAACGTGGCATATGAGACTGTTACCACAACAAACCATACAAACCCAGCAAGCAAAAGTATATGGGTCCTATATGGGCCCCATATGGGTCCAATGTGGGCCCCACATGTGCTGCCCATATGGGCCCCATTTGGGTTTTGCAACCGGGATTAATATGGGTCCCATATGGGCAGCCCATTTAGGACCCATATCGGCTACATGTGGGTCCCATATGGGCTACATGTTGGTCCTATATGGGACCCATATGGGCTGTATCTGGGCTATATGTAGGTTGTACGTGGGCTATATGTGGGTTGTATTTGGGCTATATGTAGGCTGTATCTGGGCTATATGCGGGAAACGCATTGGCTTTTAACTGTACTTTGATCCTTCATCTCCAGACCTGGCATGTGTAAATTGGAGGGTTCAAGTCTGCTAGTTTCAAATGCATTTGTGAAATCAAGGCGTTACAATTTACCTAACAATGGTGAACCACATAATAAAGGCAAACAACTAAATAAGGTTTGATCACTTTTAATTTTATGTTCAACAGATACCTTTCAGCAATGATACAAAAGATGCAAATAAATCATGTAAATGTATGTAAACATATGTAGCAAATATGGATCAGTAAAAAAATAAACTAATTCATATACAAGTAATAACAATTATTTATGCACATGAACATGCAATTGGTAAATAACTGTAAAACAAACTTGAAAAAAATAGTTTAACACTGAAGATATGATCGAGTGACTATTATCACTTTAACATACTTTTAGTCGTTGCAAAATGGACATTAAATACAAAATAAAGGTAAATACAGTCATGTACAGTCGCTTAAAAAATCATAAAATTGTGGTCCGAATAGATATATGCAGAATAAAAAGTTTGGCACATAATTGACTGGATGTAATATTAAATTGATATATAATATCAAAAAGTTTGTCACATAGTTGACTGGATGTAATATTAAATTGATATATAACAAAACGTTTGGCGTATAGTTGACTGGATGTAATATTAAATTGATATATAATAAAAAGTTTGATGCATAGTTGACTGGATGTAATATTATATTGATATATTATCACAAATATGTCTGCTATATATTATTTACTTGTTGCTGTCATTAATCAAGTACAGAGAAGTTATCATCAGTAGCTTAAACATCCTACATTGTAGGTAAATGATCCTCAATCAAAAGCAATCATACAACGGTTATTATTTTACTCAATTACACTTAACATTCATAAGTGTCTTTTTTTTGTCATGTTGTTTTTGAAATAGCAAAGGCATCAGGTACATTCATATTTTGTAACAAAAAGTAAAAATAAAGGAATTGTATGAATCTCTGAATGTACCTTATGTATAACCTAGACATGTAACAAACACAAAAAACATGAATAAAACAAAGTTATTGTAGTTAACACTGACTAGCAGACAAATAAATCAACACCTCTATGAAACTTATCTTATATTTTGAGGCAAAAGAAACGCTGAAAATAGCCCGAGATCAAAAATTTACACAATACTAAATAGCTGCTTCTAGATATATTTAACCCTTTCCTGTACAGACACACCTTTATTGCTAGGGCGAACAGTTTAGATCCAGATCAGCCGGCACATCCGTGCCGTCTGATCAGGATCTAAACTGTTCGCCTTTTGATTCATTAGGTTATTTCTTACCAAAATGCGACCAGTGCACATCCTGATCAGACGGCACGGATGTAAAAATGGGAATAAATATATAAACAGTCTAACTAGAACACTATACAGTGGGTATTTTCCTTCTATCGTTTCTAAGCATGCATTCAAAAGTAGTAAAAAAGATTAACATAGAATCATATAAAATTTTTATGTTCTTAAAATGTACTTGGTGACAATTTTAACACTTATAAAGCATAAAAGATTGGCTTTGAAGGATAAATTAAAACCTTAACCTTGGTAAAACATACAGTTACAAGTGCACCCTATAAATCATGAATCATGTCGTTCTAGTTGATTTAAACAAGTCAATGAAAAAAGATTTCTTAAATAAAAAAATAAACAATAATACTAGGGATTAAACGTAGATCGATAATAATAAAAATCGATTGTTTCTATGATCGATATTCCATAATCGATTACGAAATTTAATAATCGATCATCAGTTTGCGGTTCATTAAGCAGCTCACAAAGGAGATCACTGTATAAGAACAAAAACATTTTTTGCTATATGACATAGATCAGTGTTACTTTAAGCTTTGGAATATGTACCTGCAGCCCACACCCTATGCTCATATCAGATACGGTTACAAATTGCAATACATGCAGCCTGCGGGCTAGAAGTGTGATTCCTGTAAATGCTAACTCTTTCCAGAAAATACACCGAAATCCCTTTGTGATAATACAGTAGTTCTATGCAGTGCCCTCATTTCACGATGGTAGGGACCAAATTTTGACCGCATTCCTAACCCCAATTAATTTTTTTCCTATTTATAAAACAAATTCCACTCTGAAGAATTTCTTACATGTTTTGCATGCTTTAAGCAGAAGATTCTTACAATATCAATTTGAAATTTGCTTTTTTCTTGCAAAATAGAATATGCATTATAATAACAAACTGAGTATTTTTGTTGCTAGAATATTAATAAAGAATTCATATAAATAAAATTCTTCTTTATAAAAGCATGTACAGTGTTATTGTAAATGCTTTGATTATATAATCGAAGATTGATTGAAAAGGGTTGTTCGATTATTTCCGATGATCGATTATGATTTTTGTCCGAGTATGAAACCCTAAATAATACCCTTTTGTGGAATGACAAGGTATATTTATTATGCAGTATAAAACATTTGGCACATATTTCACTAGATGTTTGAATTAATCTAAATTGTTATTTTGACCATTCTTGTTTTGCCCATCTCGCGACTTCTGGCCACCATCCTGGTCCCGAGACTCAGACAGCCACTTGGTAATACTAAGTTCCAAATCCTTTCGACTACTTGACTGCGTTGCTGCATTCATATGTTGACACCCTGCATATATATAAAAATAAGTAAACATATAGTCACATATTATGTATATAATTATATACAAATACAGCTTTTTCTAAGAAATTCCCTTGGCTCAAGGGGTGCGTATTATCCTGGCAGTGAAGGGGTTAATGACTTCGGTTTAAAATGTAAACTTCAAGTAGGTTTTGATGAGAAACAAACAATCAGTTACCATGAAGCAAAGCAAAACAACATGGGTACATTCATTGTATTTCACAAAATAAAAATGTGAACACATGGAATAATATTAATAGTCTGCTTAGAACAAAAAAATTTGTTAAAAGGTTGTTGCATTTCCTTCTTTCGAACCCTGACCAATAGTATTTTGCTACGACAGGATCCTTCTTTGAAAACAGATTAGTCAACCAACACATGTATACTAGACGAACCAGCTGATAAAATTTAGCCTAACCTAACATTAGAATAACTTCTAGAACAGTCCTAGATTTATATTAAAAAATCAACGAATGCAACAATGGTTTCCAGAGTTTTAATACTTTCGATAGAGAACATTGGCAGGCTGTCAACCAGGTCATTTCCAAAATAAAGGAAAAATATAGGAATATTTTTTCAACAAATATAGGAGTTTTTGGATGATTTTGAGGAAAAATATAGGAGTTTGGAACTAATAATAGTTTTATTTACTTGCACTTATACAAATGATTTTCACATGTGCATTTACTGTTTCTACAATTATCTATGTCCAAAATGACCACTGTAAAAATGATGGAAACCATTAACTTTAACATCAGCACCATCCAGCACATCACCAGCATCTGAATGACCATTCTAACAAAGGGGAAATGCAGAAAGTGCATTAACAAAGCCGGATTTTTCAGTTTTAGTTTGTCTTCTATGATATATAGTACTGTACACAGCATCGAATCATCCACTCATAGTCATACTGCTTTATGTGTAAAAATCTGGGTTACAATGTCCAAAAGGGTTCAGTCAAAAGTGACCCGAAGGCCTTACTTTGGTCAACCTCTATTGAGAACCTGTAGGCAATACATCATACAAAATTATCTGCCCTTCACTACTCTAGAAGTTCCGGAATATGATTCCATTTATTTATTTAATCTGCATGGAACAGTACTGCAGTAAAATAAGTTAGTTAACCTAAATACAAAAAATATTGCTACAAGTTTCAAGAGAAATGATAAAAACTTATCAAGTTATAACCATAACTGAACTTGAATTCAAACTGCCATTAAATTTCTATACAAAAGCAATAATTTCCAAAAGCCAAAGCTTTCTTGGGAATAGATGGACATTATACCTTTCAGGTTCATTGAAGTTTAAGAGTAATTTAACTATTATCCATTAAGTAGTTCCATAAAAAATAATAATTTCAGAAAACTATGCAAATATTTTGCAGATTATCCTAATAAAAAAATTCTAAAGTTATCTCAATTTATTTAACAAACAGTTGTTGCAAATTATCAAATAATATTGTTTTTATTACCTCCCTTTATTTGACCTTGCCTTTTGAAAATTATTGTTATTGTAAGGACTGGGGAGGCTGTTGTTTTCTGAATGTGGCAATTCCTGATATGCATATTTCACCTTTTTTTTTTTCTTTTGTATACACTCTTTCCCAACAGAGTTTGATAACACTCTTTTCAAACTGGAAAACTGACCACAAAAGTCAGCTGAAGAATTCTTGTTCACAGTCAAGCATGTTTTTCCCAGGGGTCAATCTTGACGTTTTAGACAACCACATACACCATACCAAATATAAGCTCTCTAGTCCTTGCAGTTGGTGAATAAAATTTAATGATCTTTAAAAAATTTTGCATTTGTTTGCAACTGCAACAAGAATTCTGCATACAAGTGAAAATTTGTTTTTGTTAGGTAAGCCTTAATACACAGAAACCTGCTACAAAGTTGTTAGAGAACCAGATTAAAACTTAATTAAATGCCACCCGCCAAGTTTTCACCAATCTAAAAGTTGAGTTTTGTTCTTGAAAAAAAAGAAGAAAGCAAAAGCAGTATCAAAGCAATATTTACTCTCTTCATTAATCGGCAAAAACAAATACTAAAAAATATAGGAATATACATAAAAATATAGGAGAAATATAGGAATATAGGGAGCTTTTCAGAATATAGGATTCTGATCCAAAATATAGGAGAAATATAGGAATATAGGAATCGGTTGACAGCCTGCATTGGTCAAGCTCAAGCGCAAGTCTTCAAACTTCTTTTTCCCCTTCTTTCCCTTGAAATTATAAAGCCGAGCAAGATTGGTTGCCAGAACTGCTCTGAGGCAAATGAATACTGTTTCGTGGACATTTCTTCCACCAAACTCTGAGTCTGACAGGTATTTGACCTGCAAAATTAAATAGATCTATGGTTATTAAAACACATGAAATAAATAAAATCAATGGTTATTTTTTATCAAGACCTTTGCATATATTCAATATTGAATATTACAAAAATGCTGCATAAAATTAATTTTCGAGCACCAAAGTTTCAATTTTACACACAGTAATTACTAAGTTTGAAATTGGCAACTTTTTCATGCAAACAATAAACTCGCGAAAACATATGACAATCCAGAAATTGATCTAAGATTTCAAAAATAACGTCGAAATAAAATAACTTAATGTTAAATATGGATACAATATTATTGTTTCTTTTGATAATTACTCACCCAAAAACTAATTTATGCCGAAATTGTTGATATTTGTCAATTGTTTTATAACGAATATCACTCGCTCAACTTTCTCTTTCTTTTAGAAGTGCCGCGAGACTGTTTTCCGCAAATTTTATTTATTTAATATTTTTTTTAATAAATGACAACAAAATGCATCAATTCTTTTCTACATGTTTTAATATAAGCCCAGACTACAAATATAAAAAAGATACGAAAAAATAACAAACTATTTTATTCAGAAATCACGATCGTGAAGTTCCGTATCCAGTCGGCCTTTTTCGGACACTGTATGGTATATGGGCCCCATCTGGGTCCCGTATGGGCAGTTTGCCCAGATACAGCCCATATGGGGCCCATTTGGGCTTGCGTGCTGGGAAGTGATTAATTTGTTAACTTAAATTAGTTAAACCTGCATGCAGCCGCAGTCATTCAGAAATCACCTGTCTTAAACAACAAGTAAGGATATGTCCTCAAACTGACATTTTGTTCTAAGTTTTTCCTGTCTAAAACAGCCATTTTGTTTTTATTTCTACCTGTCTTAAAAAGCCACCTGTGTCGAACAGCAACTGTTTATTACTACCTTTGGTGGTTTCTTAATACACATTTGACTGAAATTCATTTTTATTTATTTATTTTTTTAAATTGACTATTTAGTTTCAATAATTGTCCATAATCAGCATCTGCCATCATTATCAGAATAACAAATACAGTTGAACCCGTCTGAGGATTAACCTGCAATCATCAACCACCTGTATTAAAGCGGCATTACTTCAATTTAACCCGCTCTTGTATGAAATATTACATGTATTTGGAACTATAGGGACAAATTGGCAGCATTAGTTGGGGCAAATAAAATTTTAATTTACTAAAATAAATTTGGTCCGCGCGACTAAAGGCGAAAGTAGGATTTTCCAAACGTCACAGAAATCGAGATCGCGCATGAAGTGTCCTCTTCGTCGGTGCTAAATATAGCTCCATCATTATAGCTTATTTAAAGTTCGTTAACGATAATTTATCAATATCATTGAAAATCCCGTCTATAAGAAAGAATTCGATCGGACCTTTTGTGTTCTGAAGAGTTTATATATTGGAGTCTATATGGACAAATATGATTTTTTAATAGTATATTCTTACTTAAGTTAAGGGCTGGGGCTTTAAACATCGAACTTGAATATGTCTTCAACTTACATTATTTAAAACTGTCTTTAATAGCTTCCGGTATTAAGCAGCCACTTTTTGTCACACCTTTGGGTGCTGCTTAATACAGGTTTGATACAGATAAGCAAAGGGAAATATTGTTTGTTTGTTGTTTTTTTTCAACAGAAAAAAAATCATATTTTTATAGCCATGCAAAGGGCCCTGAATTGCATGTTTATTTAATTTTAAAGAGCAACATATAACCTTCTCCAATATTTGCAACACTGATTTTCCTATAAATATACTTGCATTTAATTATATCATCAAAACTATTTCACCTTTATCAAATATTATATTCCTATGAATTATCTGTAAAACGAACAAACATCCAATATTAGAAGCACCATGAAATGTTACGAAAGACATATTATTAAGTTCCCTTAAAATGCACGTGACCAGAACAACCAATCAAAAAGTGTCTCATGTGTCTCAAGATTCGTATTTTCACTAAACCCTAACCCTAACCCTAACCCTAACCCTAACCCTAACCCTAACCCTAACCCCCCAACAAGTTAGGATATGTCCTAAAACTGACATTTTGTTCTAAGTTTTTCCTGTCTTAAACAGCCATTTTGTTTTTGTTTCTACCTGTCTTAAAAAGCCACCTGTGTCGAACAGCAACTGTTTGTTACTACCTTTGGTGGCTTCTTAATACACGTTTGACTGAAATTCATTTTTATTTATTTATTTTTTTAAATTGGCAATTTAGTTTCAATAATTGTCCATATTCAGCATCTGCCATCATTATCATAATGACAAATACAGTTGAACCTGTCTGAGCATTAACCTGAATTCATCAACCACCTGTATTAAAGCGGCATTACTTCAATTTAACCCGCTCTTGTATGAAATATTACATGTATTTGGAACTATAGGTATAAATTTGCAGCATTAGTTCTGGCTTATAAAATTTTAATTTACTAAAATAAATTTGGTCCGCGCGACTAAAGCGAAAGTAAGATTTCCCAAACGTCACAGAAATCGAGATCGCGCATGAAGTGTTCTCTTCGTCGGTGCTAAATGTAGGTCCATCATTATAGCTTCTTAAAAGTTCGTTAACGATAATTTAACAATATCATTGAAAATCCCGTCTATAAGAAAGAATTCGATCGGAACTTTTGTCTTCTGTTAGAGAGTTTATATATCGGAGTCTATATGGACAAATATGATTTTTCAATAGTATATTCTTACTTAAGTTTAGGGCTGGGGCTTTAAACAACAAACTTGAATATGTCTTCAACTTACATTATTTAAAACTGTCTTAAATAGCCACCAGTATTAAGCAGCAACTTTTTGTCACACCTTTGGGTGCTGCTTTATACAGGTTTGATACAG
>JAZAYU010000064.1:3534977-4054977 GCA_038501625.1 Corbicula japonica | reverse complement strand
CCTCGGTGCGGCACGGTACTAGGGTCCCCGATGCAGGGCCTTTTCTGCGCGTGCCGTATCTCTCCCGTACATCGTTTGCGAGACGACATGACGAGAGAGTCCTCGGTTTGCCACGTCGGGCCGACGACTGACGTTAGACGGCCGTGGCGGGGAGCTCCCGAAAGGAAGATTCCGACCCGCCTGCTGCCCGGTCATTCCGACGATTGGCATTCCTCGGTGCGGCACGGTACTAGGGTCCCCGATGCAGGGCCTGTTCTGCGCGTGCCGTATCTCTCCCGTACATCGTTTGCGAGACGACCTGACGAGAGAGTCCTCGGTTTGCCATGTCGGCCGGGGGCCGTCCGTCAATTCCATTTGTAGCGAATATCCAAGCCGAAGCTCCGATACGCGGCCTCTACTGGGGATTTCTGCATAGCAGGTCCTTTTCGAAAGTCGCCTCTCTCACCGTACTACCGCCGAAACGTTTCCAAGCGAGAGAGCCCTCTACACCTATAGTCACAGCGATTAAAATGTGGGTACCGTCCTGACAGGGTGACCGTGTCGACATTTCACCATCATGACCATTATCTAGGAATATGGGCCGCGGCCCGCCTCTCACCCGTTTTTCTGCCAAGAGATGCTTTCACCGAGTTCAGGCCGGCTTTGGCCTCTGGCAGGGCATTCGGCGGACTGAAGCGTCTCCGGCTTTTCCACGGGTCTCGGCCCAGAGCAACCCTCTCCGAACTCAGGCCGGCGCCGGCCTCTTGCACGGCATTCGGCGGAGTGAAGCGCCGTGCTCGGTCCCCGGGCCTCCCGCCCGCAGTCCAGGTGCTTACGCTGACGGGGACGTCCGGCCTAGCAACCTCCAACGTTAAGCCATTCACTCTAGGGGAGCTCCGGCCTGGTGAAAAAATCACCCCATCCTACCAGCAGCTCTCCCTACATATAGTCACAGCGATTAAAATGTGGGTATCGACATGACATGGCTTCATTGTGGACATTTCACCATCATGACCATTATCTAGGAATATGGGCCGCGGCCCGCCCGTATTTCGGCCAAGAGATGCTTCCACCGAATTCAGGCCGGCTTTGGCCTCTGGCAGGGCATTCGGCGGACTGAAGCGTCTTCGGCTTTTCCCCGGATCTCGGCCCAGAGCAACTCTCTCCGAACTCAGGCCGGCGCCGGCCTCTTGCACGGCATTCGGCGGACTGAAGCGTCTTCGGCTTTTCCCCGGATCTCGGCCCAGAGCAACTCTCTCCGAACTCAGGCCGGCGCCGGCCTCTTGCACGGCATTCGGCGGACTGAAGCGTCTTCGGCTTTTCCCCGGATCTCGGCCCAGAGCAACTCTCTCCGAACTCAGGCCGGCGCCGGCCTCTTGCACGGCATTCGGCGGACTGAAGCGTCTTCGGCTTTTCCCCGGATCTCGGCCCAGAGCAACTCTCTCCGAACTCAGGCCGGCGCCGGCCTCTTGCACGGCATTCGGCGGACTGAAGCGTCTTCGGCTTTTCCCCGGATCTCGGCCCAGAGCAACTCTCTCCGAACTCAGGCCGGCGCCGGCCTCTTGCACGGCATTCGGCGGAGTGAAGCGCCCTGCTCGCTCCGCGGCCTCTCGCCCGCAGTCCAGGGGACCTCCGGCCCAGCAACCTCCAACGTCAAGCCACTCAATCTAGGGGAGCTCCGGCCAAGTGAAAATTTCACCCCCTCCGACCAGCAGCTCTCCCTACATATAGTCACAGCGATTAAAATGTGGGTAGCGACTTGAACTTGCCTGAATGGAATGTGGGTAGCGTCGATAGGCGATAGGCCGAGAGACCGGTGAGTTCTCGGTCGGCGAAGTTTTCGCAAAATCGACTAAGTGTCATGACGCTACCCACACTTTCATCTGATGTCCACATTTAATTCACGATGTGGGTAGCGTCCAGGAGCCCCGCGCGGACCGGGGACGTTCGGCCTAGCAAGCGCCCGCGTCAGGCCTCTCATTCTAGCGGGGCTGCGGCCTAGTGAAAATTTCACCCTTTCCCGGCCTTTCCGCTCCCCACATATAGTCACAGCGATTAAAATGTGGGTAGCGACATGAACATGTCTTCACAGAATGTGGGTAGCGTCGATAGGCCGAGAGACCGGGCAGTTCTCGGTCCGTGAAATTTTCGCAAAATCGACTAAGTGTATTGACGCTACCCACACTTTCATCCAATGTCGACATTTAATTCACGGTGTGGGAAGCGTCCAGGAGCCCGGCGAGGACCGGGGACCTTCGGCCTGGCAAGCGCCCGCGTCAGGCCTGTCATTCTAGCGGTGCTTCGGCCAAGTGAAAATTTCACCCTTCCCCGCCTTTCCGCTCCCCTACATATAGTCACAGCGATTAAAATGTGGGTAGCGACCTGAACTTGTCTTCACAGAATGTGGGTAGCGTCGATAGGCCGAGAGACCGGGCAGTTCTCGGTCCGTGAAATTTTCGCAAAATCGACTAAGTGTATTGACGCTACCCACACTTTCATCCAATGTCGACATTTAATTCACGGTGTGGGAAGCGTCCAGGAGCCCGGCGAGGACCGGGGACCTTCGGCCTGGCAAGCGCCCGCGTCAGGCCTGTCATTCTAGCGGGGCTTCGGCTTAGTGAAAATTTCACCCTTCCCCGCCTTTCCGCTCCCCTACATATAGTCACAGCGATTAAAATGTGGGTAGCGACCTGAACTTGTCTTCACAGAATGTGGGTAGCGTCGATAGGCCGAGAGACCGGGCAGTTCTCGGTCCGTGAAATTTTCGCAAAATCGACTAAGTGTATTGACGCTACCCACACTTTCATCCAATGTCGACATTTAATTCACGGTGTGGGAAGCGTCCAGGAGCCCGGCGAGGACCGGGGACCTTCGGCCTGGCAAGCGCCCGCGTCAGGCCTGTCATTCTAGCGGTGCTTCGGCCAAGTGAAAATTTCACCCTTCCCCGCCTTTCCGCTCCCCTACATATAGTCACAGCGATTAAAATGTGGGTAGCGACCTGAACTTGTCTTCACAGAATGTGGGTAGCGTCGATAGGCCGAGAGACCGGGCAGTTCTCGGTCCGTGAAATTTTCGCAAAATCGACTAAGTGTATTGACGCTACCCACACTTTCATCCAATGTCGACATTTAATTCACGGTGTGGGAAGCGTCCAGGAGCCCGGCGAGGACCGGGGACCTTCGGCCTGGCAAGCGCCCGCGTCAGGCCGGTCATTCTAGCGGTGCTTCGGCCAAGTGAAAATTTCACCCTTCCCCGCCTTTCCGCTCCCCTACATATAGTCACAGCGATTAAAATGTGGGTAGCGACCTGAACTTGTCTTCACAGAATGTGGGTAGCGTCGATAGGCCGAGAGACCGGGCAGTTCTCGGTCCGTGAAATTTTCGCAAAATCGACTAAGTGTATTGACGCTACCCACACTTTCATCCAATGTCGACATTTAATTCACGGTGTGGGAAGCGTCCAGGAGCCCGGCGAGGACCGGGGACCTTCGGCCTGGCAAGCGCCCGCGTCAGGCCTGTCATTCTAGCGGTGCTTCGGCCAAGTGAAAATTTCACCCTTCCCCGCCTTTCCGCTCCCCTACATATAGTCACAGCGATTAAAATGTGGGTAGCGACCTGAACTTGTCTTCACAGAATGTGGGTAGCGTCGATAGGCCGAGAGACCGGGCAGTTCTCGGTCCGTGAAGTTTTCGCAAAATCGACTAAGTGTCATGACGCTACCCACACTTTCATCTGATGTCCACATTTAATTCACGATGTGGGTAGCGTCCATGAGCCCCGCGCGGACCGGGGACGTTCGGCCTAGCAAGCGCCCGCGTCAGGCCTCTCATTCTAGCGGGGCTGCGGCCTAGTGAAAATTTCACCCTTTCCCGGCCTTTCCGCTCCCCACATATAGTCACAGCGATTAAAATGTGGGTAGCGACATGAACATGTCTTCACAGAATGTGGGTAGCGTCGATAGGCCGAGAGACCGGGCAGTTCTCGGTCCGTGAAATTTTCGCAAAATCGACTAAGTGTATTGACGCTACCCACACTTTCATCCAATGTCGACATTTAATTCACGGTGTGGGAAGCGTCCAGGAGCCCGGCGAGGACCGTGGACCTTCGGCCTGGCAAGCGCCCGCGTCAGGCCTGTCATTCTAGCGGTGCTTCGGCTTAGTGAAAATTTCACCCTTCCCCGCCTTTCCGCTCCCCTACATATAGTCACAGCGATTAAAATGTGGGTAGCGACATGAACATGTCTTCACAGAATGTGGGTAGCGTCGATAGGCCGAGAGACCGGGCAGTTCTCGGTCCGTGAAATTTTCGCAAAATCGACTAAGTCTATTGACGCTACCCACACTTTCATCCAATGTCGACATTTAATTCACGGTGTGGGAAGCGTCCAGGAGCCCGGCGAGGACCGGGGACCTTCGGCCTGGCAAGCGCCCGCGTCAGGCCTGTCATTCTAGCGGTGCTTCGGCTTAGTGAAAATTTCACCCTTCCCCGCCTTTCCGCTCCCCTACATATAGTCACAGCGATTAAAATGTGGGTAGCGACCTGAACTTGTCTTCACAGAATGTGGGTAGCGTCGATAGGCCGAGAGACCGGGCGGTTCTCGGTCCGTGAAGTTTTCGCAAAATCGACTAAGTGTCATGACGCTACCCACACTTTCATCTGATGTCCACATCTAATTCACGATGTGGGTAGCGTCCAGGAGCCCCGCGCGGACCGGGGACCTTCGGCCTAGCAAGCGCCCGCGTCAGCCCTGTCATTCTAGTATAGTATCCTTGACAATATATACGAAGGCCTTTATATAGGAAAAGGCCTTTATAACGGAGGCCTTTATATGGTATAAAAAACACCCTAACCCTAACCCAACCCCTAACCCTAACCCTAACCCTAACCCCAACCCTAACCCTAACCCTAACCCCTGCGATCATATGGCGGCCATTTTGATCAAGTGTGATCGTTGATCGTACACCGTACTATGGTCTATTCCTAACCCTAACCCTAACCCTAACCCTAACCCAAACCCCCTACCCTAACCCTAACCCTAACCCTAACCCTATAGGACGACGTAATTTTTAACAATAGAACAAATCCATATTCTGCATATATGCGCAATTACGGAGGCTTGGATCTGTAAAGTCTTCTAAGCTGGCAAAGCAATCCATACATGGTTGGAACCGGAATTTAAACTTTCGAAAACACGTATGTTAACATTAGGATATATCTCTATTTTAAAGACAAAAGATATCAGCAACCGAGACCAACCTCGCATTATAACCATCCTTTTATCGTTTTAACCTGGATTGCGGTGGTGCGATCTCTTCAAGTATGCAGAATAATTTTTAGATCCCGATCTTCCGATAAAAATGGTATATAAAACATGACTACTGGTCAACAAATGGCGGAGATATAGGACGACGTAATTTTTAACAATAGAACAAATCCATATTCTGCATATATGCGCAATTACGGAGGCTTGGATCTGTAAAGTATTTTAAGCTGGCCAAGTAATATATACATGGTTGGAACCGGAATTTAAACCTTCGAAAACGCGTTTGTTAACATTAGGATATGTCTCTATTTTAAAGAAAAAAGATATCAGATCCGAGACCAACCTCGCATAAAATCCATACTTTTATCGCTTTAACCTGGATTCTTTTTGTGCGATCTCTTCAAGCATGCAGAATAATTTTTAGATCTCGTTCTTGCGATTAAAATGGTATATAAAACATGACTATTGTTCATAAAATGGCGGAGATATAGCACGACGTAATATTTAACAAAAGAACAAATCCATATTCTGCATTTATGCACAATTACGGAGGCTTGGATCTGTAAAGTCTTCTAAGCTGGCCAAGCAATCCATACATGGTTGGAACCGGAATTTAAACCTTCGAAAACACGTTTGTTAACATTAGGATATGTCTCTATTTTAAAGACAAAAGATATCAGAAACCGAGACCAACCTCGCATTCAAACCGTCCTTTTATCGTTTTTACCTGGATTGCGGTGGTGCGATCTCTTCAAGTATGCAGGATAATTTTTAGATCCCGATCTTCCGATTAAAATGGTATATAAAACATCACTACTGGTCAACAAATGGCGGAGATATAGGACGACGTAATTTTTAACAATAGAACAAATCCATGTTCTGCATATATGCGCAATTACGGAGGCTTGGATCTGTAAAGTCTTCTAAGCTGGCCAAGCAATCCATACATGGTTGGAACTGGAATTTAAACCTTCTAAAACACGTTTGTTAACATTAGGATATGTCTCTATTTAAAAGACAAAAGATATCAGAAACCGAGACCAACCTCGCATTCAAACCATCCTTTTATCGTTTTAACCTGGATTGCGGTGGTGCGATTTCTTCAAGTATGCAGAATAATTTTTAGATCCCGATCTTGCAATTAAAATGGTATATAAAACATCACTACTGTTCAACAAATGGCGGAGATACAGGAAGACGTAATTTTTAACAATAGAAAAAATCCATGTTCTGCATATATGCGCAATTACGGAGGCACGGATCTATAGAGTCTTTTAAGCTGGTCAAGCAATCTATACATGGTTGGAACCGGAATTTAAACCTTCGCAAACATGTATGTTTATCTTTACGCTATGTCTCTATTTTAAACAAAATAAATATCATAAACCGAGACCAACCTTGGATGCCAGCCCTAATTTTTCGCTTTAACCTATATTACTTTGGTGCGATCTCTTCAGACCTGCAGAACAATATTAAGATCTCGTTATTGCGAGTCGAACGGTATATAAAACATAATAACTGCTCATTAAATGGCGGAAATATAGGACGACGTAAGGTTGACCCATGGAATCTAATCGTCTAAAATACCATAAGTGGTACTTCTTAGCGGTTCGTGCTCAAGACTATAAAAGGCCGTGCACAGCGTTTCTGCGTCATTCTGTAGGCGATCGTCAAAGAGACAGCTAAGAAAAAAAGTGATTGGAATTAATAAGTTTTGTGCATATTAATGAGGATAACAACGGACTACGAAGTGGTGAGTCAATCTTTGTTTTTAACTAAACCAATTGGGATTCGAACATTAATAATAATAATAATAATAATATATTATTTCATATAAATATTTTATTTATATTTATATATAGTTATATAAATTATATTGCAGTACAAAATAAAAAAAAAGGAAAAACTTCCTTTTTGACATCAGTTTTGTTTCTAGGTTAAATTTATGCTAGAAAACTCACGAAACGTTCTGCACCAGCATGAGTTAACATATATCAATTAATAGTAATTTAAATAGAACATGATCAAAAGGTCAGTACCAGGATATCTTAACATAGCATCCGCATTTTTTGTTTTAGTGGTCGTATATGTATCAGTTGTTCGGATATAGGTAGTAGTATTAGTAGTGATGGTGGTGGTAGTAGTTGTTGTTGTCTATGCTGCTGTTGTTGCTGCTGCTGTCGTTTTTTATAACAGTAATAAGTGGTAGGCGCAACAGTAGCACTAGAACACCAAAGCGCAACAGCAGTAGTAGTAGTCGTTGCTGTTGTTCTTGCTGCTGATGGTGTGGAAGTTGTTTTGATAGTAGTACAAGTAGAAGAAGAAGAAACAGAAGTTGTAGTAGTAGTAGTATTAGTATTTGTAGTAGTAGTAATAGTACTTGTAGTTTCAATTGTTGTACCCCCTCAAACTTTGGGGGTATTAGCAATCATCATCCGGTTGGTTCATTGTTTCGTTGTTTGGTTTGGTGGTTGGTTGGTCTGTGGCACTTACTACAGTTTTGTTTTCGTCACCCAACTACCTAAATAGAGATGGAAACTTGTTTAATTTTGCGCGATGGGTAGAACATTGAATCGTCAACTAGTTTCATCGAGATTTAGGGCACAATCGCCGATATTCACCAGTAACCGCTCGGGTTGTCATTTTCGTTAATGATTTTGTCGGGTTGTCATTTTCGTTAATGATTTTGCGTATTTTTTATTTGGTCTTTTTATAAACTAGGAATATTGCTCATCACAATAATTCATTGTAAAACTTGTCATGGATAAAGTGTAAATATGCACCACTTCATTAAACAAGCAACTAATGGTGTAAACAACACAATTAACTACATTATATATTTATAATGTATATTTTGCTTACTAACATCATGTTTTTCGAGATTTTGTTATGATTTTGTTTATCTGTTTTAATGACAGTAGATTTCTTTAAATTCGCGGCGTCCACATTTCTCCGAATTTTGCAAAAAAATCGTCTTTTTTTTAATTCGCGAATTGTTAAATTCGCGTTGCGGAGTTGCCGCGAAATTAAAACGCTGCAGTACGTGTCGTTTATTTCGCGTCTTAGTTTCTGGTGCAAAGATTTACGCTGAATAAAAGTAGTTACATTGATACCGATATAGTTTACCGTGATATTAACCATATGTTTTGGGAAGAGATTTACTTTGCGTAAATACATTTTATAAATAAATATGTCAAAAATAATTTATGTGCCGAATTACCTAATAAGTCATAGTCTATTATAGACTATAGCACTCTCAGTAAAGCATGTACCCTCTCAGGTTGTTTTTAGCTGAACATGCGTCTTTGACCCAATTTTGTAAACAAAGGCGAGAAAAATTCTTCATTTGAAGTAAATATGATATGATTTTGTTATCGGAAAAGGTAATTTTCCCGAAATTTATGAATTCGCGAGCTGACTTACTCGCGAATATTAGCGAAAATTAATCTTACGCGAATAAAACCGAATCTGCAGTATTTAATTCAGTAATAAGAGTTTCGTCGGAATTTTGAAAGTTGGAGCAAAGCTGTTTTTCTCTTTTCTCTATGTTTTTTAACAAATCTAATTCTAATTTTTAATTTAATTTCTTTTTTGAGCACTATATTTGATGGTTTCTCCTCTTAAAATTACAAAGAAAGTTTCTAAAAATAGCTGATCATTTATATAATCGTATCTCTTTATATGACTTAGTGTTTATTTCATTTGGTTGAAGTTCATTGTTTTGAGAAACTAATGTTTTTAGTGTATTTTTTACCAAATGTATATATTCAGGATCCCGAAGTAATGAATTGTTTAATTTCCAGTATCCTCTACCTCTTTTCTCAAGATTAATGTGTATAATAATTCCCGAGTGATCAGATCTATAGCCCTGAACGATTTTTGAATTTGTAATAAAAGATACGCAATTAGTACTAACAAGAAAAAAGACTAGTCTGGATTGTTTACGCACTGGATTACATCTTTTCCAAGTATATTCCCTTTCATGTGTATGAAAAGTCCGCCAAATGTCAACTAGTTCTTCTTAATTAAATAAATTTAAAATTACACTTCTTGCCATACGAATTGTCGCTTACAAGCTCTTTTTGCAACCCGGTCGATGCAAATAGTGATCTGAATTTTCAATTGTACTGTAGCTTGTTATTGATTTCATAGCATATGTCTGATTCGCTAATATGTTTTTCATACTGAAATGGTACGATACGTTCATCTAGCAGCGGGATGGCTTCGCCTAAATATGCTTTGAGATGCACTTTTGTTGCTTTCAATGGAAATCTGTCTTTCAGTTTGCTTTTGTACGCCTCTTCATTTTTGATAGTAACATAACTTTCACTATCTAAATCAAAATTCACCAGTGTGTCACCTATTACCGTTCCTATTGAAAAAGTAAGGCGACTTTAAGGGGTACAACATAGTATCTAAAGCATAGTATCGAATTGTTTAAACTTGATATTTGCAGCGGAATTGCCAGGGTCGACCAACCCCGATGGCTCCGCACAGAAGTTCTTACTCTTCAATGCACGTCGAGCAAGGCGTCTTTCTGACCTTTCCACTTTTTTCAACGAATGCAGAAGCTTGTATACATGAGGTGCAATATCGGCCGTGCAGACCCGGATTGGTCCGCACTTTCCTAAATCGTCTCAAAAAAAGATGGTCAAAAATCATAATTTCTATTTTTCGCTTCATCTTCGGATCCCACCTCTTCTAAATTTTAAATAATTTTAAAATACAATAACTTCGGGATAATTCCCAGACTTGACCGACCGGGATGGATCCGCACTTTCTGCACTGTTTCTAAAGTTTGTTATACATATATTTCTAACTATTCAAACAAGTGCTTATTATAATGAATATTTTCAACACAATGACCCTTTTTTGACGTCTGTCAATTCAATAGAAAAGTTCACACAACGTATAATTATAATAAAAAAGGTGCACAAGGTGCAGGGTGCATCGCACAAACCCCCTACCCTAACCCCAACCCTAACCCTAACCCCCCTAACCCTAACCCTAACCCTAACCCCTAACCCTAACCCTAACCCTAACCCCTAACCCTAACCCTAACCCTAACCCTAGGGGGTTACGTGGGTTAGGGCACAGGCGTTAGGCTTCGAAATTCTCTAAGTTATTTTCAATTATAGCAGAGTTACCCTTCTGGGTTAACCCTGATTTCGCTTCATCTTCAACAGGTGGGTCAGGGTCACCCTTGGGGTTAACCCTGTTGGTAACTCACAAATGGGTTAAGGTTAGGGTTAGGGTTAGGGTACACTCATATATGCAGGGTTAAATTAAGTTAACGTTGTTACTAAATATAGATTTCGCGCCAAAAGTAAAACAAAGAAATTACATATATAAAGCAAGGAAAATAAATAATTCTATCCGAATGGCATCATGTTAAATATCATCTATCATATTACTTTATTATATAAACGAATAATTGTAAACATTCATCGTCATTATCATCATCACCACCATGATCATCACCATCATCATCATTATCATCACGATATTGAACAGAACATATCAAGTCAACAAAAAAAAAAATCCAAATCCAAACATTAATATTAGTATTATACTCATCATCATCATCATCATTATTATCATCACCATTATCAATATCATAATAATAAATTATAATAAATCTTTCTTATTATTAAATATATATCTCATAATAATATTATTATTATAAATAATTATGATACTGATCCCTTCAAATTAAAATTATAAAGACTGAATATACTATAAAAAATTAATATATTTTTTAAAATCAATTACATATCTTTTATTAATGTTCCATTTATTTAAATTATATTATCCAAATATATTTCCCAACTTTCGTAATAATTTAATACGTGCTCACACTACGACAGCACGGCTAGAACTGAATTATTTTTCAAATATTGCACATGCGCAGACAAAAAACAACACGTGATTTGAAGGACCAATGAAATAACGCGATCATATGGCGGCCATTTTGATCAAGTGTGATCGTTGATCGTACACCGCACTATGGTCTATTCCTAACCCTAACCCTAACCCTAACCCTAACCCTTTCGCACACCTTCAAAGGGAGACAAATGCGACAACAACCCTCGCGAAATATAATGATACCACAGTATACGTAAGGTGCACTTCAACCTGTAGAAGAATTGCTTTAACAATTAGATGAAAGCATTCCCCAATACGACAAAATCAGCGATGTTTGCATGGGCCTCTAAAATTGAAACAAAAATTAGAACAACGACGTATATAAATCTGACAGATATTTCCAAAACTGTATATAGTATAACCAAAGACCTATATAGGTCTTTGGTATAACTTAAATTCCACAGGACTACAATTCCATGTCTAGTGCACGTTATACTTTCAGTTAACTTCTGGACTACTGCCTGTTTCGGGCATGACGTGTGTCAGATGAACAGCTTGATTTCGTGTGGCAAATGTTTGTATCGCATTAAGAACAAGTGCCCCACCCCAACCCCAATTACCCTTTATGATTTGAACGACGCACCTCAAATTCAATACTATGAAAATGGGATACTTAGAGGTCCTCCTTTTCTTTCTTGTTGATTCGCGTCCCGCCACCTACAAATGCCAGATTTTACTGCTGGCGACATACCCCAGGCATTGCTCAAGAACCTAGGTAGAACCACAGACTTTCAGTTACAGCAGAACCTCCCCTTCCCCCCACCACTCCCACCCCCGCAACATATCCGTCTCTTTTGATAACACTCTACCCCAAAATGTTGGCGTAAAATGACTTCTATCTACCAGCCAAGAGTTCCGAAATGTTAAACATGTTTTGTATGGGGTAGAGAAGAGATCAGTTACTAGATTAACACATAGAAAGGCGAATTCATGTATGCGAAGATGTTAAAAACAGTTTGCCGGACCCTCTGTCGACTTTTTCAGCACACTTCGTATATTTTACCGAATGATAGAGAAAACGATAGAAATGTGGACGAAATCGATTAGTGAGCATAATTATAGCTGATTCCTAGAAGATCATCCCGCCCTTGGTTGTTTTCTCTGAAAATATTTATAAGTATATTAAAACAACGATTTTCTCACAAATATACAAAATACTCACCGGCCGGAAATTCCGGGATCCGACGGGACTTTGCCGTGTTCGCAAGATAACGATTGGGCACGGTGGTAATGTGAAAGCCATCGATAGGCATAGTTTATTGTTAATATTATTGTATTATTTTGTGACAATAACGCTGATAGGATTTAGTGATTTTCCAATGGTCAGTTGTGCCAAAAGACTGAGCTTGATGATCAGAACCGGAAAATACGCGTGACGTCATAAAAATCAACCAATCATTGAGCACACTGAACAACCCGTGACGCCGCCGTCACAAACTTACCAATAAGCAAGAGTAAAACGCTCACGTGACTGCGGATGTTGCATAGAATCATCAGTAGCATGACGTCCATGCAACTATGACTGAGGTATGTTTTTGTTGTGATGAAATTTAATATCATTTGTTTCATATCATCAGCTGTTTCGGTCATTGTTTTCTAGGAATCACTCAGTGTTTGTCAGTGAAATAGTTATGATTGGGGCAAGTGTGAGGTTGGTACCCTAGAACCTGGTTTAAACCCCCAGTGGCAATTTGATTTGCAACTGATCGTTCCAAGGCGGTAACCCCTCGGGTTTTCATTTTTGTTAATTGTTTGTGGTATCTTTTTTGAAACTGATCATTTTATTATTATGCTATCTCTCCCTCTTCTTCTTGACTGTGTGGGGAAGCTGTTTTTTTAATGTGGCAATTCCGGTTATGCATATTTCTTTTTTTTTCGGAAAATACGTAGTTTATATTATAATAGTTAAAGTTGTTAAGTAATTCTGGGGCTTTTGGAATGTATGGTACTTAAAATTAAAAAATAGACAATTTCCACACTATGTTTTTTTTTCTAAACATTCTTTCGCTCCCAGCTAGAGGCACTATTATTTAAAATTCACAGTAGCGCTATTTGTGCAGTGTGGCGGCCGTAAAAAGTCTCCCCGTACATATAGTCAGTACTGTTATCAATAAATTAACCCGTTACCGATGTCATGCAGTGATTGTTACGTATATCAGCGATATCCGGTCAAACTTTTTTGGGGTTGTCCCGGTTAGCTCAATCGGTTGCGTCGCAGGAATTGCAGGGCTAGGCGCTGTCGCCGTGACGGTGCGGGTTTGCTCCCAGCTAGAGGCACTATCATTTGAAATTCACAGTAGCGCTATTTGTGCAGTGTGGCGGCCGTAAAAAGTCTCCCCGTACATATAGTCAGTACTGTTATCAGTAAATTAACCCGTTACCGATGTCATGCAGTGATTGTTACGTATATCAGGGATATCCGGTCAACCTTTTTTGGGGTTGTCCCGGTTAGCTCAATTGGTTGCGTCGCAGGAATTGCAGGGCTAGGCGCTGTCGCCGTGACGGTGCGGGTTCGTTCCCAGCCAGAGGCACTATTATTTTTTATAGATTTTCGGCATCCAGTTAACATGTCATAAAAAGTGAGGAAAAGAAAAGAAATCGAGACGGCGCGGCATTTGATGGTGGATAAATTTCTTCTTAATTTGGCATCTTCTTGTGGCTTGCACATAGATAGTAATTGTTCAGAATTCGCATGTTCCCGACACCAAACATTACACCTAGAGTAAGTTAATAACGGGAAAAAGACTTTAACAATAATCAACGATATTCTTTTTAGCTCCAGCCCAGCACAAGTTTTCTATCATAACTATTTCAGCAAATACTATAAAACAATCCATGTTGACGGGGAGCAAATTTGCGTGGATTTCCAGATCGATCGACGAATTAAAAACCAACGCGAAATAAAGATTTGAACATCAAACGTAGTTTAGATAATTAGAATCCGCGAATTTAAAGAACTCACGAAAATTAGGTCTAACGGAAAACAACGAAATCGTATGTCCACGAAAAAAGGTGCCTCCAACGTAGAAGGGCAAGGGATGATAATCTCCATCATGTCTTTTTGACGGAAAGGAGGTCAACACATAATTAAATCTACGACTCTGTTTTCCATGTCAAATATATTATGTTCAAGCAGCGTATTCATGGATCACGATGGGAGGAGGTCAACACATAATTAGATCTACGACTCTTGTTTCCATGTGAAATATAATGTTAAAGCAGCGTGTTTACGGTTCAGGGTGGAAGGAGGTCAACACATAATTAGATCTACGACTCTGTTTTTCCATGTGAAATATAATGTTAAAGCAGCCTCTTCACGGTTCAGGATGGACGGAGGTCAACACATAATTAGATCTACGACTATTGTGTCCATGTGAAATATAATGTTAAAGCAGCGTATTCACAAATCACGATGGAAAGAGGTCAACACATGATTAGATCTACGACTCTGTTTTTCCATCTGAAATATAATGTTAAAGCAGCGTATTCGCGGTTCAGCTAGGGTGGAAGGAGGTCTACACATTATTAGATCTACGACTCTGTTTTCCATCTGAAATATAATGTTAAAGCAGCGTATTCACAGATCAGGGTGAAAGGAGGTCAACACATAATTAGATCTACGACTCTGTTCTTCCATGTAAAATATAATGTTAAAAAAGCGTATTCACGGTTCAGAGTGGAAGGAGATCAACACATGATTAGATCTACGACTCTGTTTTTCCATGTGAAATATAATGTTAAAGAAGCGTATTCACGGTTCAGGATGGATGGAGATCAAACCATATTTAGATCAACGGCTCTGTTTTTCCATGTGAAATATAATGTTAAAGCAGCGTATTCACGGATCATGGTGGAAGGAGATCAGCACATAATTAGATCTACGACTCTGTTTTTCCATGTGAAATATAATCTTAAAGCAGCGTATTCACGATTCAGGGTGGAAGGAGGTCAAGACATAATTAGATCTACGACTCTGTTTTTCCATGTGAAATATAATCTTAAAGCAGCGTATTCACGGTTCAGGATGGAAGGAGGTCAACACATAATTAGATCTACGACTCTGTTTTTCCATGTGAAATATAATGTTAAAGCAGCGTATTCACGGTTCAGGGTGAAAGGAGGTCAACACATAATTAGATCTACGACTCTGTTTTTCCATGTGAAATTTAATGTTAAAGCAGCGTATTCACGGTTCAGGGTGGAAGGAGATCAACACGTAATTAGATCTACGACTCTGTTTTTCCATGTGAAATATAATGTTAAAGCAGCGTATTCGTGGTTCAGGGTGGAAGGAGATCAACACATACTTAGATATACGACTGTTTTTCCATGTGAAATATAATGTTAAAGCAGCGTATTCAAGGTTCAGGGTGGAAGGAGGTCAACACATAATTAGATCTACGACTCTGTTATTCCATGTGAAATATAATGTTAAAGCAGCGTATTCGCGGTTCAGGGTGGAAGGAGATTAACACATAGTTAGATCTACGACTCTGTTTTTCCATGTGAAATATAATGTTAAAGCCGCGTATTCACGGTTCAGGGTGGAAGAAGGTCAACACATAATTAGATCTACGACTCTGTTTTTCCATGTGAAATATAATGTTAAAGCAGCGTTATCAAGGTTCAGGGTGGAAGGAGGTCAACACATAATTAGATCTACGACTCTGTTTTTCATCTGAAATATAATGTTAAAGCGGCGTATAACGGATCACGGTGGAAGGAGGTCAACACATAATTAGATCTACGACTTTGGTTTTCCATGTGAAATATAATGTTAAAGCAGCGTAGTCACGGTTCATGGTGGAAGGAGATTAACACATAATTAGATCTACGACTATGGTTTTCCATGTGAAATATAATGTTAAAGCAGCGTAATCACGGTTCAGGGTGGAAGGAGATTAACACATAATTAGATCTACGACTCTGTTTTTCCATTTGAAATATAATCTTAAAGCATCGTATTCGAGGATCAGGGTAGAAGGAGCTCCGAGATCAACACATAATTAGATCTACGGCTCTGTGTTTCAATGTGAAATATAATGTTAAAGCAGCGTATTCACGGTTCAGGGTGAAAGGTGGTCAACACATAATTAGAACTACGACTCTGTTTATCCATGTGAAATATTATGTTAAAGCAGCGTATTCACGGTTCAGGGTGGAAGGAGATCAACACATAATTAGATCTACGACTCTGTTTTTCCATGTGAAATATAATGTTAAAGCAGCGTATTCACGGTTCAGGGTGGAAGGAGATTTACACATAATTAGATCTACGACTCTGTTTTTCCATGTGAAATATAATGTTAAATCAGCGTATTCACTGTTCAGTGTGGACGGAGATCAACACGTCATTAGATCTACGACTCTGCTTTTCCATGTGAAATATAATGTATAGCATCGTATTCGTGGTTCAGGGTGGAAAGAGATCAACACATAATTAGATATACGACTGTTTTTAATATAATATTAAAGCAGCGTATTCACGGTTCCGGGTGGAATACTTCACTCTCTCAGATGTGGTTAATATTAATTATACTGCTGTTTAATGCCTCTAAATAACTGAACGGGAACGAATTTCGCCGATATTTTGGAAAGATCGGTATATTTCAGGACCTGTAGTGAATGAATTTTACTGCGTTAGTAATGCTAAAACAACTTCACCTTTCACACCCGGTAAACATTCGCTCCACAACCAAACATAGAACATAACAAAATAAGCGAAAGCAGACAAAAAGTGAGTATAACCAACATTTTTTCTCTATATACGAGACAAAAGGAGATCTTTTAAAAAATCGCGGAAAGTAGTGCCGTGTAAGGGATGATGAAGCTTTACGGAAAACACGGTTAAATATTTTAATCATGTAAATTGTTCCGGCTAGAACACTTTTTCCCAGCGAACGATGATGTTTTTTTTTTTACAAACTTGTCATTTCGACTTAATTTTGTTCTTTGGTTGTTTTTAGAAATTATTTCTTTGTTGCCTGTAAATCGAATACCGGTGGCAGGTGGCTGCTTTAAACGATTTATGTTAGTTTTTCGACGAGGTTATTCATACAGATTCTCCGGATATACGACCAGGTTATTTTCTTAGCACATATTATTACTTAAAACAGTTGCATGATTAAACGATAATTTGCGTTAATCGTCAACAAGTGTGGACTTCAAAAGACATTGTACATGTCGGCTAAAAACGTCAAGTTCATTGAACATCAAATTAAAATAATTGGATAGTCTAATCAGCTTATGATATCCAAAGGTGTGATAATCCAGTTATACCAGTGATGGGATTAATAATTATTGAATGTGATAATACCACCCGAACAGACTTTTTGTTTTGTGTAATATCTATTATTTCTGTGTAATATTTCTTATTGAAATAACCTTAAAATAGTTCAATAAAGATTGTTGATTTTGTTCTAAGATCGAAAAAGACTTTTGCAGATATTGTAAGAAATAAAGAAAAGGGGATTTTGCCGTGTTTATGTTTTCTTTTCGACTAAAATTTGATATGAGAACGGTCAAACTCGAATTGGACTTTTATAACCTTATAACTAAAAGAATTTTAAATAAAAGAGTATTTTAACATTACTTGTAGATAATATTGCGAAATAAAGAAATTATGTCGTAGGGACGTGTTTTCCATTGCCGAGTTCATTTTGATCGAAATACGGCACATATTTTAGACAAAATTTTATTAAATTGTAATTGAAATATTTTTAATATAATGCTACTAATATAGCCACGAGAGTTTCTTTTAAGATAAAAAAGAATATTGAAGATATCTTGAGAAATGAAAAGTTAATGGGTTGGATCGGACTTGACGTAATTTTGACTAGAAAACGGCCGTATTCTGAGACGGACTTGAATACTTTTCTAATTATAAGCATTTCCAGACCTGTCCGTAGCATGACCATAATGCCATAGTTGCTTACTTATTCGTAGACATTTAGTTTTCATCAAAGATTGAATCCATATTTGATGGTGCTCATTTGGGTATGGAAAACATTGGGTTATTTAAAGTGTGTGAAACCCGAACTATTTTTAGGCCTTATAAATATTTTTCCATTTTATAGTATGTGAGAAAGATTTACGGGAATTATGATTCTGAAAGACATACTTAAAGAAGTAGAGTGGGTAGAGTGGGATTCAAGGAAATACTGTGGTATCATTTATTTTCGCCGGGATCAAATTTCGCGCATAAAACAAAAAGTGATATTGATGGTTTGATTTCGGTGGGGTTTGATTTCGCACACCTTCAAAGGGAGACAAATGCGACAACAACCCTCGCGAAATATAATGATACCACAGTATACGTAAGGTGCACTTCAACCTGTAGAAGAATTGCTTTAACAATTAGATGAAAGCATTCCCCAATACGACAAAATCAGCGATGTTTGCATGGGCCTCTAAAATTGAAACAAAAATTAGAACAACGACGTATATAAATCTGACAGATATTTCCAAAACTGTATATAGTATAACCAAAGACCTATATAGGTCTTTGGTATAACTTAAATTCCACAGGACTACAATTCCATGTCTAGTGCACGTTATACTTTCAGTTAACTTCTGGACTACTGCCTGTTTCGGGCATGACGTGTGTCAGATGAACAGCTTGATTTCGTGTGGCAAATGTTTGTATCGCATTAAGAACAAGTGCCCCACCCCAACCCCAATTACCCTTTATGATTTGAACGACGCACCTCAAATTCAATACTATGAAAATGGGATACATAGAGGTCCTCCTTTTCTTTCTTGTTGATTCGCGTCCCGCCACCTACAAATGCCAGATTTTACTGCTGGCGACATACCCCAGGCATTGCTCAAGAACCTAGGTAGAACCACAGACTTTCAGTTACAGCAGAACCTCCCCTTCCCCCCACCACTCCCACCCCCGCAACATATCCGTCTCTTTTGATAACACTCTACACCAAAATGTTGGCGTAAAATGACTTCTATCTACCAGCCAAGAGTTCCGAAATGTTAAACATGTTTTGTATGGGGTAGAGAAGAGATCAGTTACTAGATTAACACATAGAAAGGCGAATTCATGTATGCGAAGATGTTAAAAACAGTTTTCCGGACCCTCTGTCGTCTTTTTCAGCACACTTCGTATATTTTACCGAATGATAGAGAAAACGATAGAAATGTGGACGAAATCGATTAGTGAGCATAATTATAGCTGATTCCTAGAAGATCATCCCGCCCTTGGTTGTTTTCTCTGAAAATATTTATAAGTATATTAAAACAACGATTTTCTCACAAATATACAAAATACTCACCGGCCGGAAATTCCGGGATCCGACGGGACTTTGCCGTGTTCGCAAGATAACGATTGGGCACGGTGGTAATGTGAAAGCCATCGATAGGCATAGTTTATTGTTAATATTATTGTATTATTTTGTGACAATAACGCTGATAGGATTTAGTGATTTTCCAATGGTCAGTTGTGCCAAAAGACTGAGCTTGAGGATCAGAACCGGAAAATACGCGTGACGTCATAAAAATCAACCAATCATTGAGCACACTGAACAACCCGTGACGCCGCCGTCACAAACTTACCAATAAGCAAGAGTAAAACGCTCACTTGACTGCGGATGTTGCATAGAATCATCAGTAGCATGACGTCCATGCAACTATGACTGAGGTATGTTTTTGTTGTGATGAAATTTAATATCATTTGTTTCATATCATCAGCTGTTTCGGTCATTGTTTTCTAGGAATCACTCAGTGTTTGTCAGTGAAATAGTTATGATTGGGGCAAGTGTGGGGTTGGTACCCTAGAACCTGGTTTAAACCCCCAGTGGCAATTTGATTTGCAACTGATCGTTCCAAGGCGGTAACCCCTCGGGTTTTCATTTTTGTTAATTGTTTGTGGTATCTTTTTTGAAACTGATCATTTTATTAACCATGCTATCTCTCCCTCTTCTTCTTGACTGTGTGGGGAAGCTGTTTTTTTAATGTGGCAATTCCGGTTATGCATATTTCTTTTTTTTCGGAAAATACGTAGTTTATATTATAATAGTTAAAGTTGTTAAGTAATTCTGGGGCTTTTGGAATGTATGGTACTTAAAATTAAAAAATAGACAATTTCCACACTATGTTTTTTTTTTTCTAAACATTCTTTCGCTCCCAGCTAGAGGCACTATTATTTGAAATTCACAGTAGCGCTATTTGTGCAGTGTGGCGGCCGTAAAAAGTCTCCCCGTACATATAGTCAGTACTGTTATCAATAAATTAACCCGTTACCGATGTCATGCAGTGATTGTTACGTATATCAGGGATATCCGGTCAACCTTTTTTGGGGTTGTCCCGGTTAGCTCAATCGGTTGCGTCGCAGGAATTGCAGGGCTAGGCGCTGTCGCCGTGACGGTGCGGGTTTGCTCCCAGCTAGAGGCACTATCATTTGAAATTCACAGTAGCGCTATTTGTGCAGTGTGGCGGCCGTAAAAAGTCTCCCCGTACATATAGTCAGTACTGTTATCAGTAAATTAACCCGTTACCGATGTCATGCAGTGATTGTTACGTATATCAGGGATATCCGGTCAACCTTTTTTGGGGTTGTCCCGGTTAGCTCAATTGGTTGCGTCGCAGGAATTGCAGGGCTAGGCGCTGTCGCCGTGACGGTGCGGGTTCGTTCCCAGCCAGAGGCACTATTATTTTTTATAGATTTTCGGCATCCAGTTAACATGTCATAAAAAGTGAGGAAAAGAAAAGAAATCGAGACGGCGCGGCATTTGATGGTGGATAAATTTCTTCTTAATTTGGCATCTTCTTGTGGCTTGCACATAGATAGTAATTGTTCAGAATTCGCATGTTCCCGACACCAAACATTACACCTAGAGTAAGTTAATAACGGGAAAAAGACTTTAACAATAATCAACGATATTCTTTTTAGCTCCAGCCCAGCACAAGTTTTCTATCATAACTATTTCAGCAAATACTATAAAACAATCCATGTTGACGGGGAGCAAATTTGCGTGGATTTCCAGATCGATCCACGAATTAAAAACCAACGCGAAATAAAGATTTGAACATCAAACGTAGTTTAGATAATTAGAATCCGCGAATTTAAAGAACTCACGAAAATTAGGTCTAACGGAAAACAACGAAATCGTATGTCCACGAAAAAAGGTGCCTCCACAGTAGAAGGGCAAGGGATGATAATCTCCATCATGTCTTTTTGACGGAAAGGAGGTCAACACATAATTAAATCTACGACTCTGTTTTCCATGTCAAATATATTATGTTCAAGCAGCGTATTCATGGATCACGATGGGAGGAGGTCAACACATAATTAGATCTACGACTCTTGTTTCCATGTGAAATATAATGTTAAAGCAGCCTCTTCACGGTTCAGGATGGACGGAGGTCAACACATAATTAGATCTACGACTATTGTTTCCATGTGAAATATAATGTTAAAGCAGCGTATTCACAAATCACGATGGAAAGAGGTCAACACATGATTAGATCTACTCTGTTTTTCCATCTGAAATATAATGTTAAAGCAGCGTATTCGCGGTTCAGCTAGGGTGGAAGGAGGACTACACATTATTAGATCTACGACTCTGTTTTCCATCTGAAATATAATGTTAAAGCAGCGTATTCACAGATCAGGGTGAAAGGAGGTCAACACATAATTAGATCTACGACTCTGTTTTTCCAAGTGCAATATAATGTTAAAGCAGCGTATTCACGGTTCAGGGTGGAAGGAGATCAACACATAATTAGATCTACGACTCTGTTCTTCCATGTAAAATATAATGTTAAAAAAGCGTATTCACGGTTCAGAGTGGAAGGAGATCAACACATGATTAGATCTACGACTCTGTTTTTCCATGTGAAATATAATGTTAAAGAAGCGTATTCACGGTTCAGGATGGATGGAGATCAAACCATATTTAGATCAAAGGCTCTGTTTTTCCATGTGAAATATAATGTTAAAGCAGCGTATTCACGGATCAGGGTGGAAGGAGATCAGCACATAATTAGATCTACGACTCTGTTTTTCCATGTGAAATATAATCTTAAAGCAGCGTATTCACGATTCAGGGTGGAAGGAGGTCAAGACATAATTAGATCTACGACTCTGTTTTTCCATGTGAAATATAATCTTAAAGCAGCGTATTCACGGTTCAGGATGGAAGGAGGTCAACACATAATTAGATCTACGACTCTGTTTTTCCATGTGAAATATAATGTTAAAGCAGCGTATTCACGGTTCAGGGTGAAAGGAGGTCAACACATAATTAGATCTACGACTCTGTTTTTCCATGTGAAATTTAATGTTAAAGCAGCGTATTCACGGTTCAGGGTGGAAGGAGATCAACACGTAATTAGATCTACGACTCTGTTTTTCCATGTGAAATATAATGTTAAAGCAGCGTATTCGTGGTTCAGGGTGGAAGGAGATCAACACATACTTAGATATACGACTGTTTTTCCATGTGAAATATAATGTTAAAGCAGCGTATTCAAGGTTCAGGGTGGAAGGAGGTCAACACATAATTAGATCTACGACTCTGTTATTCCATGTGAAATATAATGTTAAAGCAGCGTATTCGCGGTTCAGGGTGGAAGGAGATTAACACATAGTTAGATCTACGACTCTGTTTTTCCATGTGAAATATAATGTTAAAGCCGCGTATTCACGGTTCAGGGTGGAAGAAGGTCAACACATAATTAGATCTACGACTCTGTTTTTCCATGTGAAATATAATGTTAAAGCAGCGTTATCAAGGTTCAGGGTGGAAGGAGGTCAACACATAATTAGATCTACGACTCTGTTTTTCATCTGAAATATAATGTTAAAGCGGCGTATAACGGATCACGGTGGAAGGAGGTCAACACATAATTAGATCTACGACTCTGGTTTTCCATGTGAAATATAATGTTAAAGCAGCGTAGTCACGGTTCATGGTGGAAGGAGATTAACACATAATTAGATCTACGACTATGGTTTTCCATGTGAAATATAATGTTAAAGCAGCGTATTCACGGTTCAGGGTGGAAGGAGATTAACACATAATTAGATCTACGACTCTGTTTTTCCATTTGAAATATAATCTTAAAGCATCGTATTCGAGGATCAGGGTAGAAGGAGCTCCGAGATCAACACATAATTAGATCTACGGCTCTGTGTTTCAATGTGAAATATAATGTTAAAGCAGCGTATTCACGGTTCAGGGTGAAAGGTGGTCAACACATAATTAGAACTACGACTCTGTTTATCCATGTGAAATATTATGTTAAAGCAGCGTATTCACGGTTCAGGGTGGAAGGAGATCAACACATAATTAGATCTACGACTCTGTTTTTCCATGTGAAATATAATGTTAAAGCAGCGTATTCACGGTTCAGGGTGGAAGGAGATTTACACATAATTAGATCTACGACTCTGTTTTTCCATGTGAAATATAATGTTAAATCAGCGTATTCACGGTTCAGTGTGGACGGAGATCAACACGTCATTAGATCTACGACTCTGCTTTTCCATGTGAAATATAATGTATAGCATCGTATTCGTGGTTCAGGGTGGAAAGAGATCAACACATAATTAGATATACGACTGTTTTTAATATAATATTAAAGCAGCGTATTCACGGTTCCGGGTGGAATACTTCACTCTCTCAGATGTGGTTAATATTAATTATACTGCTGTTTAATGCCTCTAAATAACTGAACGGGAACGAATTTCGCCGATATTTTGGAAAGATCGGTATATTTCAGGACCTGTAGTGAATGAATTTTACTGCGTTAGTAATGCTAAAACAACTTCACCTTTCACACCCGGTAAACATTCGCTCCACAACCAAACATAGAACATAACAAAATAAGCGAAAGCAGACAAAAAGTGAGTATAACCAACATTTTTTCTCTATATACGAGACAAAAGGAGATCTTTTAAAAAATCGCGGAAAGTAGTGCCGTGTAAGGGATGATGAAGCTTTACGGAAAACACGGTTAAATATTTTAATCATGTAAATTGTTCCGGCTAGAACACTTTTTCCCAGCGAACGATGATGTTTGTTTTTTTACAAACTTGTCATTTCGACTTAATTTTGTTCTTTGGTTGTTTTTAGAAATTATTTCTTTGTTGCCTGTAAATCGAATACCGGTGGCAGGTGGCTGCTTTAAACGATTTATGTTAGTTTTTCGACGAGGTTATTCATACAGATTCTCCGGATATACGACCAGGTTATTTTCTTAGCACATATTATTACTTAAAACAGTTGCATGATTAAACGATAATTTGCGTTAATCGTCAACAAGTGTGGACTTCAAAAGACATTGTACATGTCGGCTAAAAACGTCAAGTTCATTGAACATCAAATTAAAATAATTGGATAGTCTAATCAGCTTATGATATCCAAAGGTGTGATAATCCAGTTATACCAGTGATGGGATTAATAATTATTGAATGTGATAATACCACCCGAACAGACTTTTTGTTTTGTGTAATATCTATTATTTCTGTGTAATATTTCTTATTGAAATAACCTTAAAATAGTTCAATAAAGATTGTTGATTTTGTTCTAAGATCGAAAAAGACTTTTGCAGATATTGTAAGAAATAAAGAAAAGGGGATTTTGCCGTGTTTATGTTTTTTTCGACTAAAATTTGATATGAGAACGGTCAAACTCGAATTGGACTTTTATAACCTTATAACTAAAAGAATTTTAAATAAAAGAGTATTTTAACATTACTTGTAGATAATATTGCGAAATAAAGAAATTATGTCGTAGGGACGTGTTTTCCATTGCCGAGTTCATTTTGATCGAAATACGGCACATATTTTAGCCAAAATTTTATTAAATTGTAATTGAAATATTTTTAATATAATGCTACTAATATAGCCACGAGAGTTTCTTTTAAGATAAAAAAGAATTTTGAAGATATCTTGAGAAATGAAAAGTTAATGGGTTGGATCGGACTTGACGTAATTTTGACTAGAAAACGGCCGTATTTTGAGACGGACTTGAATACTTTTCTAATTATAAGCATTTCCATATAACTAGGAGGATTCTCTTTAAGATGCAAAAAGAATTTTGAAGATATATTACAAAATTAAGAAATTGGTGTTGAAATTGGGCCGTGTTTTCCGTGTCCGACATAATTTTAATCTAAAGACATCTTTGAGACAAAATGTTATTAACTTCTCATTGGATATTTTAAATACATAATGCTTCTAATATAGCCAGGAGGGTTCCCTTTAAGATGCAACAAGAATTTTGAAGATATCTTAAAATACAGAAAAGTTAAGTGTTTTCTTTTAATGGCCGTACATTATTTTACGGCCGGGTCGTGGTTTAAACTCGTCCCTGAATTACGTCCCTTATAAAACTCTTCAATGTTTTTAAAAGCGCGAAGAAGAGCAGAAGTAAAGTATTTTACGGCTTTTACAGCTTAAATGTGGTAAGATAGATTGCAGACTCGCATATCTAGTGTGCAGAATTGTTATTTGAAATGTCGATATTATTTAGTTCCTGGTCAAGTCGCCTGGATCGATGATTCTTGTTTAAGGATTTTGGGCTATCCGAACCATCCGAAATGGTGTCCACAAATTTGTTGACATGATCAAATGCACCAGCATAACTAAGACGTCTCCATAAAATGAGGGAGAATTTCTGCATGCTGTTTATTATTAAATTGGTTGAATATAGATGTCATTGTAAAATAACAATTCTTACCATAATTTCCCAGGCATTTTTTATGCATGGAAGTGTCTCCGGGTCCGGGTCCGGACTTCAAGACTTTTGGTCTAGAGGTCCGGACCCGGACCCGGAGACAATTCATATAGAGTTGTCTCCGGGTCCGGGAAAATTATTGTTAAAGATATTATGCAGTTTTTGTGATATTTTCTAAATAATGTTATTATTTATCATCATATTGAATCATAAAAATGTAATTAAGTCATTAAAATGTTACATATAAGAATTTTTTTTCAGTTTTAACAGGAATCTAGAACTAAGTTCAACATTCCTGGTTTTAAAAGACCAATTCGTCGCTTTTTGCTCGTGGAAAGTGTAACCAACGGCGCACTCTCCAAATGCGATCTACAGAACTTTAATAAATGAATGTTTGTTGCATTTTATCTTTATTAAACATCTTAACTTTTACTATTCCTCTTTTGTTATTGTATTGTTATAATAAATAGACATGTTTAGCTTCAAATAAATAATTGTAAATAAAATCGAATAGTAAGCCACTAGCTTGTTCTGTAAAAAGAAGATATATACTCGTGAAAATGTTTACAGCGCGACACATAAACATAATGCGGCTTTGAACCTGAAATTGAATAATTAAACTTGTAAGCAAATAACATATTAACTTATTGTAGTGTGTGGATTCATGACGATGGCTGGGAAGATGTTAGCTGTGTATAAACCACGGAACATGCTGATTTCAAGCGTTTTTAATTCAGCCGAAAATATTCGGAATAACTTTTTTTACTATATATAAAAGACCGTGTCCATTTAAATTTATAGATTTATTTATGGAACTGCTAAATACTACACACGACTTTTGTTGGCATGTTTTATAAAAAATAATGATCAGTAGTGGATCCAGGGGCGATTCGGGGGGTTCGGACGAACCCCCCTAATTTTCCCGATTTTTTTTTTGTCCCGGGTGGTTCGAGGTTCGAAGTTTGTGGATACGAATCAATATTAATGGTTTCCAGAAAGAAATGGACAACAAGTTTGGTGCAAAATTGTTTCATCGAACGACAAAAATGCGGCCTCTGTGATGGTCTTGAGTGTCAAAACTTGGACTTCACGCATTTTACTTACTCTCAATTCTTACCTGTGTAAAGCCAAAGGGCAGGTACTCAATGATCTTTCCGAGACCAGAGCACCTGGAGTAAAATCAGCAAGAACACGATGACAGGGATAAAAGAAACAAATCGAGCTTCTAGGTTCTTTTAAGAAAAGATTTCCCCATAAACCTTCATAAACTCTTACACCCCTGCCACCGTCGTGCAACTGTAGATGGGTTAATCACCAGGCCTGCAGAGCGCTGTAAAATAATATGTTGGTAACCTTTCTTTTTAAATTTACAGATGGTTTTTACGAAGAACCGGGAGAAATTAACATCGCCCTTTATCTTCTTAAGTTTATAAATAAAATCTCCATAATAAACTGGCTGTGAAATTCCTTGTTGCAATAGTGATTTTAAACTACAGCTGTATTTATGAATTAGATCTGGATATCGGCGATAAAACTTGCAAAAGGCTTTCCTTAATTTGTGATACCGATAACCTTGTTTTAAAAGTTTTTCTGTTATACATAGACATAGCGCATTATTCGCCGAGTTCTGATATCTAGAGAGAAAGGTTCTTAATATTCTATGGTAGTTAAGATGTTTAAAATACATAAAAAAACTCAAGTAACCCTATAATTTCTTTACTTCAATAAACATTTTCCACGTCAACGTATAATTTCGGACAGCAAAAGAAATAGGATGTTTTTGTTATACAGTAAAACCATCTCTTTTTAAAGTTACTTATACAGTAAAGCCATCTCTTTTAAAAGTTGACTATGGACTCGGCACATTCACGTTCATAAATTGGTTTTATGCAAAATGATTCAAAAGATAATGATATTTTTGACCAGTAGGAAACCAAAAGAATCTCAGAGCTTATTTTCTCTCAAAACCCCATCCCACCACAAACAGTTGTTAGTGCAAAATTTCTAAAATTTCTTCAGCATTTTCCAACTGGCGAAAGTATAGACCAGTAACCTGGAGCCCTGAACTTAGCCATTTCGAGCATTTTTTTTCTCTAATTAACAACTTCATGGGTTGAAACACTGTAAGTCACATACCTAGACTCGGATAATGATGCAGAGTAGTTGGATCTGAGTTCAAAACCTGCTTATACCTCGGAATGCAGGACTTGGCATATAAATTTTCAAAGTTTTCCGGGGAAGCAGGCCTGCGGACCCCCTAGATTAATTAGGACTCTTAAAATTCATTGGTGCCTTTACAACCATTATTTATTGACAACCCTGGAAGTGTCCGAAGGACTGGAGTTTTAGCTCGGCTGCAAATTGACGCTATTAAAAATACGACTCGCTGCATCGAACCCCCCTTGCTGAAATCCTGGATCCGCCCCTGATGATGGACACTTACCTGGTCGTCTTCTTGCAATCTCCCCTGGCTTAAAACTTCTTGACACCATGAATACAACTTTACGTGATTTCATAGTATTTAATCATATCGTTAAATTTTTTATTGGAGCACGGCTTTTTTAAGCATTTAAAGTTCTTGAATCTCTTTGAAAAGTTGCATGTTTTCCTGATTTATATACAAGTTAACTTTACTTTTTAACGAAACAAAATCACATAATTTTTCGCCGATATGAAACTTGTGTGCCATGTTTCCCACTGACACTGACACAAGACAACTTACGCTAAACTCTAAATTACAAACCTGCTTTTCGAAGCTTTCGGCCCTTATTGTCTTCACATTCACATTCAGGTGTAAGTACTCAATTGTGCGGTATATTTTGAGCAGGCCAATTAGGGCCAATCAAGACACCTGGACATCTTTGATGATCACTTCGAAAATAACAATAAATACATAGCTAACATTAGTTTTTCACAGGTCTGTTTAAATAGTATAATAATCCAATAACAATAAGCGTCGGATCATTATAAAAACAAATTTTCATTGTGTATCAATTTATTTATTAAATTATATATTATTTTCAATCACTATCATCAACAAAACAACAAAGCAACGATAGATCATGTACGCAATATGCAACACAGCTTCACTCATCAATTAAAGTACTTTAGACCGCAGTTAGAACGTGTCATTGGTTATACTTCCCACGAGCTATACAGGTCGAATTATTTGGTCTTAAAAACTAAAATAAATTCTAAAATTTAATGACTAAATTACATTTTAATGATTCAATATAATGATTAATAATAACATTTTTGAGAAAAAATCACAAAAACTGCATAATATCTACATCAATAATTTTCCCGGACCCGGAGACAACTCTATATGGGTTGTCTCCGGGTCCGGACCTCAAGACTTTTGGTCTAGAGGTCCGGACCCGGACCCGGAGACACTTCCTTTATAAATGCATACAACGGGTCCGACTATTGGTAGCGATAACAGAGTATTTTTAAAAATTAAAGAAATACCATCAAGTTATACATCATTTTAAAGCTTATTCCTTCAGAAAAACAAATATGCAAAAATAAATACAGTAACTGGAAAGGTAATACATTTACGCAAATTGGAAACAGGCCACCCCCTTCTTTGTTGTCTGTCAGATCTGTAATCCTAATAAACTTTTTAGTGTCTATGTATTTCTTTAAATATTAGAATTACAAAAGGTCTAAGTAGTCACAGAAACTCTAATATTGTAATAATTATATAATAAATTTCAAATTTTCATGGTCTCTTGATTTATTAATAGTTAAGACAGAGGGGTTGAAATGTCTGTTTATTTATTAGGTTTTGAAATGTCTTCGTTATTTTTAGGGGTTGAAATGATTTAGATATTTTGGGGGTTGAAATGCCAGAGGGATTGAAAAGTCTTTGATTTTACAAATTGCAAAGGGGTTGAAATGTCGAGGGGGGGGGGGGGGGTGAAATGTCTTGCTCCCTACTTTGATACATGTATGGGTTACTTTTTAAACGGCCTTTTGACGGTTAAACTACAGTAAAATATGCTGAATAGTCAAAGCTATGGCACTGCAGACAAATCTTTTATTAAAATTTTAATTAAACCTAAAAATAAGTTGCGAAGCAATATACGTTTTTTTTACCAAATATTGATGTTCTCTGTTGTTGAAAATAAAATTCCAAATCTCTACTGAGGCTAAAACCTGATAATAATGTATTCAGATAGAACAGTGAATAATGCCTATCAATGCAAGTTGTTGATGCAACACAATATTTTATACTTCGCCAGAAAGATACTGCAGTAGATACAATATTAATTAAATCATAAATGTGAACCAGCGATCTGCGATCGAACTTCGAATCCGTCACTCGCCTACATTGGCTACAATTTGACGAAGAAAAGATCCGTACGCATGCTGTCATGCAATAATTATGCCGTATTTTAATTTAACAAGTAACATATCATACTGTGCTTACGCTTATTCACGGAAATTACCTGAAACAATGCAAATATAAACGACAGGAAAAGCAAAAGTTGAAGAAACAAGATTTACTGCAACTCGCGAAAACTGTTTTACTGTCAGAGGAGAGCAGTCCGATAATCTAAGCAGAGTTTGGCGGAAAATATCGAACGGGAATACGAGCAACACGGACACGAGACAGAGGCGATATCCGGGAATCGACGGAATTTAACTAACCTTAGATTTTCAGTATATGATTTCATCCAGCTTGCGCTAAAATGCGCTAACACTCATCTTTATCAGTACTATGTTGAATGATAAACAAAAGACAATACTTATTAACAGTACATGTGCTTCCCTTTTACCTTTTGAAATTTTTCGTCAATCTGCCGATGAAAAACGGCATTCTTTGACGCTAAATTTCTCTGACCCACATAATTTTGCATAAATTATTTTATAATCAATAGAAAGCTCACAATCTCCCCTTTAAAATGACGTATAACACTTGGTTTTACCTATAGCCAATACGTAGTAAATAAATATTTCAGCACATGACCTCGCAGATTCAAACAAAAATGGCGACGTAGTAGTCCGTCGGCGCATTTAAATTGTTACAAATAAACGATAAAATAAATATAAAAGACGGTTATAAATGTCAGTATCATTACTTTTTCTTGAATATTTAATGTTTACTCTATTGAATTAGATTATCAATTTTATTTGTTTAGTGATAATAAATGTGCAATTATTTGATAAACATTGTACGGTTATAATGGTGACAGATACGGATCGGCGAAGTCGGTATTTCTTTGTTATCGCTACTATTGGACCCATTCCCAATGCGAATTTTGACTTTTCCCAAATTTCCAAAAAAAAAAGTCCCCATTTAAAGTTGAAAATTCGATGCCGAACGGTTCGCATAATCCTGGTACCTGGTGCTAGAGTCTATATAGCACGTTTTGGGACGGTACAGGACGGGATTTATCAGTAGCTTTCCCAGAATCTTTCCGTTTCCGGTAGAAAAACACTTCGCGAAATTGCAAATATTATTCAAAGAAAATGAGGAAATTAGACGCCAAGGGTTCTAAATCTTTAGAATGTTAAGGTTGACACCAAGTAAAACACTGTCAACATCAATTGATACCGGCCTTAGCGATACAGCTGCTAAGAAATCTTCGTAAGATAGCCAGAACAAAAGTGAAAGTGCAGGATTGTCATGTTTGGTTAGAAACAATATCTGAAGGTCAGCGTACACTATTACGTTTCCCTATATGTTCTATATAGAGTCTTGGGAGTCTCCTTGATTTATTTATTCTTAGACAATATCAGGCATGGTCTTCTGATGAAGTTTGAATACAAATCTACATAAAAACATAGATGAAATACCACCATGACCGTAGGTTTCTATCTCAAATTTCACTTTGAAGACTACCACCCTTGCCTATTGACTAAATTTACTTGTGGCTAACCTGTTAATAGGCATTATTTTAAAAGTAATTTTTTTCTTATCCAAAATGTTTTGGATAATGATTTTTGGTTCCAACAGCTGCAGAAATACACAATTTCTATTTTTTAGAAGGAGTTTTATTTTTTCCTAAGCTATATTGGCCAATCAACTAATGCTTATATAGAGTCTTACGGGTTTCCCCTAACTTTTTTTTTAACCAACCAGGAAGCAGATTTTATTTAGTGTACACTGATCTTAAGCCTCATATATTATTTTTAGTTATATTCAAACATTGTATAAAATGAAGAAATAAATAATTCCAAAAATTAAAATCCATGTTTTGTTTGTTTTTGTCCAAATCTAAACTCACAGCCCTTCTTCAAGTGTAAGCAGTTGGTGACAGTTCAGCCACACTAAAAACACTATAAACAGATTATAAACATTCATAACAAAAAAAATCAGGAAAAAGATTATTCCAGTTTATGTTATAAAACTTGACCACTGAAGACTTACACACAGGCATGATATTTTAAACAAGTAATTTTTTGGCTTGGCCTTAAATGCTTCTATACAGAGTCATTTTTGTATCCCCACCCCATGTAAAAATACAAAAAAAAAGACATTTTCTAGCTATTATTTCAATAAATTTTCACTACCTGCAAGATCAAATTCCTGAATTTTACATTAAAAGCTGCTATAAACATATTTATTCATGGAAACACAGTCTATTTAGTATCATTCTGCACTTAAAATACACAGCCATGACTTTTGTGGAAACCAAAACATAGTGAAAATCCAAAAGAAAATGACATTTTGATGCATTTGGAGTGGAAATCATTCATGTCATGAAACTGTTGTTTACTAAATTCTTCCAGTTGTCATATAAAATGTGTTTTTATGCATGAAAATAAACAATACACCTTGACTGGACACTGCTATTTACCCAGGGGCTTGTTTTTGCCCTGAAATGCCTCTATGATTTCACTCCTCATAGGTAATCCTATATCAAAATCCCATGATATAAAGAATTATCAGATCCAAAATGCTTTAAAAATAGTCAATATGCATGAAATGATTAAATTATTATGTAATTCAATTGCTCTGATTATATAATAAAGCATATTTCATTAAATGATTTTTCTGTATCAATTTTCTTTGTTGAAAGGGAGACAACTCATGTTCTCTAAATAAGTCTAATTTGCTATAACTTACAATTTTGTATGTATAAATATAATAAACATATTTCTGCTATAATTATTTTCAAAAAATCTCAAGCTGGTGCTACAGTTTTGAAAACAAAAGTGTCAAGCAGACAATGTTTAAGGCCCCATGTTAAACAATTTCTAGTAAACATATATGCCAGATTTAGGTCTGTCATAAAATCCATGGTTTTCTGGGACCAGACTCCCAAAAGAAAACCAGTTAACCACTTTTACAGAGAAATACTGCTATTCTCTGTTAAAAACAAAATTTAAAACTATTGTATACCCCAATCATAGTAGCAAATCAGTAAGTGAAATGCTTTACACAGTCAGAGATCTATTTAACATACCCGGTGGCATTTTATGGCCAAACTTATCGCAACTTCCAGGAACAGAGTTAAAATTATTTGTTCGCGAAATAATTTACTGCTTCGCAACTGAAATCCAACTCATACCGAACAAAAGTCACACATAAAGTTCATTTTTTCTCATTTTGCCTTTATTCTATTACCGGTTTTAATATACAGCCACTCTACACTGTTCAACATTAGGCATCAAAAACATATCTAACAAATCTGAGACTTACTGAAATATTAAGAAAGACTTCTAAAAGAGGAAAAACACAGTTTTTGTGTCTAAAAGGCAAATCTAATTCATTATAAAGTCACTTTTTCCTAACCAGAATTAAATCAAAGCTACACTTTTGATCCAAATATACCTTAAAGTGAAAACCACCTCTAAGTTTCCTCAAATGCAAGCATTATCCTCAAAATCTAGCAACCTTTTTATACCAAAATAAGCAAATGCATAACAAAAAATGCACTCCCATGTATAGTTTTACAACAATCCAACCTTAAAAAGTGAAAATTTCTATACTTTTCATGGGAAATATAATAAAGTGCAGGTCTCAACAAAGCTACAACACCATCTCCCAATCTGAATATAGTGAATAAGGCTATTTTCAACACTATCTTAATTCAGACGTCCTTACAATCAGACTGACCTTCTAACTGCTGCAAATGTATGCAGAAATTCTTTAGATTTGTCAATATTCACAAAATTAACAAATTGTATACAAAATCAGTTTCAAACAAGGCGCTCAATAGATCACATACATCCAGAGTCTTGCTGCCTTTAGGTCAGCGTACACTATTGCGTTTCCCTATATGTTCTATATAGAGTCTTGGGAGTCTCCTTGATTTATTTATTCTTAGACAATATCAGGCATGGTCTTCTGATGAAGTTTGAATATAAATCTACATAAAAACATAGATGAAATACCACCATGACCGTAGGTTTCTACCTCAAATTTCACTTTGAAGACTACCACCCTTGCCTATTGACTAAATTTACTTGTGGCTAACCTGTCTATAGGCATTATTTTAAAAGTAATTTTTTTCTTATCCAAAATGTTTTGGATAATGATTTTTGGTTTCAACAGCTGCAGAAATACACAATTTCTATTTTTTAGAAGGAGTTTTATTTTTTCCTAAGCTATATTGGCCAATCAACTAATGTTTCTATAGAGTCTTACGGGTTTCCCCTAACTTTTTTTTAACCAACCAGGAAGCAGCTTTTATTTAGTGTACACTGATCTGAATCTGAAACGCAGATGAACAATAGAGTGATTTGTTAAAACCGTGTGATGTGTTCAGAAATGCAATTTTATGTCAAAGTTCAGGTTAGCTTATGTCTTGGGACAGATTATGGTCATTCAGGTTCACAAAATTTTTGTAATTTAAATAACCAGGTAAGATTATTTCAATTTGTGTGATTACTCCTCACTTCAAATAAAGAGGTTTTTGTAGAATACTTTTGTAGGATTCCTTATTATTATGTGATGTAGCAGCATAATTTTGCTACCAATTTATTATTTATGGTTTCATACATTCGACGCAAATTTCCCAATTTTGGAAAGGGTCTTTTTCCCAAAATAGCCAGAAAAAGGCCTGATTCCACTGGATGACAGCAAAGTGGGCACAAGGGCGGATCCAGAGGGGATTCAGTGCGGTTGCTCAAACCCCCAGTTGAATTGAAATTGGCAGCAATATTTTATTTTCACATTGATTTATTAAATTTTAGGCTAGAAAGTTTAAAATTATCATGAAACTACCCTAAGACTGCCTTGATATTTAGCACAACAACACTTTGGATAACTCTTACTTGATTATCTCCCTCAGGGCTTTTCATCCTTATATAACAGAGGCCGATATTCGGCCACTTCCCAATCCGAAAAAATATAGTTTTTTCCCAATTATGGCAGAGCTTCTTCCCAAAATGCAAGACATGATTTCCCAAAATCTTAGAAATTCCCCCGAGAGTAGTTTAAAAATCGATCAATTTGTTTACATTGTTATTTCCGGAAGAAGCGTTTGTCTGGTATCGACATTTTTGTCGTACCATAGCCGAAAAACGCACGGTACCCGTGATATGCAAAACCAGTCTAATCCGTTAAGTTCCGATAGACTCTTACCCAGTCAAACGTTCCGAAAGTCTGGATTTTATTCCTTTTCAGGGGAAATAAATCGGTGTTTATTTCTGGTTGCAGAAACAAATCTCATAACGGACAATATTACTGCAAATTACCAAAACGTAACGAAAACCAAAAGTTATTATTTGACTAGCGAGTAAAAAAACAAAAATTCGATCCATTGGGTGCAACGTCTACCAAGGAAATCCCTCGTATTTCAAACGTTGCTGCCTCAGAGTCTGCCACTGTTGCACACTCGTTTCTAGCATGGAGGTACCGGTTAGTGTTGCTTCCTCCGTGTCTGGCGTTTTTTCCACAGAAAACTCTTTCCTTGGCATCTTTGAATTTATCAATAAGTGAATTTAGATCAGTATCACTTGTTGATAAATTCAAAAATGCCAAGGAAAGAGACATGAACCTTTGAAGCTTGTGAACTGAATACTATAGATTCAATTGTAAAAATCTGAAAAAAATATTAAGTGCTATAAAAATTAAACTAATGTTAAAAATGCTTATTTCTTTAAAAATTTTTACTCCAGTACCCCTTATTTCAATAAATTTTGTGTTCCCAAAATGAACAATCATCGCGCATAAATTTCCCAAAATTAACAATTATCGCGCATAAATTTTCCAATTTGAAAGACCAGGGCCTCTTCCCAATTTCCTGATGAAAAGCCCTGTCCCTTCAAGGTATTTAACTTGTCTAACTAATTTCTCCTGTACCCTTGGACACAAGTTAAACTTCCATGGGTGGTTAACCTTGATGTGTACTAGTGTATAAAGGTGAGGTGATTCCATTTGGATTATCTCCTGTTCGATGACTGAACTTTTTTAGCTCACCTGAGCACGAAGTGCTCATGGCGAGCTTTTGTGATCGCCTGATGTCCGTGCGTCGTCAACTTTTTCTTCAAACGACTTCTTCTCCTGAACTCCTAGGCCAATCTTGTTGAAACTTGGCAGGAATGTTACTTGCATAAAGCTTTACCAAAATTGTTCAAATGGTTCCAGTCCATTGCCTATCTAGGTCACAGAGGATAAAAATAGATTTTGAACATGAAATTTTTAAAAATCTTCTTCTCTGAAACCGTAAGGCCTAGAACTTTGATATTTGGTGTGTAGAATCACCTAGTGGTCCTCTACCAAGATTGTTCAAATTATAGCCCTGGGGTCAAAATTGGCCCCGCCCGGGTGGGGTCATTTGTTTTCCTTATAAATATATAGCAAAAACTTTCAAAATCTTCTTCTCCAAAACCGCAATGGCTAGAAGTTAGATATTTGGCATGAAACATTGTCTAATGGACCTCTAACAAAGTTGTTCAAATTATGGCCCTGGGGTGAAAATTTGCCCCGCCCCAGAGGTCATGGGTTTTCCTTATATCAATATATAGCAAAAACTTAAAAAATCTTCTTCTCTGAAACTGTAAGGCCTAGAACTTTGATATTTGGTGTGTAGCATCACCTAGTGGTCCTCTACTAAGATTGTTAAAATAATAGCCCTGGGTTCAAAATTTTCCCCGCCCCAGAGGTCATGGGTTTTCCTTATATCAATATATAGCAAAAACTTAAAAAATCTTCTTCTCCGAAACCGCAATGGCCAGAGGTTAGATATTTGGCATGAAACATTGCCTAATGGACCTCTAACAAAGTTGTTCAAATAATGGCCCTGGGGTCAAAATTTGCCCCGCCCCAGAGATCATGGGTTTTCCTTATATCAGTATATAGCAAAAACTTTAAACATCTTCTTTTCCGAAACCGCAATGGCCAGAGGTTAGATATTTGGCATGAAACATTGTCTAATAGACCTCTAACAAAGTTGTTCAAATTATGGCCCTGGGTCAAAATTTGCCCCGCCCCAGAGGTCATGGGTTTTCCTTATATCAATATATAGCAAAAACTTAAAAATCTTCTTCTCCAAAACCGCAATGGCTAGAGGTAAGATATTTGGCATGAAACATTGTGTAATGGACCTCTAACAAAGTTGTTCAAATTATGGCCCTTGGGTCAAAATTGGCCCTGCCACAGGGGTCGCCCATTTTACATAGAATTATATAGGAAAAATCTTGTAAAAGTCTTCTTCTCTAGAACCATAACACATAGAGCTTAGAATTTTTACATGTAACATCACTTTGTGGACCTTTGCCACGTTTATACATATCATGACCCCAGGCTCGAATTGGCCCCACCCAGGGGCTTATCAATTTTAACATAGAGCTAAATAGTAAGAACTGAAGACATGTAGAATGTTTGCTAGTGTCAAACTACATCCCTTGTTCTCTGAAACTAATGCGACTAGACCTTAGATATTTCGTGTTGAGTATTGTAAAGAGACCCTTTACCAGCATTATTTAAATGTTGGCCCTGGGGTAAAGCTGAAAGTACTTTTGTACTCAGGTGAGCGATACAGGGCCATCATGGCCCTCTTGTTTAATTATTTCCCCACTCTGAAAGAGGAGTGGTGTGTAGGTTTGCCCTTATACATCCTTTTGTTTATTATTGTCTTCTGTCTGTTTGAAATTTGTGTTACGCATATCTCCAAATGTATTATAGAGAAAGTCATGAAAACTTACAGGAATGTTTATCGGCATGTACAGGTGTGCATAAAGAGTTTTAACTCAAAGCTGAAACATTTTGGAGTTATCTTTCTTTAAATCTGTTGTAGCATTCCATATATATAAGGTTGTGTGACATGCAAACGGTGTAGATCCAGATCTTAAATACACTTGTTGCCCACGTGATTTACAGCGTATACTTTCTTAGTAATTTCAGTGAATTATAATTATATTTGTATTTTGCAGGTGTGTTACAATGTTGCAGCATCAGTTCTATGGTTGTTGACCAGTTTTGAGCCACCAGGTGTATGTTCTGTACAGAAGGATTATGGATATGATGGAAACTGTATTATTCAGTATGTAGTTAACCCTTTACTCCATATGTTCGCATTTTTACGCATGTGTGACAGGTTTAGATCCAGATCAGCTGGCACATTCATGCCTTCTTATCAGAATCAGCATTTTGGTCACAACATGTTAAACGAAATGGTTTAGATGTTTGATTTATTGCATTAAAGCAAGGCAATTATTATATTTATAACTATTAGTAATTTAACACTTCACGGTATATGGCTTTTATCAGATCCCATGGATGACCAGTGTATATCCAGAACAGCCTGCTCATAATGCCTACTGATGTGGATCAACAATGTTTGGTTTCAAGTGTATTATGTGATTTCTTACCAATGAGCGAACACTGTTAATCCACAGATGTGACCGCTGATCTGGATCTACACTGATTGCCCATGTGATAAAATGTGTATTCATGTTGAAAAGGGTGAAAAAGTTGTTATTTTTGCAAGAGAGCAGTTTGTATACCAGCAGAGATACTATAGGGAAGAAATCTAGCATCAGTATAACAAAACGGGCATTATCTTCTTCGGGCTAGTTAAGAATGCTAGAAGGACATTTTCAAGACACATGATAGCTGTATTTAGTATAAGCTGACAAAGCAATTTTCTAAGTGGTTTAATTTGTTTTACTTTATGCTTCCACAAGGGAGTTGATAGATTTCTTCAATATTTCAGGCTCGAAGTGAGATGACTATGGTACGAAGGTGTCGTATTTGAAGACTGAAAGAATGTACCACTGGTTATGCTGATGATATGAAATACAGAAAAAAAAGCTGAACTGTTAAGAGGTTTTAATGCAATGATCAATGCTGCAGACAAGAAATCAAACAAGATGGTTAAAATATTTTTCTGTATAATTAAAGAAGTTTGTAAAACCTGTCACTTTGATCAGCGCAAAGAACACAATTTCTACTATCCATGCTGGTTAACTTGACACTATTAGATATTTTATCAGAAGTGCTCAATGCTAACATTTTGTTTTTATAATATATCCCATTTGAAACTGGACGTCTTGGAAATCCTGCGACGTTCATGTTCTAAATTTAATTATTAGCCAAATTGCTCCTCGGACCTGGGAGAAGAGTTACGGCCCTTTATGGCATATAATTAAACAAATTAACACTTTACTCTCTTTAAAAAACTTTATAACCAATCTTAACCAATCTTGTTCAGAGTACTTATTATACATCTATGTTGTTAAATTTAATAACCAGCCAGATTGCTCTTCTGGCTCTTGAGTTATGAAAATAACCGCAAATATTTTACATCTACATGTATTATCATTATCTACTATCACTAAAACTTAATCGGATTGCTTATATGTAGTCAGTACTGTTATCAGTAAGAAATCGATTACCAATGTCATGTAATGATGACCACGTTTTTCACAGCCACACAACCTTTTGTGAGGATTGTCCGAGCTAACTCAGTCAGTAGTGTGCACAGAGTTACATTTGTAGGTGCTGTCAGCTTAAAGTACGGGTTCGATTCTCACTATGGGCAATATCATTTATTGACATTAGATCTTGACTATGTTTGGAAACCAGCAAGATTGCACCTATCCTCTCCAATCTTCAACCCAACCCCCCACATCATTCTGAAGTTATGACCCTTTAATTGTCTAAACCTAACCAAATTGGCTCTGTCCACTCCCTGACGAGTGTATTTTGTTGCAGTTTTGGCACTCTTGTACAATACCATGGTGGAAGAGAGCACCAGTTACAGACCTGTTTGTGAATCACAGCTTCAAACTGAGTTGTTGAAGGTAAGATAGTAAGTGCTCAGCTGTTTTCAGATAATAGCCACAGAATTTTTGAAAAATAAATTAATAGCCAAAGTTAATCGTGTTGTGGACACATGGGTGGGAAATAGCATTTAAATAAAATCATTTCTGTTTTTGTATATTTACACGATTTTACATGTATCTCAGATAAAATAACTAGTTTATGTGTAAACTGTTAATTCTTACTTTATTAACTCATCCTCTATAAAAATAATTAATTAGCTTTATATATAATTCTTTGACATAAATGGCTTTTAATGATTTCAAACTATAATTGCTTACAAAACCAAGGGATTCACTGCTATGCAAGTCATTTGTATCTTTTATTTTTCAAGTCGGTCATCACCAACCAGAAGAAGTTTGCATGTAACTGTTAGACAAAATAAAGTGATTGTTTAAATGTCTGATCATGAATCGTCTAGTATTCTGTTATGCTCTGTGAATGGATCCAGATTATGGCCCATAACTGTGCTCCATGCTAACTGAATTTTGTTGTACCACTGATTCACAGTAAAAAGGTTGTCTTGATGAAATTAAGCTTTCACTGACATGTTAGTACAAGAAACTGTAAATTCTTGAAGTCCCGAAAATAATCTTTTCAAATTGCATGTGTGACAGTTAAAAATCTTGTATGTTAACATTCAAAACTCAAACTTTTATCATTTTCAGATCTCTAATAATATGACGAGCAGACAAGATGAATCTTGATTGTGCAGAATATGTTGAACAGATGGTGGCTAGAATCTCTGACAATATGAAGGTATGGTAAAATTGTAGAAATAGTCAGTTGTCAAAACTCGCACAAACATTTAAGGAGTTTTAACTGGTAGGAAAATTGCTCACTTTAAATATGATAAAAACATGAAATTTCAGTCAGTTAGAAACAGATTACACTAAACCAAAATCACGAACCTTGACCGAATACCGTTTAATGGGTTATTTTCGCGAGCATAATATTTTTGCTATTTTCGCGATCTTCATGAATTCGCTAAAATAATAAACGCCAAAAATTCCCAACTTTATTTTCGCGAAGTGCAATGCTGATGAGCGATACTTAATAGTCTGTTTGTTAAGGCTTTGTAATCGTCCTTAAAGGTTAATTATCGCTTCATAATCTATATCTGCGGTGGTCATTGTCATTTTTCCGTCGATAAAAACATTATCTCCTTTGTTATTAAAACGGATGTCTATTATGCTACGGACAATTTGATTTATAATAGTTTGATAAAATACCACTGTTACATGCACAGCTTTTACACCATAGCAAACACTTCTTCTAATAATACTTATTTTTTACACCTGTACATCTGCTGGCACAGGATTACAAAAAAGCAGTATGAATGCACTGGAGCAGTAAAAACGCGAAAATTAATTTCTACGGGCACAAATTCGCTAAAATTACAACTGCGAAAAATTTAATTTATGGCAAAATCGCGAAAATTTTCGATAGCGAAAATAACCAATTATACGGTATACAGGCTGTCAGTTTATTACACCTTCATATTAATTCATTATGAAGCACAGAAACTGGTCATCTGCTTCTGAAGTGTTTGAGTTTTTCACTAGGCCTAAAATTAAAGTTTTAGACATGGCTAAATGGTTGTTAAATACAGAAACACTATTCTGAAAGTAGCAATTACTAAAGCTTAGCTGTACACGAAGCATAAATGTGATTGCAAACAACAGTCAGTAACAGAGTTCACTTATTCCAAGAACACCAGGCATTATTGAACATGAGCAAGTTTCAGACAAATTTGTCACCAATCTAAATGTACATGTTTACATTGAATTAAAAATTTCAGTAATTTCAGAGTTGACCAGACAACACAATCTGAGATGACCAGAAGCTGTTAACAGATGTGGGCTAAAATTACAAGATCCTGAAGGTACTAAACACTGTAAATATCGCCAGATGTAAAAAAAGTCCTTAAAATGTCTATGCTGTTTACAGGTACAAACAAGTAGTAATTTACCAAATCATTTTTTGCAGTGTTTGTTTTACTCAAGAGTCAGTTACAAATTATCGGTAAAACACGAGACATCCCGGAATGCAGGCTGCTATATCACATACCTGTAAATTCATTTTAGTCAGTAATATGCAATCCCATTACTGCCCATGAACAGGCTCAATCAAACCGAGCCTGCAGTATTTTCATATTTGTCGTGTTCGGTGGCTTTCAAAGTTCCCTTTTCATCTATTTAAACCACTTTCTAGAAGAGCAGGCTTTTACATTAATTTAATTGTTGCAAGTTTTTTTCACTTGACTGAAATCTATTTAAAGACTTGGCTAACTTATGTTTAGCATTTGTCATGTTAGACAGTGCCCAGGCCATACAAGTTGAAATCAGTAGGGATGGCAGCTATTGTTTCATACAGTATATCGACATATCAATTTGTCATTAAAATTCTGGTGTTAAAACTGATGAAAAGCCGAGTACATTAAAATTAATATGAAATTATTACATGCTAAGTTCGAGCCTGTTAATGGGCAGAAATGGAACTGCATGCTACTTCCCATGCCGGCTAGACCCGGGTTGAGCAAACATTGGGGTGCTTATGACAGTGAATATGAAAGACAGAGTGAAAATACTTGGAAAAGCTCTAGGCTTTTGCTGAAATCCTCATTTTGAAATTTCGCTGAAACTGGCCTGGGTAATGACTGGAATTGACAATTATGCCTGTATATGTTGTTGCCTTGATTCCTAAGTGACCCAATATTATATATCTACATTGCAAATGTTCATAAACAAGGCTTCAATAGTTTGGGATGATCCTTTGGACAAATGTAAGTTTCATTATTTCAGTACATGTTACACATAGTACTCTGTCATTGTACAATCACAACTAAAGTTCTAAGTCAATTGACTAAACAATATTATCATGGTTGTTCCTAATCTAAAAACAATGAAATATGCTAATCAGAATAGCCACGCTCGAAAAACACAACTTTCCTACACAGCCTAAAAGTAGAGAGGACAATCACATTACAAACTTTAATCAATTTAATTTTAGCCTTTTTATTGAAGTTGTTTCCCTTTAATTGCTTTCTTTTTTTAATCACTTCATTATAATGGCAAATAAAATGTTTCAGTATCTAAAACTGCTTGAAATCCTAAAACTTAGTCAGGGCTTCTAACAAAGTATAATATTTTGTGTATTCTCTTGTTAATGTATGCCTAAGATCAGAGTCAGCTGTGACTAATGAAATGGTTCTCTAGTTTTCATTATTCTCCTTCATTCATTGATGTTCATGATTTAATATGTGTCATCTTGTTTCCTAGAAGTGGTAACAGTCTCTTTCACATTGATTTGTAGAACCATAAATAAAGACAAAGCAATCAAACCATGGTTGATGTGGTCATTTGGTTCATGATGCATGACTGCCTTGAAGACAGCTTGGGTTTCTTGCCACAGTTATGGAGCTCACAGCAAAGGTACATGTAGGTAATGAATCACAGTTAGGGAGCTCACAGCAAAGGTAGACAATCTGTCAGCATGAGTTATGGTGCTTACATCACAGCCGAATAATCTCTCACAGTTGTAATGTTCGCAGCAGAGGTAGGTAATCTATCACAGCTGTAATATGTGCTCACAGTAGAGCTAGGATATATGCCAAAAATATGTGCAAAGAGCAGAGCAAAGTAATCTGTCACAGTCATAAAGCTCACAGCAAAGCTAGCTTATTTGCCACAAAATATGTGCTCACTTAAGAGCTAGGATATATGCCACAAAATATGTGAAAACAGCAGAGCTAGGTAATCTGTCACAGTCGTAAAGCTCACAGCAGAGCTAGGTTATCTGCCAAAAAATATGTGCATACAGTAGATCTAGGATATATGCCACAAAATATGTGCAAGCAGCAGAGCTAGGTAATCTGTTAAAGTCATAAAGCTCACAACAGAGCTAGGTAATTTATCAGTTGTAAGGCTGACAGCAGGGCATGGTCATCTGTCACAGTGAGTTGTAAAGCTCACAGCAAAGCTTGGTAGTCTGTCACAATGAGTTGTAAAGCTCACAGCAAAGCTTGGTAGTCTAGTTGTAAAGCTCTCAGCAAAGCTTGGTAGTCTGTCTCAGTGAGTTATAAAGCTCACAGTAGAGCTAGGTAATCTGTCACAGTGAGTTGTAATTTGTAAAGCTCACAGTAGAGCTAGGTAATCTGTCACAGTGAGCTGTAAAGCTCACAGCAAATCTTGGTAATCTGTCACAGTGAGCTGTAAAGCTCACAGCAGAGCTTGGTAATTCGGACAGTTGTAAAGCTCACAGCAGAGCTTGGTAATCTGTCACAGTTGTAAAGCTCACAGCAGAGCTTGGTAGTCTGTCACAGTTGTAAAGCTCACAGCAGAGCTTGGTAATCAGTCACTGTGACAGCTGTAAAGCTCACAGAAATGCTAGGTTATCTGTCACAGTTTTAAAGCTCACAGCAGCCAACTTGTTATTAGCATACATGAAACAAATTCTGAATGTGAGCTTCTATGGTTGATTTTTAGCTAACATCGCCAGGTGTCCACTTTGTTTTATTTACTTTAATTAAAAACATGTTAGTCAAGTTCATATGGAAATCAGGCAACATTTACTGTAGTAGGTTCATATTTAATAATAATAACATTCAATAATAGAACAATGGATTTACAAGAAACAATGAGCAGAACAACAGTAGTTTGATCTCAGATATAGGCTTATAAAACCTGTGTAACATAACAAAACCTTTTTGTAAATATAACTTAAAGTTTTTAGTGAAAATATTTCTTTGACAGACATGGAGTCTTGTTATCATGGAAGGTTGAAATGGGTTGAAGAGATACATCAAGGTGATGATTTGTGGCCACCGTCTGACAGAATAGGAGGCAGGTTAGTATTGATTTGTTAGCGAGATTGTGAAGCTAATAAGCGATTATGGTTTGATGATTTTCGTCTGTGTGTCCCTCTATTAGTAAAAACTTATAACTGGTTAAAGTTTTGGGTAAAGATTTTCTGACTATTAAGCAAAACTTCCACTGCTCAGAATTGGTTCAGACTTTACACAAATGATCTTCAGTACTCAAAACATCAACACATGCACTGCCCATAACTCTTCCATAAGTATCTTCTATAGATTTGCCTATTTAAAATGCCTGTTTGAAAACAGGATGTAAAAGGGGAATACGTCGGGTATTTGACCAAGGTCCGCTCTCTTACTTAAGTAATTCTTATCCAATCTTTACAAACCTTAGTTAGAATACTTATATCCATAATATCTCATCCAAGTTTATTTCATACATTCAATAATCATACAGGGTGTTCCTATCAGTCTGGAGTTATGACCCTTTTATTATTGAAATTTCAGCAAATTAGCTGCATTCTCAACTCTTGAGTAATACTTGTCCAATCTTCATCAAACTTGGTTAGACTGCTTTTGAACATAACATCTCGGTCAGATTTTATTAACCAGGCAGATTGCTTGATGCTTAACTAGTTGATAGTTCAGTTAAATTATCACTGTCCGCTGTAACTTAAAAAGTATTTATTCAGTCTTCACCAAATGATTCTGGGTATATGATTTCCGCCAATAAATCAATCAGGTTACTCGAGAGTTTTGTCCTATGATGGGTGTATTTTGTAGCAGCGGGTTTAGTTTCTGACTAGCTCTTGTTCTGATATGGAGCATTGTCATTAAAGAGTCATTCATTTAAACCATACACCTTCTTGAATCTGCTACTACAATCCGGCAGTTTGTACCAGGTTACTAGGTTATTCTTGCTTATTTTCTTCAATATGTGTCGGTTTTACATTTAACTACAATATTCATTTATTTAATGGAAGTTTGCTATATTTCATTTAAAAGTATCCTTAGAAAGATTTTGAAACAAAAGGGGAAAAAAGTTGAATGTCATTTTAATTTTCCGATCTGGTGCCAGTATTTTCCATGGCAACCAGTCATGCTCATGCACACAGATAATATCCAGCATGACCAATCATATTTTATCCTGATTTCTATTTCTATTTATCGAAAAAAATAACGCGAAGTTTTGATGTATTAGTAGTTTATACGATTTTCACTGATAATAATATATGAATGATGTTCCCATTTTATGTCGGCTTGAATTTGAACTCAGAATTTGAATGTTTGGATTTTCTTTAAAAAAAAGAAATTTGAGATTTAAATAGCTGCATCAAGCAACAACAATACTATTGTAATAATTATGTTCTGTTCTTGAAAAAAATTGACCTTGCTGGCTTAGCTTATGGATAGGAAAGTTCAAAGAGCCTGGTTAGCTTATTAATTAGAACACAAGACTATAAAAAGCAACAGATTGATAATTAGTTTTTCGGATGCCTTCCAGTTTCTTAATTGCAGACATTGTGCCTTTTATATGTCTTTCACTGCCTACCTGAAATACGCCCTTTATGAAAGGTGACAGTTTCATATATTCGTTTCAATATTATACACAAACCAGCAGAATTAAAAGCAAACCATAGCTGTTCTAAACATGAATTCTCTTTAAAGGGATTGAACCATTTCGGTCACAGTGCCTAGCCACATAACTCTGAGCACACTACATCTCCAATAAAGGATGGGTTAGTATTGCTGATATTGTGTGATATCAGTGACTGATTTAAGAGTCTATATTTCATCAACCTTGGATGTTATATCTTTTAGTTGTCTTAAAAGTACTGAAGGGTGTGTTACAATATAATTCTACTACCTGGACCTAACATGTCACATATTCGGTCTAAACTTGTATCAATGAGAACTAGTAAAATAAGATGACATGTGACATTTTCTCACATACTGATCTTCATTTCATTATTTCAGTTACTCGGAAAACAATCTGCCACCTGACAGAGGATCACAAGTGTCACGTCTGTCTACACTTCTATAATTGAGCAACCTAGAGGGTCTGAAAACAAGTGTCAAGTCTTCTGACTGTTTTGTCTTTGATTCAAGATCAACTCAGTATACAAACTGTTTTAAATTTCATCAAACTGCGGACAGATTAATCAAACCTCTATTTAATAATTAGTTTCGTTGTATTTTCCGATACTGTCTTTTAGAATAAATGTAAGATTTATCGGAATCAACACTTTCTGTGTAGCTTTTAAGCTTTAATTTGAGATTTTTAATCTGCTTCTATTATGGATAGCTCAATACGATATTACCAACACACAGTGTAAGTTTATATTGATTGATTGATTGATTGATTGATTGATTGATTGATTAGTGCCAGCAGTAAACTATATACTGAGCTATCATGACCGGCACCAACACGATACTGGACTAACAAAACTATGTGACTAATGTTGATAATAGACACATTTGGCAGGGGGCCAACATGATACTGGACTAACATGATTTGTGTTTCCTTTATGGTCTTTAGTGTGATCTGGGTCTGAACTCGGATCTGGATCTACACTGGGATTTAAAGCTACTTCGAGATCTGGGTCTGCACTGGAATCTGGATCTAAGTGGGATCTGGGATTTCACTGTGAGGTCTACACTGGATCTAAGCCGACAATTTGATCTTGGTCTACGCTGGGATCACGGTCTACACTGGGATCACAGTCTACACTGGGATCTGGGTCTACACTGGGATCTGGGTCTAGACAGGTCATATGGCCATAAGGTTGCGCTTTTTTTCAGTTTCTTGAATATGTTTTCGGTGTATTTCATTTGCCATGGGGATTGGGGAGACAATATCAGATAACCAAGAATTAAAGCAACTATTATGACATTTAAATATCTGCGAACATGGAACGCTGATGATTGTCAGTCAAGTGCTGACTATTCGTAAGGTTACGATATCTAAACTGATAGATATAAGGTCACTGTGGCAAGCACTAAGTTAGTTAGTGTTTAATAAGTGAAGTTTTAACAATTAAGAAAACCAGTTACTTAGCTAGGCTCCATTATCTTATGGTTTCTTATTTGTTAAAACTTCACTTGATAAATACTAACTGTAACTTAATTTTAAGGACCAGTTAATGTCTTCAGACCGCAATGGTTCCAGCTTTATATTAGAATCCTACTTCTGGCACAGGTATATCGGATACCTGCTGTATAGTTTGGTTTATCTTAAAGAAATTGATAAAAATCCAAAACGTTTTATGCCGTTTATTCATACATTTTATCTATAGGTAAATGGCTGCATTAATGTAAATGAAGATAATTTAAAATCATATTGTTGTACACATGTCATGTTAAATCAACAATTAAATTTAAAATTAATACATATACTTCAATATGTTCAATCTATAAATAAATGTACATTGAATATTTTAAGAAAATATTTACTCGTTTTTTTTTTCAGAGTCAGTGATGCAGAATCATTGCAACAGCAGTAACAAAGTTGTGCAACCGAGTTAGGAAACACCACAGAAAAGTTGTTGCTGTCTAAACTGTTTTGATTTTATTATAAATACTTTTAAATCAATGTTAAAATTTAACTAAATTTATAGTAATTTATAACTATTTGAGCCATAATAATATTGTGATTATGAAAAAAAACTGATTAATCACCTCTAGATAAACTGCTTTGAGCAACTCTTTATCAGTTGAGCAATTTAGCAGGAAATATGCAAATAATGAATGTAAAATTTTTTGTATTTCTTATTTAATTGTATAAAACGAAATCGTATGTCACGTGACTGTCTAGTTATCAAGAACGCACTGTACATTATTTCTGTATACATTTTACATGTACAATTTTACTCTGATGTACTCTTAGACTAAGAAATGAAAATACTAAGTTGTGAAATATTTTTTTTATAAACAATCAATAATTATATACATGTAGGTGAATGAGAAATATATAAAACTATTCATCATTGTTCAAACTGAATTATGTTGTTTAATGATTTGAAGATTAATTATTTCATTATATATTTATTTATTACTTTCTTATTTAATAATATGTTGTTCTGACTGTGTAGTTTTAGAAAATGCACAAATGAACTTATTTTTTTCTATTCAATTACTAATATTTTTGAAAAATTACATGTACGTACATGTATATAAATGAGAAATGTGCAAAGTTCTTCAATAGTTAATTACACACCGTGTCGTTGTATGTTGTTTTTAAATATTGTAAATTAAAAGTATATCAAATATGGTTTGCTATTTTTATTACACAGTCTTGTTTTTCAGAGTCAGTGATGCATCCAAACTGTAGATACGTAAATCTGGTAATAGTGATAATGTCGGCGTTGTCTTGATCACGTTCACAATCGTCCTCCATTCCTCCTTGGATGGTCCCTTACACATGTATAACTTCACCGTGACCGGATGTTGCAGCTGGCCGACACTGAGCAACAGTTGTCTCCACGCTGCAGACGACATTGTTACTTCCTGTAGCTCCACACGTTCTAGATGTGTCATGGCAGGTGATAAGCGCGGTATGACGTCACCCATATCGATCTCCTCAAGCTCGAGATGCTGTAGCTGAGTTAATGTAGGAATGGTTTGTATCATCTCCAGGCAGGATGTCAGGTTCCCTAACGTTAATGATGATAGGACCGGTGCTGCACGTAGATCTTGCCACAATATGACGCTGGCTCTGGCTGTCATCTTCTGTCCCCGTGGGTAGAACTCGAGCTTCTCCAGGCAAGCTGGATTCACGTGTAGCGCTCTACATGGTACGACGTCAAGATCCAGCATCTTCAGCTCGTTCAGACGATGTAGGTCCAAGGTGACGTCACGGCACTGATAGTCGTGGTCCGAGCAGCCTATGAACTTCAGCTTGAGCTGTGTCAGTGTTGTGGTCTGGCTGATATAAGCATAGAGACATTTAAGGTTACTGTGAGTCATGGGAACCTTCCTACCAAGATACAAGGATTGTAAGCATGTCAGTCCTGTGAGCGCCGTTATACTGATATCAGACAGATAGATACTTGATAGTGTCAGACATTTCAATGTACGGGCTGATTCAGTGAGGATGTCAGCCAGCCATACTGTTTCCTCGCGACAGACTTCTACTCTCAATGTCTCCAGGGAGGTGAACACACCAGGATCCAGGGACTGCATGAATGTATACATGTCTGGATCTGATAGTTTTAGCGATTTCACGTTACCTTTATTAAAGTTGATAAGGATTTTCAAACTTGTTAAATCTTCTTCTGTTAAAATGTAATCGTGAAGATGGATGGAACAACTATCTTTTCCGTTTCTCACACTTTCTGGCAAACACTGGACCTGCATGGACTGGTAAGATTCCATCGTTCTCTCTGCGTCATAATCACTATCAATGTCTGTTCTATATCGACGCGTTACCTCGTCAAGGTCAACGATCGTCTGCAGCTCACCGGAAATGCATGTATATACTTCCGGATTAATATCACATACAAAAACAAACAGATTTTCCATATCTAATATGCTTGAAATCGATGAACAATCTTCAAGAATAGTTGATTTTATAGTTCCGTTGTTCCATTCAGACACAATGTACAAGGCAGCCATAAATTCCTGAATGGATTTATGTTGAAAGAAAACTTGATATCGCTTTACCGAGACTTTACTTCTGTCCTTGCTTTGACTCAACAGTCCGATTTTCAGACAAAACTCGAGTTCCTGCTCTGTTAGAAATTGCAACACAGTTGTGTTGTCAATCACCAAGCTGGATTCTTTTATCTTCTGATATAAAGCAAAGAACGATAACTTCCCCAACTTTAAAAGTAAGTTCATATACTGATTACACAACGCGTTATGTCTCATACATTCTGGGACTGTAAAGTTACGTTCCGCGTTTCCAGTAGGAAGGGTCGGTGCATTTTTCTTGTTCAAACCCCGCTGAAGTGTTAATTCAATAGTGTTACTGTACGTTTCACATTTCGACTTGCCGATGCTAAGACCATCAAACCAGATACAAATAAGCTGTAGTAAGATGTACGGAATTAAACGGATATCTCCGAGTTTTACCGAAGATACTTTTCTGTCAAAGTCGTTCAGATCGGGCTTTCTTTCGCCACTGTTTTCGCTCAGGAGTTTAACGGCATTTGATTTCAATTCATAAGAAGTTGTGTCGTCAAGCGGGGAGATTTCTAGATGCCGGTCGATGAGGTTCGGCGGTAGCCCTATAGTACTAAGCTTCCAGGGCCTAGTAGTGGTAAGGACGGTGCAGTTCCCGCGATAGTTGTTGTGCGGTATTCTGGGTGTTCGCGTACAAGTCTCTGGGTGGATCCACTCGTCTAGTCCATCGATAATGGCCAGACAAGTTTTATTTTGTAAGATATTTGCCTTAAACTGTTCTGAATATTGTTCTTTGTTAGGCAAATTTTGTGACACAAATTTGAGAATAAGTTCATCAAGATTGCACGTGTCACCCTGAAAGTCCCGCAAGTGTAACAGGAACAAGAACTCGAAGCGTTTTAGCGTATTAACGTCCTTCCTTTTAAATTTTCTGTTCATTAAATTGAATGTTTTTTGCGCCTGGCACCATGTCATAGCAACCTTTTGAGTAAAGGACGTCTTCCCGTAGCCAGCGTTAGCCTCGACGTATATATTTTTATAAGGAACATTGTCTTTGTTGAGGAACAACTCCCGGTACGACCTGACCGGCGTCTTCTCTGAATGTTTGTTGCCCTGCCCAAAGGCATTGGGTTTGTTAAATGCCGACATCGGTGGCTGCACGTACAACTCCGTTAAAGGAACAGCATAGTCTTCTACCAGAGGTGAGGCCGGGATCATGGACTCTTTCTCATTGTAGAGACGCACGAGTTCTTGTTTAAATTCTGGAAGCATAAACATATTTCAACAAATTATTTGTATGGTTTAAATAAATGCATATTACTGACATAATGAATTTTTTATTAACGAGTTTTTTTTCTCCCGGTACGACGAGATGCGTTTCCTTTTTGAAGGTTTGTTTCCCTGCCGAAAGGCATTAGGTTTGATAAACGCCGAGATCGGTGGCTGCACGTATTATTCCGATAACGGGACAGCAAAATCTTCGAACTGTCAAACAGAAGGCCACTATCGGACTGATAACGCATATCAAAATGGACCAATCTTTGGTTTTCTCGCTAGTTAGCTTTACAGTACATTATTGATAACGTGCACTGGCAGACACGTGACCGATATTACTCTCTTACACTATCGGCTCATTACATTCACCTCTGTTATAGGCTGGGACTACTTTCAACTACTTTTACTTCACCTCAAAGAAATAGTTCACCGATTACATTTACAATAGCTGGGGTTTCTTCGGTTTTAATGAAAGATAGTGAACATTTCAGTCATCTGTTTCACCTCAAACTTTCAAATTCATAATGTATGACTGTATAAAATAAGGCTGTCGAGTTTGGTCAAAAATCTTGACATTGAGCCTTTCGCAGAGATGTAAAGTGAGTGTAAGGAACGACAACTCTGCGAAGGAGATTGGACAGATATATGATATCGCCATGTTCGTTTCATGAGAATTGATCACTGGTAAAATATTAAACCCACCCATATAATATATGCTGTTAGCGTTAGCGTTAATCATAATATCCCGTGACTGTCTTCTTATCCGTTATCAACGGTACTGTAGTTTAACGGTTTCGCTTTAAAGACACATACATCCTTTATTATTTCATTTCAAGATGTGTATGCGCTTTTAGGACAGAAATGATACTAATATAAAGATGTCCATTCAATGAAAGACGAACAAAACTCGATAAAAACATACTGCACTACAAGACAACGGTATGCCCCGCCGAAAGGCGTATTATGCCCAGGACTTTAGGTGTGACCACGGCCTTTAATTGTTGGTGTTGTCCTTATCAATGTAGTGTGAGGATAACATAGTTTTGGACATGTTGGACACGCGTACACTGTAAAATACATGTATGTATAATTTCAATTGGCATACTATTGAACTATAACCTTTACGACGATCGATCTAACATAACAAAATAGTGTAATTTGCTATTGTTATGCTATTAACAGGTATTACATTTTATTATTATTGAATACAATTTCTTCTTGCTGTTTTGTTTTCTGTTTGAATTTCATACAATAACGTTTTCTTTATCGAATTTCAGAAACAAACTAGTGAGGTTTATGAAATTTTAACTAATTTTCACAAAAGTAACAAGAAACTATAAAATCTTGGATAGAAGAAAAAGTGTTTTTACCAAGATAATTGTCAACTAAGTCGACGATTCGGCATGCGTTAATAATAGTTTCAACATGCGTGTCTACAAAATACTAAATGAAATGTGCCGGTGTCCTTCCATATGTTTCAGCTATCAAATTACAATGTAACCTCTTAAGTAAAGTCAAAATTTAAAAAAATAAAAACATTCAGGGAACAAAATTTTGTCCATTGCCAGCAAATGCTGAGGCAAACATTGCAAACGGAATATAAGTTTGAAATTTAAAATGAATTTAAGGAGAAAACTGAAGGCCAAATCTTCAAAAAAAAGAGGATACATTAGGTTTGAAATCACAGTCTGGATATTTTTTAGGGATGGGAACGAGTAACATAATCGGTACTCGGGTACTCAGATCTTGTTCCGATCGAGTACTCGAAACCTTCCTGTAATGTAATAGAAAGATCCGCTTCTTACGATCTTACCGGGTAGGAACATGCCCGGCTGCCTGTCATAATTTATTACTCGAGAAGAAAAATGTGTTCCTTTACAGGAAAGAACATATTTTTATAACATTTAATCAATCCATTTTGAGCATCAACTAGATCTCATTAATTAACCCGTGTCACAAACTAGAACATCTCTTTAAATTTACACATCATGAAAATAGTGTATGTTTAACATATTATTCAACATTAATGTCAAATCTTAGAATTATATACGACGGACATAAAAGCAAGCGGTATTTTGATGCAATGAAGTATGCGATGTTATGTTGATGGAGGTATAAGTAAACTTGATCTAGTGTGGGAAGTTAGTAAGATACGCAGTTTATGCAGTAGAAAAAAAACGATTAAAACCATATTTCTCCAATCAGTTTGATATCAGTTTTGCAAACTTCCAATCAACAATCAAATTTGAGTACAATCACTCAATTAACAATTTGAAAGTAAAAAAAGGCCGACAAGAGACGCATCACAATTAAAACAGTTAGGTGCTAATTTTCATGATTGCAAAGTGTCTGTGATACCGATGTTTCTAGGGCATCAGACATTAGCGCAAATAAGGCAGAGAAAATACAAAAATATTGGATTTTAGCTAATTTATGAGTGAACAGTCTGGATATACACTTCGTCAAAAGTTCTAAGTGCACACTTTTCAATTTTGAACTCAAAGTAAACTTATTCTAATTGAATGAAAGTTTGACATAATGTTAATTATGATAAAACAACAATATTTTTTTTGAAAACCGTGCACATGTTTTACGTATTACGTCATCCACATCGGCATGCGCTATTTATGCGTAATCCCCGTGCGGCAATGGAAATTTATCTTTTTACAACGTTTTTTGTTTTTTCACATGTTCACCGAATCCAGACAAATACGAAAAACACATCAACAAATTGTAACCATGGAACTGTTGACGTCAAAAGACAACGACATTGCCGTTAAAATTCTTTTCACTGGCACAACTTCAAATTTGTTCTAAAAAAATCTTGACGGTTTTTGTCAATGAAAAAGAAATACGTTATTTTTGCATATTTTGGTTAATTAAAAAGAAAATCAAACGATATTATTTTCTAGATTGATTACGTTGCTTACGTTGAACCCTGACGTTACTCAATTACGTCATTAAATATTTACGTAAAACAACGTAAATTCGAACATATTAGTGTAACATTTGTTGGATAAGTGTCCAATAAACAACAATTTTAAACTTAAATTTATAAAAATTCAATAAACTTTAAAATCGAATTATTCGAAAATGACGTTTATGTGGTCAAAAATCGTGTTCGAAAACTGGTCAATTTTATCGAAATTAATATATTTTTTCGTTTAGAAAGGCTGTTACACATCTATCATAGAGAACTGCATCATCCCAAACTGGTAGACAATTCAAAAACTTTTGGCACAAAACATTGTGAAAAAAAATTCTCCTTGAAATCCTGTAAAAACGTTATGGATAAAATATAGAAGAGTGCGTTGGCTCATCGTTCCCAGCAGACCATTACAAAGCTACAGTAAGCTATTTCAGTGCAATGGAATGTCAAACTACAGTATTTCCTTTAAATTTGCATGAAATTTAAATTATACAGAGATAAGAAAACGATCACAAATGATAGCCGATGCAATGATAATTAACTTTAGAATTGCTTTTTGAGTACAAGTGAGCTAAAATGTTAATATGTTTTTTAATCTGGTTAAGAAGACTTAACATTTTTGGTGTGCTTTAATAGAATATTGATTCTTCTTCATTGTAATTTACACTATTTTGAAAGAATCGATCAAACAGTTTGAAAATCAACATATATCAAGTGTGCACTTAGAACTTTTGACCAGTGTAAATGTGTTAAACGTTATTATGTTGCTTTTGGAGAAATTTCCTGATCGTTTTATGTGTTGAATTTAATAACTAAAAGTAAAAAGCGCAAACCAGCCTCACCCGGTATTTCACCTGTTGACAAAGTGGACAAACAATTGGATACGCAAACTACACAGTGTAAGAAAACAGTCGGAATACTAATAAAGACAGTGTAGATATAGCACAGAACGGACAATCGTCTTCAGGTACCGTGAACTTTAATAGTGGACCACAACATACTGCTCAAATGACTAAATACACCAAAAGTACTCAATGCCGCCTTTATACCAGTATCCACCTATGTTTGGTTTAATGAACTCCGGATCACCAATTCACAAAACAGTCAACACTCTCAACTAAGTGCCCTATCTTCTAACCACCTATTACAACCAATTATGCAAAATTTGGAGCAAATTGACAAAAACTGTGCCAACTTGACAGGGTTTTTCATATCTGTGTTATGCTCTGTTCTGTGCTGTTTAAAGTTGTAATGGGGATGAAATGGCTAAATCTTGTTAACTGAATCTGATTTTCAAGTTGCTTGATGAAAGCCTGACGAGATATGTTGCAGAACTTCTTATTTTGATGTGTTCTTGGCTAATAAATTACCAACTATAACCAGGAATATACGGTATTAATACACTGAAAAAAATGCCTAGTTAGAGTGACTTGTTTTAAATGGGGATTAAGGTGAAAGCGCACAATTATGGGCAACATTTAATTGAAATTAAGTTTTTGGCTTCCATTGAAGGAAAGTTAACATTATGATGAGCTTTACTGACACTAGAAAAGTAAAAAAGGCTTGCTCCCCATCAAATAAATTGACAGGAAAGAGATTAATCTATTTTACCTGGGAATAAATAAAAGGGCTATCTCAATCCCAGATCTCCGGAAACAATTACTTTGCGCATTTTTGTTTATGCACTATTTCTTTATTAATATTCCAATTAATATTGAATTAATATTGTTTTGTTTTAAGATTGACCCCATGTTAGACCGTCAAGAACAGTACACATATAAAATCCACAGTTGCACTCTATAAATTGTGACTTACCAGATTGCAATCGGGACTCTTTAAACGTTAATTTCTCCCAGAATCCAAATTTCTTCTTTTTCGCACCTATAATGAAATATTAGCATTTGTTGGAAACGAGGTTTTCAGTTACTGATTTCAAAAGTCATTTTCTTAACCAGTTGACATTTTGCAGATTGAATTTTCTGTTCGTTAACAAATTCATTCCGACATGTTGCAGACCAAAATATTCATTAAATAAATACGTACATATTCTATCAATCAGATAAAATTTAACGTTCGTTTTTGTTATTAGGCCATTGTTTCAAAATATCAAGCCTTTGAAAACATTGACTTCCGGCTTCGGGTATGGACACAATAAATCGAATGCTGGTTACCGGTTTTACGAAGAAAAAGGTTATGACATGAGAAAAAACCAGACTGTTAATACACTACGACAAAATAAAGTATGGACGAGTTTTCTTTCTTGGTCTTAGTTGTATTATACATGTAATTCTTAAATTGCTTAATATATTCCAAAGTGTAAGTAGAAGTGTCAGATGGCACGGCAACCGATTCCGCCGAATCTAAATCTTTAGATCATGAGTTAAACACCAATCTACAACAAGTGTTGTACGGCTTTTAATAAAGATTCAGGAATCAAATATGTTACATATATAACACGCAAATGTGTTGTCAGAATACAAGTTTATCTGATACCTAAATTATTTATATTCATATCGAATAGTGCTACGAAAAATGCGCGAAATCAAGCCCCTGCAAAACGAAAAATATGATAGATTATCATTAAGAATATTACAACTGTTACAGCGCAAATATATGCCCACGCGAATGCATAGAGAATATTTGATTTTCTCAATGTAATGAAATATATTTCACTGAGTGAGCTCAGGAATTCGTATTTTCATGAAGGGCGAAGCCACGAGTAAAAAACATTATTCAGGATTTCACGAGGGAAATATATTTCTATCTTTCAGTAGTAAAAACACATTTTCTTTTTATTTTATGCTTTTAGTTTACAATTTGTGTGAATTTGAAAAACAAAAACAAAAACAACAACAACATGATATATAAAATATTACAACTGCCGAGTTGATGCCCTCGCAAAAACGCCATTATCGCCATGTGCTCGAAAATTCGTTCTCGTGAAATTAATTGTTACTACAGTTATATATGTGCCCTAATTTTCTAAAACAGCATACTTTGTTCTTTTTTTTCTATGTGCTACCAAACATCTCTGTTACTATTCTTAAATTATCTAAATCCAATAATTACATAAGAAGGGAATTACTGTAACAATTATTCATTTGGATCGTATTGAAATTTTTACAGAAGGTTGCATACTAGTCAATATCAGATCATTTATGACATGGTTCTATTTGACTTGACAGGTACATGTATCATCCGTGTCACTACATTAGATCAGTAGTCGGCGCTTATTTGAGAAATTTTATCGATTCGGCACACTGTCATAAATTGCAGAAAAAACGATTTTTTTGTCTATATATTGTGTTTGAAAAACAAACCAACGACATATAATTAAATTAATAACAAAACCGATCGTACTTTGCTGGGTTTTGTTAATACTTTTATATAAAACAACTTGTCCATGAATTAATAATTCAAGTTTTCAAGTTTTTAATTCAGCAAATCGACAATAAAATTGTCTTTGGCCAAAACAATCATATACAAATACATGCACAGAAAATGGCAACACATTCAATATATACAAACAACACACAGTTTGAAAAATAACAATTAAGGAACAGTTTTTAAAGTAACAAGGACATTAATTCGAACTGAAAAGGCAGGGATTATAAACTTACATAATCTAATCAATTTACTTTTATTTTCGGAGGACATGATATTAGCAAATTTGTTCATGGATGGCCATGGCACATGGCCCAAGTAGTGATTACGTGTATCTGTATATTTATTGCAGCACAGTAAAAAGTGGTACTCAGATTCAACACTCCTATTATTGCATATTCTACAGTGTCTGTCTTCTCTATTTACACCAGCATATCGCCAAAGTTCAATTTTCAATGAGGGTAAGCACAATCTAAAGCATGCTAAACTCTTGCGAAGCTTGTCATCTAATACTAAATCCAAATATTTTATATTTGAATGTACATTTATACTGTCTGTAGTACTCTAACTTAGACATAGTATTTATACTTGCTGACCAATCCTGAATATATTGATCATAAATTCGTCTTTTCAAAATTGGCATATAATTAACATTGTGATTAGATTCATTCAAAATATATGTAAAACCAAGTTTATCAATAGAGATCTTCATACAAGATGCCCAAGAGTTTACCATATTTTTCCGCTCTAGATCATTGAACATAGCAAATATAGGAGAGACTATGTTTTTCTTGATTTTTAAAAAATAATTTAATGATCGGATTTTTACTTAACACAGATAAACGAAATCTACCTAGCTCTCCATAGACAGCAACATTTGGTGTCTGTTTTCGGACACATAATATATATTTACAGAATCTGATATGAAGTTTGTCAATTTCTTTATAATCATAAGCTCCCCATACTTCAATTTGTTTTGCCACAGACCGTTCCAAGGCGGTACCCCCAAGGGTTCTCTATGTCGTTAATTGTTTGTGGCGTCATTGTGGCGTCCTTTATTTGAATTGACATACTTATAACAACATGCTCTCTTTTCCTCTCTTCTTTTTTGCCGCGTGGGGAAGCTGTGTTTTATGAGTTTGGCTATTCCTGATATGCATATTTCACTTTTTTTTCTTTTTTAAAGAAAAGTAGATCGTGTCGCTGATTTTAAATTCTAACCCTATTGTGGAACATTGACAACGACAATTGTCAGGCATAATGCATGGTGATCCGTGTCATAGTACATAAATATTCTGCAAAGTAATGCCACGTCGTTGCACTATCAAAATCATACACATCGCCTAATGCAGATTTCCTGGCTTACTGTGATAGCAAACAAGCCACGTTACATACATGTATGCATAATGCAGAGAGTCTTCCAAAATGAAAACAAAAACACGGGGTGATATGATAGTTGCTATAGAGCGATGACACACATATTTAGCATGTTTTATGAATAGACAATTACATAAGTTACCTTTTGAAAGGTCGCATACAGTTGTAGTGGCAATTTGTTTGATTGTCTGTATCTGATCGTCTCCTGTCTTCTTGATATCGTCTATAGCTTTATCTTTCACACTTATAATGCGGTTCAAAATCTCCACTGATTCTATTTGAACTTTCGCAAGATGATCCTGTATAGCCTGTATTGCTTCTTGCTGTTCTTTACTGATGCATTTGCTGATATTTTCCTCCAGGACTTTAGTTATGTCACCCGCAGTGATAGTCAATGTGTTATACTGCAACTGTGACAGTAATGTATTGAATTAAGCAGAACAAACAAACAAACGAACAACAACAAGAAATAAAATATAGAAGAACATTCTCAAATAACGTCACTAATAACAGATATATTTTACTCCTATTTTACATCCATACCAGTCATTTAATATGTGTCGATTCATAAAATTATGGCAATTGCATGGTGCAACATACCTGGTTTATTTTGTTGACGGCATCTTTAGCGTGCTGGTCATTAAGGAGGAAATTTGGATCTTGGAGGAGATCTCTTAGAGCATCGATGCACTGGGCAAGCTGGATATCTGACAGCTCGTAGCTAGCCGAGTGACGGATGTTTTCATTGATCATTTCCCGGACCTGATTAATATAATAATGTGTCAATATTGAGGTTTTACAGGACCGCGGTTTACAGATGTGTAGTATAGTATGAGACATCCCGACACATATTCACACACCGTGAGAAATGCGATGTCTGTGCACACTTGTGACAGATCGTACTTGATTAAACATAGGAATATTCATCTAACGAGCGGTAGTAGTATTCTACTAAATGTGTATTTGTTAAAATCTTGTCTCAGGACATTTATTTTCATCTCTTTTAAAATTTTATTAGAAACATTTTTTTTTCAAACCAGTGCATATATTTAAAAGAAAACAATGTATTCACAGGGGCGGGTCCGCACTTTGAGGATGCAATAATTATTAATTAGAATTGCGAATAAAATAAAACCAAAACAACAACAAACTTATAAGTTAATTGAAAGGACATGTGAGGTCTTACTCAATGGAGCACTCTATTGTATTCAAATTTATTCTTAGATATTGACAAAAACAATTAAACAGGGCAAGTTAAGAGGGGTTCAAAGTGACTGAAGTATCTTGTATTCTATTACATTTGAACAAATATTTGAAGCCGTATTTACCTGTACAGTCATATCTTGTATTCTATTACATTTGAACAAATATTTGGAGCGGTATTTACCTGTGCAGTCACATCTTGTATTCTATAACCTTTGAACTAAATATTTGGAGCGATATTTAACTGTGCAGTCATATCTTGTATTCTATTACCCTTGAACAAATATTTGGAGCGGTATTTAACTGTGCAGTCATATCTTGTATCCTATTACCCTTGAACAAATATTTGGAGCCGTATTTACCTGCGCAGTCATATCTTGTATTCTATTACATTTGAACAAATATTTGGAGCGGTATTTACCTGTGCAGTCATATCTTGTATTCTATTACCTTTGAACCAAATATTTGGAGCCGTATTTAACTGTGCAGTCATATCTTGTGTTGTATTACCTTTGAACAAATATTTGGAGCCGTATTTAACTGTGCAGTCATATCTTGTGTTGTATTACCTTTGAACAAATATTTGGAGTCGTATTTAACTGTGCAGTCATGAGGTTCTGGAATCTTTTGTTGTTGATTATTATTCCCAGTGTACCATTAAAATCAATCTCGGCAAATGAACTCTTGTTATCATACCCTTTAGGAGGTAAGTAACACTTGGCGATCTGAAAGGCATCTGAGCACCATCTCGTAGCATCTGTTATTTGCCATGTAGGTCCTTGGAATCTATGGTGTTTAAGTATGGCATCCTTTATATTATGACAAATATTTCTGGTGCATTTCTTATTTGGGATTTTGGTGTTCACAGTTGAGTCATGTTGTTTACAAGGCTTTCTCCGATCACAAAAATCCTGTGTTGGACATTTTAACATATTTGCGGTCGAGCATGAACTGCATGTTGCACCGGAAGGTATCCCGTTTTGAGAAAAGATAGAATGTAACAAATCTCTCTGGAAGTCAGAGATCTCATTTTTAACAAACTCTGTTAACCCTTCTCTGGCGAAAAGGACCGCTAAGGCTCCTTTGAGCCAATTAATGAATGTTTTCTTTGTTAATGCTGGGTCGAGTGCAGTTGCCATGGCTTCTGTTTTTCTTTTGTTTAATGTCACGTTTGTTACTGTTACAGTAACTGTTGACCAAAGCCTACAATTTTAAAAAATAAAATACAATTCAACATAAATAGTTAATGAAGCAATCACAAAGCAATCGGCTATTTAAAGACCGGTAATTTCTTATATTTTCGTACATAGATTGTCTTGTTTTTAGTTATTTTTGTCGAAGTTTCTTTTAGTAAGTATGGCACTTAAATCAAAGGATAACAGGTACGTAACTTTTTGAAATCTCAGGAACAAGGTTTGCATAAATAGTTTGCATTATTCCAAGGCGGTAACCCCAAGTATTTTCATATTTGTTAATCGTTTGTAGTTTCTTATTTGAATTTGACAAACTTATAACACATACTCTATTTTCCTCTCTTCTTATTTGCTGCGTGGGAAAGCTGCTTTTTGTGGGTATGTCTATTCCTGATCTGCATATTACACTTTTTATTCAGAACACAGGAACGTTGGCAAAGAGGAAACAACGTTCTTGTCGTTATTTGGATTGATAGTTAAACTCGTTATTTTCTTGACTTTTATTTTCAGATACTAGCACAGTACATGTACAAAATATTTTAAGTCTGCTGATGAATTCCAGATGCCATAAAAGTGACCATTGAAAATTAACAATTCTTTTTGTTGCATTTGATCATTTATAAATGTTTGTCTAACTTCTTTGCATTCAGTATAATTATGTCATATGATGAAAATTCAGTCAGAGGCCAAGCGGGGGCTGCGTCCGTGCTAGATCATGTTTCTGGATACAGCTATTGTAAGAGTTTGACTCTGTCACTTGATGTCTTAACGGTCGAGCTAATTCCGAATCAGCTTGCTGTCTCGCATTCAACATTAGTTGTCGGTCGAAGCCAGGCAGGACAGTTTCGTAAACTAAAATGATACTTGAAACTGGTAGATATTTTTGATATCTATAAAATGCTGTTATATGATCGGACAAAAATATTGTCAGCTAATAAATAAATACCGTCACAAATATTGATCACAGAAACGTAAAAGCAACTTTTAAGAAAGGCAGAGCAAATATAATATAAGATATATGTTCAGGCTTCGTGGTTATACAAACAAGTTAACATATTTAACAAAGATGAATTCTACGTACCAATATTAATATATTCTTCGTGAAAGAACACTGTCGATGACTTCAACTGGAGTAATTAGAGGAGCGTCTGTTTGCACATCACATGTAAGAATAATAACAAATATCCTCTATTTAAAATGACACTTTTATAAACATCATCAGGCAAGTTTTATGTTTAACTATTTTGGTTTTAATCGGTGTTACATGTAAAATCAAAATAATGCTTTATTGACGAAATGGTGTCTAGCAGTTCATGAGCATGGGTGTTGTTTACACCGATTCATAAATGTTACCATGTGGACTTTTAGCTTTCATAAATTTAAATCTGTTTGCTTGCAAAATACGCAACTGCTGTGAGGTTCATTTAATGATAAAATATTGAGGGCTCTAGATATTCTTTTGCATCAAATTGAGCAACTGGCAGTAAAGAAATAAAATGAATAAAAAATGTTCAGTATATTTTAAGTCTTGGAACTTCCTAGACACTAGATTCAAAGGCAGGGATAGGTTTTGGTAATCAAAACAGTTTTTTCCAACTTTAAAGAGAAGTCAGCTAGAACTTTGGCTTTTTATATGAAACATATTGAGAAAAACTTCTCCCTTGGCTGAGCAGAGGGAGTTCTGGACATTTGGGAGACTAAGTCTCCCTCTAAGCCATTCCCTGAAAAGTGACCTCAATATTGTTGTGTTTTCATATAATTGTCATTGAAACAAATTGTAAATTTATTTCTTCGAATAACTTAGTGATCTCGGTTTAGTTTAACGCCTTGAATGGATATATATTTTGCTAAGTTAATAAATAGTTCATTTTAATTATCGTGAGTAAAATAATATTATGTTTTTCTTTATCGTATTGGTGTTCTCACTTTTGAATAACCCGACTACTCAACCGGAAAAGGTCCGAGTACTTGTGTATCGTTTTTGGGAAGGGGGTTTAAAAAATCCAAGTATATTATCATGATAAAGATACTTGAAGTAGCCAATTATATTTTTATGAAATAGACCTATTTAGTTGTCTTGTGTAATCATGATATAGACATATAAAATAGCCAAATTTTACAAGTACTACTAGACAAAACTGAATACTAGTGTATGATATAGCACCATGTTATTGTCTTTTATATTATCATGATAATGACTCCTGATGTAGCCAATTAGGTTATTGATAAAGTAAAAAAAAGTTGTTTATGAAATAATAACAAAGCATACATGTATATCAGGCGCAGATTCAGCAACCTGGCTGACAGGCTTCAGCTTGCACCCCTAATACCCCAAGCTACACCAAAACTGAATGTCCAACGCGTCACGTTAGTTTGACACTTGTATTGCCAATAACATATAACAGACGAAGAAATGAACAATCATTAGTGCTGATCACGTTTCGTTTTCAACAATCAGAAAAAAATATCAACGTGTATGCCCGTTTGTTAGGCCAAGACAACTCCAACTAGAGTGGCACTACTTTAACTCTGAGATACGTTGTTAACGGCAACAACTACTATGTCGGAACTATGAATTCCAAACTTATGAAGCCCTGATCGAACTCCTTATTAACTCGGAGTTCTACGAATCCAAATGCCTGACAATTATTCAATCTAGGCTGCCTTCTCAGGGAACCTTCGAAAGAGACTGTGGCAGCGGTCGAACGAACCGTACAATGTGAACCAGATATTTGTTATATTATCTGGTTCCATGACAATGTTTTCAAGACAATTTAAAACAAATCACGAAAAAAGATAAACATTTTTTCGATGTGCGATAAAAAAGTTAACATGAAAATTACTCTCGTTACTGCATCAAATTGCCACAGCATAAATGCTTTGTTTTCATGATACCGATTAACTTTTCATGAAAACAGTTACATGTAACAAGCAATAGAAACGGAACATATTTGGGATGCTTTTTGTGTCGTCATTGCATCACCTAACTGCTGCGAACGCATACCGGGTGACATGTATAATCAAACAGATTCTGATCTTTAAAACACAATTTTCTTTCAGGCTAGATAAATGTTCCGATAATAACGGACCAACAAATCAATCTCTCAATCAATCAATGAATGTTCTTATTAACAAAGTAGGTAATGATGCGTTTTGTGGTTTTTTGTTATTGCATACTGTTTTCTTGTGTTCTTCATATTTGACGTTGACGAATAACGGGGTAATAATGGCGGAAACAGGTGTGCATTGTCTTTATCATTCTCGATATTCGGACAAAGAAAACGTTTTAAATAAAAGTTTTATATTTGCAAAAAGATAACTTTTGTATATATTATTAAAAAATACAATCTTTTTAATCTTAAACCAGCACAGTAAAATAAGAACAAGAACAAGACTGCCTAATTACCGATAAAATACTCAAATCAAAGAACAAATTTATATTGCCAAGTTAGCACAAATGGTTATATTTTGTACTGAAGAAATGTAATACATTTCCACCCTCAGTTCTGTACCCCACTTACACAAACATAATGCTAATGAAACAAGGAACAGGTTACCTTGTTTGTTTTCCTAGTTTGAATTCCTGCTTTGTCTTATTTCCGTCGCATTCATGGGTGTGAACAAAATTGTGGAATACAAAAAATGTAAGTCACTCGGAATTTTAAGGCCGAGACACATCCTCTTCACCTGTTGCGAAGATTTAATTTGGATCACTTACATTTCACCTATGTTATATCACACTAAAATCGAATTGTCAACGAACAGTCCATGAATTTTAAATTTTTATATATTATTTAAGGTGCAGGCGATATTAAGAGTTAAATGTTATAATGTTAAGAAATACTAGGGATGGCAATTTGTGAATGTAGGACATAGTCCCCTAGGGACAGAATCCCCTAGTCATACCTGGACAAAATCCCCTACATCAGTTTTCCACTGGTGGACAAAATCCCCTACTTGCATAAATCCAATACGGACAAAATCCCCTAAGTAAAAAATCCCCTACTTTATAAATAAGGTATAAAGTTTCACATCCCTTCTACATACATAATAAAGCTGATATTTTAATATGGAATATGTATAAATGACATTTACTATCTTACACAGTGGTTATAAAAATGGATTGGCAAACTAACTTTGTAATTGTTGACTTTATGTTAAGTTTTTTATTTAGGCTAATAAAATTTATTATTCTTTGATAAACATTTTTAAATAAATTAAAACAACAATTATTTTTTGTCTTCATTACTGTGTTAAATTTCTTATAAAGTCAAACATCTTTTCATTTCTTTTTGTTGCTAATTTATCAGTTTATCACAAGTTCTTCATGTATATATAAACTTAATGTAAAAATATAATAAACAATTTTCTGATAATAGGTGGATTCCTTATAATTATGTGCTGATTTGCTTTGTGATGAGTTTTAATTTACAGTTTGTTATTTTAGGTAGACAATGTTCTGATAATATGTAGATTCCTTATGATCATGTGCTTTGTGGTGTGCTTTAATTTACAGTTTGAAATTGTGCATTGTATGTTTTGTTTAGCCTGTTAAATATTAAACTCTGAAATAAAATTGCAAAATGTTGTTGTAGTTGTTGTTAAATATATAATGTAATGATCACTCTCAAGATCACTAACAACAAAACACACATTAAAAATAAAAGTAAAATTAATGATATTTATTTAACTTCAGAATGTAGTAATAAATTGTAAATCTACACAAGACAAGTACATTTATAAAGGAAACACAAATTACAGTTTACAACTTCCTCTCTTAACCACATCAGAGTCCTTCCAGATTTTATTTATCTTAGTTTATTTCTACAAAATTCCAGCTATTATAGAATGGAAATCTGGAGTATTTCATGAAAAACATATTCAAATAAATACTAATTACAATGTAGGGGATTTTATCCGTAGGGGATTATATCATGTAGGGGATTTTGTCCGTTTTCTTGAAAATAATCCTAGGGGATTTTGTCCGAAGGGGATTATGTCCGCATACCGTAATTTGTACCTATTTTACCATTCGAATGTTCAAATCAGTTTGCATTCGAACGTTCGAATTATTAAAAAACATATAAACCATGAAACATGTCTATGAGTATACCCCAATACAATGACATTGTCAAACAAATAGATTTTGCCGATAATGCCCGAGTGTTCCAAAATTTTAATAGGCGGGTTTATTTACCGGAGCATGAGACCTGTGATATCATTTTTAGCGATGTCTTAATTTTCGCGTATTTCGCGCTCGGGCCAGTGCGCAAATTTAAAACCTAAGCTTAAATGTAACCATATAGTTCCACATACTTATCCGAAACGTGGTTATGTCCGAATGGACCTACACTTGGTATTTACTTGCCTTTATCGCTATTTTGAGGTATAGAATAATTATATTCATAAAATAAATAAATGGAATATTTTTATTGTTACTCAAAACTGTAACGACTATTAAGTCCATGCATTTAGGTCAGAATAGGTCAAGTTTTACCATACAGTTTCGTTGTCATCTCATTCAGTTTATTTTGACACGTAAAAGCTTTTTTGAGTAATTGTTTAACAATTTATTGACACTTTAGAACATAAGACGGGTAGGCAATTTAACAATCCATTAATGTTATGAAGGGCACAGACAGATGGTCCCGTGTCAATTAGCGGTGACGAATAAACAGCGGTCCGATGATTGATTAACAAAGGAAGTGGTAATTGACAGGGGCCAACTGACACGTGATTAGCTCGCTTGTTCAAATAAACAATAGGTAACAATAACGGGTCGGTCAAAAATCGATTAAAATAATGAGTTTGGTTATTTTTTATGAACAATTGTTTTTGCGCGAATTAACGTCCGCGCGAAACAATCTTTTTCGGCGATCGCGCGAGATTTCGTGCCAGCGAAATTAAATGATACCTCAGTAATTTAATACATTGAATCATCATGAAGTTGGCAGTAAATTGTACAATAATTGTTTGAATACATCTGAAATATCCTATTGTATTGAATGAAAGACATGTAATCAAGATTAAATCTTTCATTCAAAGTCTGTACGATCATTATGGTTGTAACTTGATACTTGAACATTCAAACTTCAATTTATTAAACATGGTATATGCGTCATAAAGCAAATTAGGTTTGGGGTGAAATTAACCCTCTAATTGTCAGGTAGAACGGTAGTCAAAAAAGATTATCACTAGAGAAATGCTTACGTTTAGAGTCTGAGGTGAACCTCACGGACTATCGAATGTCTTAATATGGCTTGGTAACTCAGCTCTTCAGTTACAGTTTTCGAGAGACCTTTCTGGGCTAAAGCTAGTAACATCGGCCTGGCGGTTAACCTCTCAAGTTATCGCATTCTGGATAATTACAGCTGGTCATTTCGGCTGCGGCTGGACCTCGCAGGCGATCGTTTTTCTGGATACAGGTCTGTTCCTACACCTCGCGGATTGTCGTTTGAAGAAAAAGTAAAACAGATCATGAAGAGGTGTTTTGTCCCTGTATTCAAAATTTAAGAACGCGCTTATGTATGGTTATACTTTAGTCGTGCGCTGTAAGAGCAGTTATAACTGTCTAATGTTGGTTATACTTTGAAAACTGATCGCAATGTAGTGGCAATAAGAAATACAAGAGTCCCATTATGGGATTCAACTATGCGTCAGTTTTTTTAAAACTGAAATCCAATGTTTCGAATCCGGTAAAATGAAAACAGAATGAACAATTAAACAGTGTCCACTATTACGTTTCTTATAATACTAAAAACTTAAACAACTAAGGACAAACCGCACGCAGACAACACAGCCTTCCAACACATCCATGCAGTAAGATGAAACTAAGTAAGTGTATCGACTGGTTGCTATTACTGATATAAAAGAAATCGAGCAGACTTGATCGTCTACCATTAATTTCCGTTTGTTAATAATTATTTCTTTTATCAATTTAATATACAACAAATTAAGAAAGGCGAATAAGGAAGTTGTTGCAGAATGCTGTGGATATACCTAAATTCGTGGGCATGAACGTTTGTAAGTTTTCAGAAAGGCGTATAAGGAAGTTGTTGCAGAATAATGTGGATATACCTATATTTGTGGGCTTGAACTTTTGTTGGTTATCAAAATGCGTAAAAGCGTGCTGTTGCAGAATAATGTGGATATACCTATATATGTTTGTGGGCATGAACCTTTTAAGTTTTCGGAAAGGCGTATTAGCATGTTGCAGAATAATGTGGATATACCTATATTCGTGTGCATGAACGTTTGTTAATTTTTGGAAAGGCGTAAAAGCATTTTGCAGAATAATGTGGATATACCTATATTCGTGGGCATGAACGTTTGTTAGTTTTCGGAAAGGCGTATAAGCATGTTGAAGAATAATGTGGATATACCTATTTTCGTGGGCATAAAGTTTTGTAAGATTTTTTTCAGAAAGGCATATAGCCATGTTGTTGCAGAATAATGTGCATGTACCTATATTCGTGGGCATGAACGTTTGTTAGTTTTCAGAAAGGCGTATAAGCATGTTGTTGCATAATATTGTTGATGTACCTATATTCGTGGTCATTAACTTTAGTAAGTTATCAGAAAGGCGTATAAGCGTGTTGTTGCAGAATAATGTGGATATACCTGTATTCGTGGGCATGAACTTTTGTTAGTTTTCAGAAAGGCGTATAAGCATGTTGTTGCAGAATAATGTGAATGTACCTTTTTTCGTGGGCATGAACTTTCGTTAGTTTTCGGAAAGGCGTATAAGCATGCTGTTGCAGAATAATGTGGATGTACCTATATTCGTTGGCATGAACTTTTGTTAGTTTTCAGAAAGGCGTATTAGCATGTTGTTGCAGAATAATGTGGATGTACCTATATTCGTGGGCTTGAACTTTTGTTAGTTTTCAGAAAGACGTATAAGGAAGTTGTTGCAGCATAATGTGGATGAACCTATATTCGTGGGCTTGAACTTTTGTTAGTTTTCAGAAAGGCGTATAAGGAAGTTGTTGCAGAATAATGTGGACGTACCTATATTCGTGGGCATGAACTTTTGTTAGTTTTCAGAAAGGCGTATATGCATGTTGTTGCAGAATGATGTGGATGTACCTATATTCGTGGCCATGAACTTTTGTTAGTTTTCAGAAAGGCGTTTAAGCATATTGTTGCAGAATAATGTGGATGCACTTATATTCGTGGGCTTGAACTTTTGTTTGTTTTCAGAAAGGCGTATAAGGAAGTTGTTGCAGAATAATGTGGATATACCTATATTAATGGGCTTGAACTTTTGTTAGTTTTCAGAAAGGCGTATAAGGAAGTTGTTGCAGAATAATGTGGATATACCTATATTCGGTGGCATGAACTTTTGTAAGTTTCAGTAAGGCGTTTAAGCATGTTGTTGCAGAATAATGTGGATGTACCTATATTCGTTGGCATGAACTTTTGTTAGTTTTCAGAAAAGCGTATAAACATGTTGTTGCAGAATGATGTGGATGTACCTATATTCGTGGGCTTGAACTTTTGTTAGTTTTCAGAAAGGCGTATAACCATGTTGTTGCAGAATAATGTGGATGTACCTCTATATTCGTGAGTATGAACTTTTGTTAGTTATCAGAAAGGCGTAAACGGAAGTTGTTGCAGAATAATGTGGATGTACCTATATTCGTGGCCATGAACTTTTGTTAGTTTTCAGAAAGACGTATAAGCATGTTGTTGCAGAATGATGTGGATGTACCTATATTCGTGGGCATGATTTTTTGTTAGTTTTCAGAAAGGCGTATAAGCATGTTGTTGCAGAATAATGTGGATATACAAATATTCGTGGGCATGAAGTTTTGTTTGTTTTCAGAAAGGCGTATAAGCATGTTGTTGCAGAATAATGTGGATGTAACTATATTCGTGGCCATGAACTTTTGTTAGTTTCCAGAAAGGCGTATAAGCATGTTGTTGCATGAAATTTGTGGATGTACCTATATTCGTGGCCATGAACTTTTGTTAGTTTTCAGAAAGGCGTATAAGCATGCTGTTGCAGAATAATGTGGATGTAACTATATTCGTGATCATGAACTTTTGTTAGTTGGCCAATTTTAACCAGTTTTTCGGACTATACTGGTACAAAGTAACCGTGTCATCTTGTTCAGTTAGCACACGAATCATGTCGTGAACACACTAATATTAAAATTAATATGTTAATGGACACAGTCACATATTTACCAGTGGTCATTAAACGTATGTACATATGACCAATTAGAACCAGGTGGTATGGAACCACCTGGTTCGAACGGACTATATACCGGTATATCTGGGCTGTATACACATTGTTGAATTTTGTCATTTTGGGTAAAACAATAAAAATTGAACTGGTGTATCGTAAAAATCTACGTACCAGTATTGTGAAACTCCAAATAAACAATTAAACTTTTTCCAAATTAAACAAATGTATATATAAACAATTAGAGAACACTTTCGTTATACAATCGCATTTGTGTTAGAAGTCTAGGGTTCCAAATGCATACACTTGAATACGTTAATTCTTGTCCAACACATATTTCATCGTTCGATACGTGGAACGCTTTTCTAATAAAAACGTATATTCTTGTATTATTTACACCCTGGCTATATCTTAATATCATCTTTATTATATTAGTTTTTTATCAATTGCACAAACACGTGTGATTATAACGCTTATAATATATCACTATATTTGTATATTTATGTAAAGCTGAAATAAAATTCGCAAACATTTACTGAAACTCCGACTGCCGACTCTCGTATCGAAGCAAATATACGCCGGTTAAGCAGTGGTATGTATCAAACTGCGCATGCTTTAACTGAAGCCCAGCCCTCTGTCAATGTCGTATCGAAGCAAATATTTACGACGGTTATTTTATTGGACTGGAAAACTACAAAACATGTATTTTGCTACTTTTTGGGGTTTTTGTTGTGACAAACCGATATAACACATGTAAACATTTATTGTAATAAACATAAAGTATAACGGCGTAAATAGTTCGCTATCATAAAGAAATTTCAATCAGGAAGTATGACGAATCGGCATTTAAGGAAATAATTCAAAAGCATTATTAACATTATGAAACATCGAACGTTCAGGTGGTTTACAGAATGAATCATTATATAGAACACCTATTAGATACAGTTTCTGAAGTTGAATATATAAACCAGAGCGGTAAAAACAAGTATACTCGCCATTTCGCTTACCTGAGTACGAAAAGCTTAAAATGAGCTTTGTTTCCGTCCGTCCATTACCATTTGTTTATGCGACAAATCAGCATGTACATTAATTGTACGATTCAGAAAGACTTCTAACTTACCTAACCAAAATTCATTAGACTAGTCTGAAATATTAAAGAAAATAGAAAATACAGGTATACATGTTTTTTTTTTAATATTGGTGTTAATACCAATTTTTTTCTATACCAACAGTAAGTAATGACGATAACGATACAGTTCAAACAATGATCCCCTGTCCTCCCAGTCAAACACACTAAGTCTAGTAAATCTGTAAACCAACAGTAAGTTATGCCGGTAACTGTACAGTTCAAACAATAATCCCCTGTCCTCCCAGTCAATCACACTAAGTCTAGTAAATCACTATAACAACAGTAAGTTATGACGATAACTGTACAGTTCAAACAATGATCCCCTGTCCTCCCAGTCAATCACACTGAGTCCAGTAAATCTGTATACTAACAGTAAGTTATGCCGGTACTGTACAGTTCAAACATGGATCCCCTGTCCTCCCAGTCAATCACACTAAGTCTAGTAAATCACTATAACAACAGTAAGTTATGACGATAACTGTACAGTTCAAACAATGATCCCCTGTCCTCCCAGTCAATCACACTGAGTCCAGTAAATCTGTATACCAACAGTAAGTTATGCCGGTACTGTACAGTTCAAACATGGATCCCCTGTCCTCCCAGTCAAACACACTAAGTCCTGTAAATCTGTATACCAACAGTAAATTATGGCGGTAATTGTACAGTTCAAACAATGACCCCCTGTCCTCCCAGTCAAACACACTATGTCTAGTAAATCTGTATAACAACAGTAAGTTATGCCGGTAACTGTACAGTTCAAACATGGATCCCCTGTCGTCCCAGTCAATCACACTAAGTCCAGTAAATCTCTATACCAACAGTAAGTTATGACGTTAACTGTACAGTTCAAACATGGGTCCCTGTCCTCATAATCAATCACACTAAGTCTAGCAAATCTCTTAAGGGCGAGCTTCGCGACCGATCTCTTTTTTATTCGACATAATTTAAAATAACTTTATTGGCTAAAATTCAGTAATAATATTAATATTTAAAATGAATAGACACTATTCAGCGGAGGATGGGGGACGATTATATTTAAATATGCATTTTATTTACTAAAGGTTAGATCAGAGAAGTGAAAACAGTGGTGTGATCTGGTCGTCCCTTTGTAAAGTTAAATGTTGTTAAATATGCCACGTTCTAAGAATGATAAAGCTGAGGCACGTATTAGATATATTGAATATAGCTGTCAAATAACAGGTACAAGCAATATGTTTTTCTTTCGTGTTAAGGTAATCATTTTTAAATGTGTTTCTTTTGATTACATATTAAAGGTTTCGTTAAGATATCAGGGGGATGTTCCCTCGATGTGTATTACTGTTAAATACCCATTGCAATTATGCAATTATGTTATCGTTCTCTGAGATCGTAATAAACAATAATGTCAGAACCGTCGTGTATATGGAGAGAGCGCCCTTGATGAAATTCCAACGTTATCGAACGTTATGTCGACTTTGTTCATAGGCAAGATCACTGTAGACAGAAAGGCATAGCCAACTTGTCGCACTTGAAAAGAGGTGAGACCTAAGCCCAAATCATAAACTGCCGTCTCAGCCAATCAGATGCTTGAGATTTGACACAGGTTTCCAGATTTGAGAGTGGTCTCCAACCTTAGTTTTATGATCTTGAGCCGTTATGTGAATTTTATGACATTTAAAGATCTCCACGTGGTATTTCTAAGATCATTATGTATAAAATGACAAAGCTAACATGAATAAATTGAAGAGCATCTATGACTGGATGGCAAATTTGTCGTCGATTGTCGTTTGATTTTACTTTGCTGAAATATATATACTTGTTTTATATTTGTCGCTTACATTAAATGCCCTTATTAACACTTAAGATGCGAAAAAGCAACAAGAAGGTGTTGTTGTGTTTTTTTTTTCATAAATATAATCAAATGATTATACTAAATAAAAGTGTTGAGTATATCACACGTGATCAGTACATGTACATGTCATTTCTCTACATTTAATATCAACTTAAGTGATGATGAACTTCAGATTTGTTCGACGGACGGCACCAAGTTCTGTTAGTATTAACTTTTCTTTTTTCTTTTGTTACTTATTTGTTTATGTCAGTTCTCTTTTATGTAGTTTAACAATAAACACGTGACCTCTATGATCAGTTTATTATCATTCAACATTGTTATATGAGGTACAATTTACACAAAGAAACTGGCTCGGCGATCTTATAATGATGTTCGCAAATTTTGTAGTCCTTACCTTGTGATTATTTGTTAAACTTCCTTGTACCAATCTACCCCACAATGAAAATTATTAAAATACTGTGTGCATTTCACAAACCTAAATCTGATACTTTCAAAATAAAATTGTCTGTATAAACCAAGTGTTAAAGAAACTTGCAATTTGTAAATTGTTGGAGGAGAAAGTGCTTTGAATCAGAAAGAAGATTGTATTAAGTACAAATCAAGTATTATAATAGCTGAAATTATATTGCCTTTACCTGGGAGCGAACCCGCACCGTGACAGCGCCTATTTATCCAATTCCGAAAACGCTTCCAACTGAGCTAATCGGGACAAACCCCCCCGCCCCCCCAAAAAGGTTGATCTGATAGCCATGATAAACGTTATCATAAGCGCATGACATCGGTAACGAATTATTTTACTGATAACAGTACTGATATATGTACAGGTAGACTTTTTACGGTAGCCACACTGGCCAAATAGCACTACTGTGAATTTTAATTTATATTGCCTCTACCTAAAAGCAAAATGTGAGTTTAAAAGGTGGTTTTAAGTAGAATTTCTAAATTGAAGTATTTACTAACGTCTTGAAATAATATTCTTTTTGACGATAATCGTTTCTTGCTTCATTTCAGTCTTTATAGCCTTCGTGTCTGGTTTCATCTGTTCTATACCTGTCTTTGCATACTTACCAAATTTGATTAAATTTATTCAAATTGAGTACATATTTTTAAATGTTTTGTTTTAAATAACATATGCCAAGCAAAGTCGTAAGGAAAGAGCGAACGTTTCCTCGGAATTTCGATTTCTATATCAACTGATAAGTGACGTAGTTTACAACGTGGCTTTTACTGCTTTAACTTAGTAGCAACGCGTTTTCATCGTCATTAAGTTCAATTTGCAGAAAATTGTAGTCTATGTCTGCAAAATTGATAATTATTAAGCAATATTTACAATCGCAAAATAAACGATAAATTATTTCTACTCATTCATTATACAAGTAATATAAAACATAAATTGCTCTTGAGTTTGTTTATGAAGAAAAGAAATGATTTGGTTGCTATTTATTTTTAATTGAAGGTATTTGTTTCTCTATATTCCTGAAAATGTATATTCTGTTTTGAAATCGTTAAATTCAAAAGGTCCAAAAGGTCTGTTTTGATTTAGTTGATGATTTTAAAATCAGCTACCATAATTTTGAAAAAAATAACTATTTAAATATTTATGATATTTTGTTTTCTTCCTACAACTTACATCCAAGCTTTATAATACAGAAAATTGATTTATCAAATATCGCTTATATCAAATATTGCTGCAGTTACATGATCAACATTTTAAAAAGCAGACGTATGCATTTTTAATTATATGTTTTAGTCTGAATTTTTAAGAATTCTGGCTTTCAATTTACTGAACGAATCGCCCCATTTCAAAGCTAAACAGGCATCACCGGGGTTCGGTGATAGTTTATGGTACATAGAAAATGTCGCATAACTACATTTTGTTTTACTTCAGTATTGGCCTTAAACAAAGCGATAATTACATTTTATAAAATTTCCAATGGTTGAAACATAACTAACTGATAGACATTTTGATGATTCAGAATAGTGAGCTGTCATTCCTTTCAACTGTCTCATCGCTACCGTTGCAACAACCAAACAAATACAGAGTAACACTAAACCCGATTCACAATTTTACATTCAGATTTTACACTCAAGGATGAATAGTTGTTTGTATAATTTTTCTAAACCTAAAGATACGCATTACCGTATATTCAATTGCCTTCCTTGTCCTTTCAAAGAATAGTGTTCTTCTATTGAAATACTTTGAAGCAATCAATCGCAGTTAATAAAAGAAAAATACAGTAAACTTAATAAAATCAGATGAACATAAGCATGAATGATTAGATGGAATGGCTGTTCACAACTAGATAACCAAATGAATCTTATCCGATCGCTAATGATTAAATGTCTAATGTATCGGATTCTTTACCGTGTCAAACGTTTACGTTGATTTGCCGGTGTTAAATATTAGTTAATTACCAACATCTTTTATGGTAGGATTTCCACTTTTATTTAGATTGTTCTACAGATCATTGCAACAAAAAACTAACCAAAACGAGCGGAATAACAATAGAATAGAGAAAGTTTATTTAGATGCTCCGGATCGACGAATCTTATAGGCAAATTAAAAAAAAAAAACATCACAGAATGTGTGTTCTTCTGTCTCCAACGGGTATATTTTTATCTGCCAACAATTCATTTATCTTTTAAAAATTTTTATATCGAAATTAATTTCTTTGAACATTCGATATATTCTGTTAATTTAGCAGTTTTAATAAGTTGCCGGTTCATGCAATAGGAACAAAAGCAGTCAGGTCAGCAAAAAATAGATGAATGTTGTCAAAAATGTCCACTTTGTATGGTGCTTACTTCATTGTTGAGGACTAATAATGGTTTGAAGAAAAAAACGTTATTTCCGAGATCGGCAACGCATAAAAATGATAAAAAGTAAAGATAACATACATCACTAATATGACTTTATTAGCTCGGGGAGACATTATACGTCTGTCAAACAAACAGTAAAGATAGCATACATCTATATGGAACTGGACAATGGATGCGGAAGAATTATAGCTCTTTAATGAGCGAGATGCGAGAAGGGACGGTAAGGAAACAGGAGTAGACGACTTAGCGGGGTTGCTGGAGAACACGTCTTGATGGAACTGCAAGAAAGGACGGTAAGGAAACAAGAGTTGACGACTTAGCGGGGTTGCTGGAGAAAACGTATTGATGGAGATGCAAGAAGGGACGGTAAGGAAACAGGAGTAGACGACTTAGCGGGGTTGCTGGAGAACACGTCTTGATGGAACTGCAAGAAAGGACGGTAAGGAAACAAGAGTAGACGACTTAGCGGGGTTGCTGGAGAAAACGTACTGATGGAGATGCAAGAAGGGACGGTAAGGAAACAGGAGTAGACGACTTAGCGGGGTTGCCGGAGAACACGTATTGATACCTTAGAGGTGAGTACGGACTACAAAGAGAAATTCCTTTAGAAACAAGTGGAAATTATTGTGCAAATGGTACGAGAAAGCCTTTTGGATCATAAGGAGATGCATGAGGGTAATGCGAGTGAGCTTGAACCTGACAGGGAATGCCTGAGAAGTCGGTCTGGACAGAGCGTTCTCCTACAACACAGGATGCCTGAAGGGATGGTTGGGATAGAGCACAGAGGGTGTCTGAGAATACGGACGAGGACGGAGCGTCCTCCTGTAACATTTAGAAGGTGTGGGAGGGACCATTCCTTATGGAACAACTGAGATGCATGATGAGAGTTGCTGGAGTTACCTTCATCATGTGACAAGGAAACATGCGGGGAAGATTTGGACGGGATTGTTACATTAACAAATAGCATGGAGGGTTCAGGATGCGGGACGGCGTTTCACATGAAAAGATATGGAAATTCGGGCCTTCCTACTATCTTTATCCTGAATTGTATAAAGCAGAAAAGATAGCACTTGTCTTAGTTCTAGAAGTAGTAGTTACTGTAGTAGTAGTATTATTATTAGTAGTATTAGTAGTAGTAGTGGTAGTAGTAGTAGTAGTGGTGGTAGTAGTAGTAGTAGTAGTAGTAGTAGTAATTGTTGTTGTAGTAATAGTAATAAGTAATTCTACCAGTTGCAACAGTTGCACTCCTTATTTGTACCCGTTGATACTATAAATATATATGGAATATTATACCAGTATGCAATCTGTATGTTTGTACTTGGTTAGTTGGGTATGTAAACAATATCACGCGAGACCGAAGGTCGAGCGTGATGTTGTTTACATACGTAACGAGAAATAATACAACCTTACAGATTACATACTGGTATAATGTTCGTTTTATTATATACCTTTATTTCACTTCCACTTAAATGAGCACTTAATCAATGGCGAAAAGTGAAATGTGATGTAGGCAATTACGTCACAATAAACCATAAATCTCTACGTCATCAAACAAATGTTTACATTTTCAAGCGCCATGATCGATTCTGTCAGAGGAAGAACTCTTTAGCTTTCAAATCTTTGAAGGACTAAAAACAATAACAGCAAAATTTGGACAAGACCCAAAGATGCTGGAAGTGTTTACCGGGGTATACGATATGTAACGACTAGGATTTGAAAGTGTTTCATTCTTATACCACAGCAACGAGCTTTACATCAAATCAAAGGGTCAGGCTTTAAAAAGAAAATAGGAAGGATTGATGCAAATGGATATTTAAATTGGGATAGTTGAACGGTATGTACACTTCTTCACTCCTAAAAATTAGTTTTTTGCTTGTTCTATCGATATTCATATCCGCAATGACTATCAATTAATTAAACTTTCTTTCACATTTTTGACGATTTCATTTTATTGTTATTTGTAAAGGCCGTGAAATCTATGATAATTTTTAAAGAAAGAGTGTCATTGGAGTCACCAAATCTAAAATTGTGAAAATATCGCAATTTGAAATCGGCTATTTTGAAACGTAGAGACTACCGGAAGCTGCAAAATACAGAACCGGAAAATTGGACAATGTTCAATACGGGATTTTTAAACTGACGAGTTGTATCAATTTTGCGTACTAATGCTGCACTATGCTAAATTCATTCACGGGTATATCATAATGATGCCTATACAGGTTGTGTCCCGTACTTAAACATAAGGCCTTCCAGTTAAAATGTGGGTAATCATTTATTAAGTATATATTTTATTTAAAGTTAAATTTATTGAGTATATTCTTTGATTAATTAGAGTGTTGTTGCCTCTAAAGTATATCGGTCTAAAAAGAAATTGAAATTATCATAAATGTGAAGCTGTTGACTTTCATGAATGCATCAAATGCAACCAACATGTAAGAACTTCTCAGATCATTGATTCATATAATTTTCTTAACTTGTCTTTATATTTCGTTATATTCTTTGTATTTAAGGTATAACATAAACCATTGCTGGTATATTTGTGAAATGGATCTGTTTTAATTACTATTGCTGTGATCTTACTTCATGCGTTATAACTGCGGCAAACTAGCAATCGATGTGCCATGACATGCGTTAGTTTGGCGTTATTCATCGTACCTTTTTATAAACTCTGAATACTTATTACCAAGCATAAAGACATGTATTTTCCTTCGAAATTCAATAAACTAACACGTCAATATTTACCGCCTCTAAAGAAACAAACTATTCACAATGATTTTTACAAAGGAAGTATTTATAAGATTGCGTGCGATCACCTAATTTTATAAACCAATTTACAGACAGTCTGATTAGGGATCGAGTCATAAAAATAAAATAATTTTTTACGTTTCTTTTTGCTGTGAAACAAATAAACTGAAACTGAAACTATTTTATTTGATTAAACGCCTATTTTTATACAGTATTATATTCAATGGCTTCGCACCAAGTAAAAATTCACAAAATCTAAGATGTAAAAACATTTCAAGAAAAACAATGAAACATACAAGTGTATGCACAGCAGTAAAAGTGCTTTGATTTTTTAAAAGTACGCCTACTTCCCCATTTTAAAACAGTGAATTAAAATTGCGGAAGTAAAATGTCTTTAAACGCTTCTTAAAAACATATAAAAATTCTGATTGTCGCACATCTAATGGCAGATTGTTCCATTGCACTGGGCCGAAAGTACAGAAACTTCTGTCTCTGAAAGTATTTCTTTTATTAAACGGAATGTTATAAATAAAAATAAATGCGACCTACATCAAACCACTCACAAAGTAAACGTTTAACTGTAGCTGTAACCTAGCCTTACATGTGCTGCATATTTGTTCTGCATAGAAAACCCAATTCCAATGGAAGTTGAGACACGACCTCGGTGCTGTAGTCTCTTAACTATAACAAACCGATATAGTTAAATATCACAAACCAGACTTTAATAAATACAATTGCGAGAAATAGTTCTTCAAATTTAAAACAGGCCAATTGGGAAGAATAGAGTATTTAATTTCTCCTCTAACATGTCTAAAGTTATTAAACAAAATACTCGATATGTACACTAGTGTCCAAAAAACCAAACCCCTTGCTAAGGACATACAATAAAACCAAACAGCTACAGAAATTTGGATTGGCCGAATTTATTGGAGATACCTTTTAACAGTCATGCATGTGTACAAAAATCAATTTTATCAATCTTGTACATGCAAAAGCAGACTTTAAAGATGTGTCAGGTGTAAAACGAAGTTTGGTATCGTTTCTTTTGGACACTAGTTTTTATGAAAAAATGACTATAACATTTTAGCTTCTTTGTTTAACATTTTGACATTAGAATGATTCTGTGTTTGTATTTTTCGTGTTTACTATATGTTTAAGTTCATTAAGTTGCTAAGCCGTTCTATTATGAGCATGGGGTTAACAGATTATTATAATTTTTGTATGCAAGGAAAACTGTGTTCACGCAAAAGGCTGTGATTATATAAAAGTTTGAAAATTACAAAACATTTTTTTATATTTCATTTAAGTATACCGTTGGTAGGTAAACGAATACATGCAATTTGTCATTAAAATATAAAAAAGTGAATCTTAAGCAATAAAACTGTAGCAATCCTCTTTAATTGGGTCGTTTGAATCTTAAAAAGCAAACACATTTTACAATGAATTTGATTTAAACTTCATAAAAATGTTCTTTTACGATAGTGCATCTATGCCTGTATATATTTTGCGTCATCGACAGTTTTCACTCATAATACTATGAATGAATATAGTCACTGATGTTGATTCATTTGTAAGATGCTGATTTTATTTTCTGCAAAATTTACTAATTCGATATAAGCTGTACAATAAATCAATTTTTAAAAATTACTTTATTTTTGTCTGTATGATAAAACCATCCTAACAAAAAGCAAACATTGTGACATTTACAGTGCAGCCTTACTCGATAATCTCTATAATAAGTTGGGTATAACAGGTGAATAAAGTGTTGGAATACAGTGTTTAAATATTAAAACTTCTTGCATTAAATGCCGTCTACAGTGGTCATTGCAATGTCATCGGTAAAAATATAAATATCAAAATTTCCCTAACGGCAAAATGCAGTTATATATAAATAAAACTTTTCTTAAATAATCGTTATTTGTGTATCTTCTTTTTACATATGTTAAAAAAGTTAGAACAGTATAGAAAAGTAGTTGGGCCTAAATATTCGCTAAAATTATATTAAATCCAAACACACAGTCTAACCAACACATTATAAAACTAGAAATGTGTCCATAGGACACGGATGCCCTCTCTATGCATCGTTTTCAGATACTAAAGTGCAATGATGGGAATAATAGCATTTCAAAGACAGTGATGTTCGAGTAATTATAAGAATATGCATAAACTTGATGATCAAGTAAATTATTTGTATTTGTGGCACTGTTGTCTTCTCATTACGGAAATTTCTGTGAAGAAGTTGGTGGTAATGCAATGCAATGTCATAGTGAACATTTGTGCCAAGTTATTTTGAAATTCCTTCCTTCATAAAGAAGTTATAGCCCGAACAAGTGAATTCAAGTTTTAGTAACTGTGACCTTGACCTTGGACTTACAGGCATGGGTAATGTACGCAACACACCACCTTGTCATGGTGAACATTTGTGCCAAGTTATTTTGAAAACCCTCCATTCAAAACAGTAATAGCCCGGACAAGGAAATTCTATTTTAAGTAACAATGACCTTGACCTTGGACCTACAGGCATGGACATGGCACACGACTCACCACCTTGTCATGGTGAACATTTCTGCTAAGTTATTTTGAAATTACTCTATTCCTAACGTAGTTACAACCCTGACAAGAAAATTCTATTTTAGTAATAGTGACCTTGACCTTGGACCTACAGGCATGGGCATGGTACGGGACACACCATCTTGTCATGATGAACATTTGTGTCAAGTTATTTTGAAATCAATCTATTCCTAACAAAGTTACAGCCCGGACAAGAGAATTCTATTTTTAGTAACAGTGACCTTGACCTACAGGCATGGGCATGGTACGCGATACACTGCCCTGTCATGGTTAACACTTGTGTCAAGTTATTTTGAAATCCCTCCATTTATAATGAAGTTACAGCCCAGACAAGAAAATTCTATTTTTAGTAACAGTGACCTTGACCTTGGACCTTCAGGCTTGGGTATTGTGCGGACACACTGCCTTGTCATAGTGAACATTTGTGCAAAGTTATTTTGAAATCCCTCCATTCATAACAAAGTAACAGCCCGGACAAGAGAATTCTATTTTTAGTAACAGTGACCTTGACGTTTGACAGACAGGCATGGGCATGGTACGCGACACATTGCCCTGTCATGGTAAACATTTGTGCCAAGTTATTTTGAAATCACTCCATTCCTAACAAAGTAACAGCCCGGACAAGAAAATTCTATTTTTAGTAACAATGACCTTGACCTTTCACCTAAAGGCTTGGGCATGTAAGTGACATACCGACTTGATATGGTGAACAATTATACCAAGTTATTCAAACATCCAATAAGAAATAACAAAGTTACAGAGCGGACAATATTTTGCAAGAAAATTCTATTTTTAGTAACAGTGACCTTGACCTTGGACCTACAGGCATGGGTATTGTCACGACACACCGCCTTGTTATGGTGAACATTTGTACCAAGTTATTTTGAAATCCCTCCATTCCAAACAAAGTTAAGGGCAAAGTGTATATTTTTCTTAACACAAAATGTAAGTGAAAAAGGGGCATAATTTGAAAAATATTGGAAGCAGGGTTATGGGTCTTGTTGGTTATGATGTAGATTTTGATGGTGAAAATATATTTCAAGTTTCAAGGTAGATATTTTGCTTAACACAAAATATAAGAAACAAGATATATTCCTATTAAAACTAATGTAAATGGAAGTATCAAAGGGCCATAACTTCTGAACGGAACATGTAAGAGCAAAACCCCACCTTTATGCACAACAACATATCAGGACAAGCATTGCGGTAAAGTTTCATCAAAATCCCAGCAGAGGTGTAGGGGGAGTTGCGTTCACGAGATATACTCCTATTAAAACTAATGTAAATGGAAGTATCAAAGGGCCATAACTTCTGAACGGAACATGTAAGAGCGAAACCCCACCTTTATGCACAACAACATATCAGGCCAAGCATTGTGGTCAAGTTTCATTAAATTCCCACCACTAGTGTAGGAGGAGTTGCGTTCACAAGATATACTCCTATTAAAACTAATGTAAATGGAAGTATCAAAGGGCCATAACTTCTGAACGGAACATGTAAGAGCGAAACCCCACCTTCATGCACAACAACATATCAGGCCAAGCATTGTGGTCAAGTTTCATTAAATTCCCACCAGTAGTGTAGGAGGAGTTGCGTTCACGAGAATATCGGACGGACGGACGTACGGACGGACAGGAGCAACTCTTAATGCCCGTCGCCATTTCATGGCGGGGGGCATAATTATTGTTTAAATGTCAACAGGAGTATTATATTTCTGACAACAATATGTTGTGTTCTGAAGATTTTTCAATTATGAAGAGAGAAACAACGTTTGTCACCTATTTAAGCGACCAGGAAAGGACCAGAAAATTTCAGAACAAATACACTTTATTTACAAAATAATATCTTATAATGTTTACATAGGTTTTACAAAAGGACATAACATATTTTGCCAGTATCATATTGCTCATGTGAGCATATAAAATGATGATTGGTGTTGTTTTGTTATTGTCTACGGATGTAAATACAGTACTGAAAATCACGAAATTGACAAACGGAACGGAGTGGAAATGGAAATGAAACGCTTTCCACTCTATGTCGAAACGGAAACGCAATGGAAACGGAACGCTATCGAAACGGAAACGCAACGGAGCGCTAAAAACGCTCGGAGCGCTTGAAACGGTAGAAACGCTATAATCGGAGCGCTTGGAACGCTAGAAACGGTAGAAACGGACTAATCGGAACGCTAGAAACGGCACGCTTATTTATAGTAGCGTTTTTACCGTTTCTAGGTCAACCGATTATTAATAGTAACGTTCTAACCGTTTCTTTGTACGAAATTAATTTTAACGAAAATAATAGTTGTCGAAATGACGCTTCGTGCGACACTTGTCTCAAGTAATGATTAGTCTAAATATTTACCATTTTTCAGCGCTGATCGAGCAATGGTTACACATTTATCGAAAGATTAGACATTTCGCTGCATGTATATGCATCATGACCTAGGATAGATAAATTTTTCACTTGAACTTTATGCGTGCATGCTTTTTAATCTCTGATTATTTGAATATGTGTTCTTTTAATTTGTTTTCTTTAAAACGCGATATTGATGAGATCTAGCAAAAGCACGGACAACGCAGTATTATTTTGTTTCTTGCGTCGGGGATTCAGAAGTGAAAAACGAAATAACATGTTGCAATGGTTTATTTTAATCATAGGAAACAGCATCAACTGCCTTTTGGCAAAAATGTTTTCAGGAATTTAATATTCGTCATTAAATCTGACCTACAATCAAATGCCGAAAATAATATCAGATGTCTGAATATTTGGCGGTAAAAACCAGGTGATTTGTTCGAAATACACGTTGTTTACATCATAAACACATGACGTAAAATAAATATGAGGTACAATGAAACGTTAACAATAATTCAGACGTGTGCAATTAAAAGTATATGATTTGCACGAGAAACACGCTTCTTGCGCGAAGCATGTAAAAAGTTTTCGTCGTGGGTGGTATTTGTGTTCTGTTTTAGTTTTGGTCTAGGAACCATTCGCAAGAATGAAACGATGCTTGCGATCAGAATTATGCATTTCTCGGTCACAGATAGAAAATATTGCTTTCAACATTCAATTATTTAACAATATCACAACAATTTAAACTCCTGTTTTAAAACTGAACGTTTCATAATTAGATTTTGTCGAATCCTTTCTGCACTGAAAAGGCAATTATCAATAATTAAAAATAGTGTACGATCTTTTACATTAAATTTCACTGGCGTTGATCTTTCACCGGTAGATAGTTGTTATTTATTACTGATCTTGTTGTTTATTTTTAGTTTCCAAATAAGTGTACTGCACACGCGAAATACAACATTTTAAACGATGTCTGGTCCAATATTTATTACAAGTTGCGTTTCGTCTAAATATAATTATTCAGCAGTAGTAAGTTTGGAAAAAGTGATCTCCCTTTGAATTATCAACAGTAGGCACTTTCCCGTTAGTCAAGAAGAGGTTACCTCCCGTGGACATTGTACGATTATTTTTTTCTGTTTATACTGAACAAATATTCAATGCAACTAGAAAGCTTGGTCACTTTGTAGTATTGTAACACTGAATTTAAATGAGCATTATTGTATGGAAATATTTCTTTCTGAAGTTTTAGTGTCTAAACAACTACTTTTCGAATACGCATGCATGCTTCAATCACTTTAATCCTGGCGTCACCTCGAGTCATGTATACGCATGTGTGCCCCGCGCTGGGAATTTGCGGAAACTTAATATGAATCTTAAACTATATCGTTTTTGATCGTGATTAACATTTTTCTGATGTAAAATGTTTAAAATTACTCAAAATTACCCGCGCAAACTGATGTTAATAATTCAAAAAGTTTATTTAATATGACTTGACATACGTGTAGTGATAATGCTACCATGCTGATATAGGGTCGCTAACAAATATGATTATCTTCTGTTAATTCTGTACTTGTTTTTAAATTTACAAATTAATAATTCCAAAATCCTTTGTAAGCGGTTTGAAAATTTTATTACCTATAAGATGTAGATATCATGGCAACATTTGCCCGAGGCAGATACTTTATTGGAATTTTAGGGAATTTACATGTACATTATGACATTCTTATTTTGACTCTTCTTTAAGGAACAACTAAATCATAAACAAGAGCGAATAAAAACCGCTCATAAATAAGGATTACCTTAACTAAATTTAAAGAATAGTGTTTATACTTGATTTTTACTGAGCAAGCGAAAACCTTCTACATTAATATCTGACACAAATATTGGGAACATTACTTTATTGTTAATTGGCGTAATTAATAACCTATTTGAACAAGAAATAAATAGAGACACGTTATACGTGTTATTTACTGCCGACAGACACCCGACATATTTAACACGCAATTAATAATTAAGCGATTTTTTGAAACAATTAAATTTTATTTATACGGTAATACAACATCAATTTACTGAGAGTATAATCAGGGAACGTTTATTATTATATTCATCGAATAAAAAAATTGGAAAGTTTTGATTGCTTTTTCTAATCGCATTATAAGCATTTCTCCCTTTTACGCGGTACCTCCCTGCGATGATAATTTTCATTACTCCCTGCATAGCTGTGTCCACTCGAATAAGCCGACAAAGTTGAATCCCGGTGACCGCGATGATTTTCCCCTCATAAGAAATATCCTCAACGGTGGCAGTGTGAGCTTCGTGGATTTTTTTAAATGCAGAAATAACTAACTTTTTATTAGAGAATTCAAGAGAATCCTACTAAGGGCTTTATAGATTTTATAAATGTATCATATCTTAGCTGTCCCACAAGCATTTAATTCAATACATTTACAGGTAAAAATTCTCATTTCCTTCGCCGGATCGGATCTCCTTCACGAAAGAGTCTTGAAGCAAACATGGTAATGTCAATTTTGCAAAGCCAGTCAGAAGTTTCTCGTCTTATTTCATTCCACTTGATAGAAATCCAAATGTTTTTACATTTACAACAGTACTGAAATTTGTTGAACGAAAATATTCAGCGGTGGAAACGGTAAAACGCACGGAAGCGGAAATGGAACGCTGGAAACGCTAGAAACGGAAGAAACGCTAGAAACAGAAAAAACGCTGGAAACGAAGTGTTAAAAGCGTTTTAATCGAAATGGAAACGCATCGGATACGGAATAGAAGCGCAAAAGAAAACGTTGCCAATTGAAATGGAAATGAAACGGAGTGGAAACGCAAAAAATGTCAATTTCTTGATTTTCAGTACTGTATCTGCTTAGATGTGCATTTACAATAAAATGGAATAGCTTTAAATAAATTATAAATTTTGCCATACCTAAAAGGAAAATAGCTTTTATTACAAGTTTTAAAAATGAAATATAAAAATTGAACTGTAGCTTCATAATGTCTAATGAGTTGTTATTATCTCTGTGTATGATAAAGTCACACATGCAATAGTCCACAGCCTGCTTTTAAAACCTACATTGCAACATTGCAACTGGATTATAAGTTTGAAAATATATATTTTATATTTTTAATGGCGTTCGGTGCAATTCGATAATTTGTCATAAACTATTTCCACACTTTATCCAGGTCCTGTGTCAGCATTGATCATCAACAAGTTTGGTTACCGTATCGGGAGCATGACAGGATCGGTTATCACGGCTCTAGCACTTATCTTGAGCAGTTTTGCCCCCAGTCTAGGATACCTTTATTTCACATATGGTGTACTTCATGGTAAAACTTTATTTCATTTTATTCGTTGAGAATTTATTGTCTTTGATCATTCTAGTTTTTTTCTGTTTCACCGCTTTCCCCTAAGAGATCATGTGATAGTCGATACAGCAGCACGTGTCCAGAGAGAATCGTAAGATAGGCAAATAATGTATCCATGCGTTTCTTAATTCTTTGAGTACAGTATAGCGCTTAATATTGGCGGTGTCAAATGTTGGCGTATTTTGAAGAGTTTTATATTGACGGGGTAATAAATTGGCGCAACAAACCTGACGGCCAAAATAAAACCTTTAATGAAAATCGCAGGTCTAAAATTGGCGTTAACAAAGATCGTAAAAAGAAAACATTTACATTCAATATTCAACACCACATTATTAAAATACAAGTGTAAAAACATTATCACAGCTACCTAATAATATATTGCTTTATTTGATTCACGACATATTCTATTCATGTGCTAGTGTCATAGGGTTAAATAAATATATTAAAACCTCAGTGAATTTCTTCGTTTGTTTTTATTTTTCCCAAATTACTTACCTTTTGTTATTTTTGGCGTTCCATACTCCCATTGTTTTACTCAGCTTTTTCAATATGGTCTAAGGGAAACAACTTCTTTTATTTCTTTTCTTTACTTCGGCACGTGATAACTAACAACCAATCACTGCATTTAAAACATTTCAAATAAGGTAGCCGCTGGTTTTTATGTAAACAGCAAATTATTGTTTTCTGGAAAGTTAAATACTTTTTCAGGTAAATACATTTTTATTTCATTGTTTTCGGTCATAGCGATACTAAGTCTTTATAGAATTTAAGTTAATATGTAAACAATTTTACCTTTTACCTGTATAAATTATTGTAATGTTCTACATCAATGATTTCTGTCACCTTATGTACGGGTTATGTTTGTTTACGTATTTTGACATGTGTCAACTGTCAAATAGAAACTTGAATATTTGTAATCGCTATTTGTATATCATAACTTAATCCATTGTATTATTGTTTTTCAGATAATACATAACCTGATGATACATGCTACATTACAGATGTTCTATGTTCTAATATTAATTATGTGAATAAACTTCTGGAACACATAAAAATAATTGTCACTCAACCTCCCGGGACCCACAGCTACAAGTGGTCGGTGATAAATGGCGCCCAACGTGGGGCTACTATAGACGATTTGTTAAAGGATATGCATCAGTCATGAAACCATTGATCAGAATAACCTTTTGATTGGACATTCCACAAAAAAGGGTCAGAAATCCAACCGGAAAACACCTTTGTTTGGGATGCAGAAAAGCAACAGGCATTTGACGACATCATTGACAAACTAACCCATCCACCCATTCTTGCATATGCAAACTATCAACTTCCATTCATTGTGCACACTGATGCATCATCAACAGGACTTGGTGCTGTCTTGTATCAACGGCAAGGTGGAGTTGATAGGGTAATTGCATATGCCAGTCGTAGTCTGAAACCGTCAGAGAAGCATTATCCAGCACACAAGCTAGAGTTTTTGTCGCTGAAATGGACCGTAACTGAAAAGTTTAACGATTACTTGTACGGCAACAGCTTTGAAGTATTGACGGATAATAACCCTTTGACTTATGTACAAACGACGGCAAAGTTAGATGCAACGGCGCATCGATGGATGGTTCTCTCTCAAATTACAATTTCGAAATTAAATACAGAAGTGGGAAACAAAATTCAGATGCAGATGGACTTTCCAGGAAATTTGAAACTGAATTCAACAAAAGCATTACAAGTGATGTCATCAATGCAATTTCAATTTCTGCGACAACTGATAATTTTCAATCACCCATTGCATACAGTTTGGTTGCACCAGATAGTTTATCCTCAGTTGAGCCGTCAAAAGAGATTCTACTAGATGACATCATTGACTCTCTGTCACTTTGTTCCAAGGATTGGCGCAAGGCACAGCATGATGACGCTACCATTTCTTAGATATTTACCTACCTTAAAGAGGGTACGAAGCCCTATGCTCTGCAGGCTTGTACGCAAGATTCGACTTTAAGAAAGTATCTGTGGGAATGGGATCAATTGGAATTAAGGGACGGAGTGGTCTACCGTCGTGGGAAAGTGGGAGATCAAGAATATGTACAACTGGTGTTACCTGTTCATCTCCGAGAAGAAATCTTTTTGGCACTTCATGATGACCTTGGACATCAGGGTAGAGACCGCACAACATCACTCTTCAAACAACGCTTCTATTGGCCTGGAATGGATACCTGGATAGAAAACAGAGTACAGCGCTGCGAACGTTGTATAAAAAGAAAGAAATATCCAGTTACAGCACCACTAGTCAACTTCAAAGCTTCAGCTCCAATGGAAATATTGTGCATTGATTTTCTCAGTTTGAACGGTCTAAAGGTGGTCAGGAACATATTCTGGAGTATACTGACTTTTTCACTAGATACGCACAGGCATATCCTACCAAAAACCAGACTGCAAAGACAACGGCTCGAGTATTATTTGAGCAATTCATCACACACTATGGGTTTCCGTCTCGGATACATAGTGATCAAGGTGCCAATTTCGAGTCGTCCTTGATTAAGGAGCTGTGCGAATTAGCTGGTGTTGCCAAGTCACATACGACGCCATACCATTCGATGGGAAATCCCGTAGAGCGTTTTAATTCAACTTTGTTGAAGATGCTAGGGACTTTGGACAACAATTTAAAGGCGGACTGGAAGTCACACGTAGCTCCGTTGGTACACGCGTACAACGTGACACTACATCCAAGTACTGGATATTCTCCATACTTCCTCATGTTCGGTCGCCATCCAAAACTAGCAATTGACTCTTTCTTGGGTCTGCCAAATGAAGATGAAACCTATAAAGGTCAGCATGAATATGTCAAGAAGTTGAAGGAAAAGCTAACGTCCGCTTATCGAAAAGCGCAGGAGACATCAAAAGCAACTGCAGCTACAAATAAGAGACAGTATGACAGTGCTAAGGCAAGCCGACTAATGCCTGGTGATATTGTTTTAGCACGAAATGTAACGCTAAGAGGAAAACACAAATTAGCGGATCGCTGGGAAGATGTTCCGTATATAGTGGTATCACAACCAAATGAAGACATTCCCGTGTATGAAATCATTAAAGATTGTCGGAATGCCAGAAAGACACGTGTTTTACACAGGAATCATCTTCTTCCTCTTGGGTTTACAAGTAAGCAAGATAAATAATCAGGACAACCGTTTGATTTTTCAGAATGGAATGAAAGAGACATTTCAAATATGAAATACTAACCTTTTCGTGTGAAATACTTACCTTTTTAGGTGTAGTCAACGACTTGTTTATTAATTTTGAAATTAAGATTAAGTAAATTAAGAAATTACTTACCTTATATACTCTTAATGATAAACAGTCATAACACTTACACGTGTTAGAAATTGCACTTAACCGGTATTATATTTTGTGTAAATAAAATTATTGGTAGCGAGTTTCGTCGTTTGTTTTTATTATATGTATATTTATTGATGCAAATTATTTGATATCTTTATAATTTGATTAAAATGTCGGGGACGACATTTCGAAAGCAGGGGGAGTATGTCATAGGGTTAAATAAATATATTAAAACCTCAAAGTGAATTTCTTCGTTTGTGTTTATTTTTTTCCCAATTATTATTAAAAATTATTTTTACCTTTTGTTATTTTTGGCGTTCCATACTCCCTTTTTTTTTACTCAGCTTTTTCAATATGGTCTAAGGGAAACAACTTCTTTTATTTCTTTTCTTTACTTCGGCACGTGATAACTAACAACCAATCACTGCATTTAAAACATTTCAAATAAGGTAGCCGCTGGTTTTTATGTAAACAGCAAATTATTGTTTTCTGGAAAGTTAAATACTTTTTCAGGTAAATACATTTTTATTTCATTGTTTTCGGTCATAGCGATACTAAGTCTTTATAGAATTTAAGTTAATATGTAAACAATTTTACCTTTTACCTGTATAAATTATTGTAATGTTCTACATCAATGATTTCTATCACCTTATGTACGGGTTATGTTTGTTTACGTATTTTGACATGTGTCAACTGTCAAATAGAAACTTAAATATTTGTAATCGCTCTTTGTATATCATAACTTAATCTATTGTATTATTGTTTTTCAGATAATACATAAACTGATGATACATGCTACATTACAGATGTTCTATGTTCTAATATAATTTATGTGAATAAACTTCTGGAACAGATAAAAATAATTGTCACTCAACCTCCCAGGACCCACAGCTACAAGTGGTCGGTGATATGTATATACACTCACCGGCATTTCTAATTACACACTTTTTATAGACGAAAATAACTATCAAAACATGGTGTTTATGGTAATTGGTTATAACGGGAGTTGTACCTGGAGTTGATGTCTAATCGTAGCACGTTACACGAAAATCCCCATTCGAGTTCATTCATGCGAGGTGAAAATTTGAAATCAGCATTTTCCTCGTGCACACATGTACAAAATGTTAGGCAAGTTTGAATTTAGCCAAAATCATTAGAATTCTAGCCAGAGATAAAAAGGCCGGTATAAAAACTCACAAAAAATGGCGCGTATGACTTTGGTAGAGAGAGCGCGTGCCGTTGGAATGCTCCAAGCTGGCACGTCAGTAAGACAGGTAAGTTACAAGTCTTTACCTTCATTTTACTGCCCTTAAATTGTTTTAATTAGAATAACTACGGCATAACGTTGATATTACGATGATTGAATACCATGTTGAGTGTACGAAAATGACGTAACGCGATGCACGTGACGTCATATTCGGCGACGGTCATTTACGCTACAAATGCTTTCACAGAACTATTTTATTGTGCAATTAGTTTAAGAATGTCAGTGCTATAATAATTCGCTGTTAAAACTTAATCCAATTACTTTTTTCAGATTTTAGAAAAAGTCAAATATTACATAAAATTTGCGCTAAAATCAAATGTTACTCCTACACTTCTATTAAGATTCCTAAAATACTGCAACAAAATGGATTGAAAAACCAATACAACAACTCAATATGCGTGCGGTCATTGAGGCAGCAACAAAATGTGCAAGAACTATCAAACGACCTTCTGCAGGTGTGGAATGCAATTCCGCAGCGATTTCTTTTTAATTTCATCAATTCTATGCGTGCACGATGTCTGGCTGTCATCAGGTCGAACGGGGGACATACCAAATATTGAAGTGTGATTTTTATTGTTGATAGTGATGAAATAAAACGGTATCAAGTGACATACTTCTGATTTTATTTCTGAAAAGAAAAATTATGGCATTGACGGCAAAGGTTTTCTCTTTCGAATGGTATATGACAATTTAAAGGAGGTTTCTTATTTTTCTGGAAAATTGGTAAAATATGGGGTGTGTAATTAGAACTGCCGGTAAGTGTACATGTAATTTGGTGCTTAGAAAACCTTGAATAGTATACCACCAGTTGCCGTGTCCGATAAACTCCAAAGCTCTCTGGTTAAATCGAGTCAAGTACCTTCAGCTCCACCATAAAGAAGATATTTGACATAGAACATCATGAACCGAAATCATTTAGAATAAATGCTTAATTCATATATGTTTAATTAAAAGTAATGGCAATAAAGACAAAAGAAAATGTTATAATAATAAATGCTAAAAACTCTGGGGAAACGAACTATTTTTGTTTTTATAACAATCTTTTATTTTAACTGGATTAAGCTGTTAAACACTTTTATTTTTTTTTTAAAAAGTTGCCAAAGGTCAAGAGGCATGACAAACAAACTGGGACAAAAAAAAACAACAAAGTAAACATGTATTGGTTACACATAACTATGGAAAAACAGTTAAGGTACTGCGCCTCCCGCCATTGATTTGCCATAGACAAAAAAGAAAAATATAAAAATCTCTCGAACGGCACAATGCAGTTACACCAAACTTTGCACAAACCAATGCTATAAATATATGTTTAATTTACATATGATAAGAAAAGTTAGAACAGAAAAGAAAACTAGTTGGACCCCAACAAACCCTAAAATTCTATTTGCAATTTATCACATAAAAACGAAGCAACACTAAACGTCAATTAAAATGTCTTGATGAGTAATGAGTTACTGACAACGATACCTAAGGACCGTTGGTCTAAAAATGTTTACAATGTGAGTTATTTGTAAATGTGTGTTTGACCTTCAATTTCCTGGTCGCAAAATGGATGACTTAAAAATAAAAATGTTGATTTCTCTCTTCACAATTGAAAGTTCTTTTCAAAGACCTTAGATATTGTTGTCAATATCATTTCACGCATGTCGCATGTTGACATTTGAATTGATGTTTTGTGTTGCTTCTTTTTTGTGATAAACTGCAAATAGAAGTTTAGGGATATGTTAGGTCTAACTATTTTTCTCTACTGTTCTAACTTTTCTTAATGTATGCAAACTAAGCGTACACTTATAGCATTTATTTGTGCAAATTTTGATGGAAAAGCATTGTGCCTTTTGAGAGATTTTTCTTTTTTGTCTATGGCAAAGCAATCGCGAGATGCGCAATGCCTTAAGAAGGCTTCTGAAAAGATATATTAGTTGGGTTATATTAATTCTAAAATGGGTCAAATAACTTTCAATGTTTGTTTATATTTTGTCAAGCTAATAATAATAGATGGAGAGACAATAGTGTTGCATGTACGTGCATGTACGTGCATTACTAATTCTCACGCGATTCTCTCCCTTTATTTATGATCACCTTTTGCATCGTTATCAATAAGCTATGTGCAATCACTCGATATTTAAGATGTTTCCAGGTTGTTGTAGGAGTTTCATAATTCATACTTTAACGATAGTAAGTTATTTTCTGTTTGATACTGATTTTAATTATCTTGTTTAGTATAACGTAGAATAACACTTCACTTCATACATATTTTGTTCCGATAATTCGGTCAATGTTGATTTCCTGACATAAAGTTTAAACATCTAAATAGAAACAGGTTAATTACAGACAAAATTTTTGGTAATTGGGAATGTTTTAATATTGTGTAGGCCTAACGATACTTAAATTTTGGGAATGTTTTAATATTGTGTAGGCCTAACGATTCTTAAGGTTCCGCAAACATTGCAAATGGCGAAAAGTGTCTAAATTTTCAAAATTGAATTTTGGGGGAAATACTTATTGCCACCTAGATTTTAGTAATGAAATGTATTTAGCTATGGATGTTGTAAATGTTTGCAAGCTCAATTTAGTCTAATTCATTCTCTAATTACCAAGCACATACTAAAACAAAAGAAAAACCGTTTGCATGAGAACTCTGAAATTCATGAACAATATACCAAAGCAACTCATACCTGAAATAAGTATATGCTGGTCTACAATGTTTAGTGCCAATTCGTCAAAATAATGTTAGGGGTTTCAAGAAATTCAAGGAAAACTTACTTCCTGGTTCAAAGTGAAAGTGAAAGTGAAAGTAGGAAGTAAGTTTTCCTTGAATTTCTTGAAACCCCTAACATTATTTTGACGAATTGGCACTAAACATTGTAGACCAGCATATACTTATTTCAGGTATGAGTTGCTTTGGTATATTGTCCGTGGATTTCAGAGTTCTCATGCAAACGGTTTTTCTTTTGTTTTAGTATGTGCCTGTTAATTAGACCATGAATTAGACTAAATTGAGCATGCAAACATTAACTACAGCCTAAGCTAAATACATTTCGTTACTAAAATCTAGGTGGCAATAAGTATTTCCCCCAAAATTCAATTTGGAAAATTTAGCCACTTTTCGCCATTTGCAATGTTTGCGGAACCTTAAATTTTTCTAAGATCAAAAAATCAATTTGCAAATTTCTAACTATCCTTATTAATAAAAAGGTCTATTTTACCGAATAGCTAGGCCGTTATATAGTATGTACAGAACGTGTTCAGGCCATCGACTTTTCTAAACTGAATCTTCGATGATAAGTGGAGAACGGTGTTTTGATTACTTCTCTCCAGATTTAATAAAGAACCTATGATGTAACCATCATCTGAAGGCAAGATAATATACTATTAGCACTAATTATAATATTACCACTTTAAAGGCCTCACTCAGGTTCTTCTTTTTGTAGAAGCATTTTCCTACTGATTTGTGGACGATAAAACAGCTTAAATTGTTCGCAAAAGGACTCCGTAGTTGTGCATTTTTTATCAATGTTAACATTAATCACACAGGTTATCTCTTTGTCCCATTTACTCTAACCAAAGATTAAAAGGATGTATAAATAAAGGTAGTTTTATTGTAATGCATGTTTCCATATGGAATTTATTTCCAAGTTTACCCACTGAAATATTGGCAAGTTATATGTATGTTCTGCTAAATGACGGCCAGTTCAATACTACTACTGTAGGATACTTTGGGACACTTTCACGTGCGATTAATACACTCACCGGCATTTCTAATTACACACTTTTTATAGACGAAAATAACTATCAAAATATTTGACTTTTTCTAAAATCTGAAAAAAGTAATTGGATTAAGTTTTAACAGCGAATTATTATAGCACTGACATTCTTAAACTAATTGCACAATAAAATAGTTCTGTGAAAGCATTTGTAGCGTAAATGACCGTCGCCGAATATGACGTCACGTGCATCGCGTTACGTCATTTTCGTACACTCAACATGGTATTCAATCATCGTAATATCAACGTTATGCCGTAGTTATTCTAATTAAAACAATTTAAGGGCAGTAAAATGAAGGTAAAGACTTGTAACTTACCTGTCTTACTGACGTGCCAGCTTGGAGCATTCCAACGGCACGCGCTCTCTCTACCAAAGTCATACGCGCCATTTTTTGTGAGTTTTTATACCGGCCTTTTTATCTCTGGCTAGAATTCTAATGATTTTGGCTAAATTCAAACTTGCCTAACATTTTGTACATGTGTGCACGAGGAAAATGCTGATTTCAAATTTTCGTCTCGCATGAATGAACTCGAATGGGGATTTTCGTGTAACGTGCTACGATTAGACATCAACTCCAGGTACAACTCCCGTTATAACCAATTACCATAAACACCATGTTTTGATAGTTATTTTCGTCTATAAAAAGTGTGTAATTAGAAATGCCGGTGAGTTTAGATGCAAGTAAAGTGAAATAAAGTAAGAGTACACATTCGTATAAACAACTTGTTTGATTACCTCTACGAAAGATTTAAGATCAGGACGATTACTCTCCAGAACATGACGTATCCCACTGAGTGACATCTAGTACATTATGGCATCTACCCGCCAACTCGCGCCTACCAAGACGGACGTGGGTTATGCCTGGATCATCGTGTTTGCCACATTCTTCCTTCAAGCTGTCGGTGATGGTGTACGCTTTTCATATGGACTTATGTTTGTGGAGTTTCTGGAAGAGTTCCAGCAAGGCAAAGGAGCAACAGCCTGGATAGGTAGTCTCATGTTGGGAGTCTTCAATCTTGGTGGTAAGGAATTTATAAGAGCCGGAAAACAGACTGACCCAAACTAAAGTGCGTCGACGATGATTTGCAAAAACAGCTTAATGCAATTTTTTGCCTTCATAAGTTGGATTCAATTTCATTTGTACAAGTGCTTAACAAAAATACTTCACATATTTTAGAGAAATTTGGGATATTCTTAAAATTTTGAACACTTGACAAGAAGTTTGGATATGATGGAAACTGGCTGTTACAGATCGATGAAATACCAGTCTCAAATTTCAAGCATCTTGTTTTCTGAAATGGCGACAAGTAGCCATTTCAGCCAATCAGATACTTGAGAGTTGAAACAGGTCTCCAAACTCGGGTTTATGATCTTATGCCCAAAGTAAATATTTACATGTGACATAATTCGTGTGGTAAATGTTCGCCGTATCATACGGGTAGTGAACTAGGAAAATAATAACCAATGCCAAAATATCCCAATTTATAATATAATATTAAATCTATAACTTTAAAAATAGCATGAAATCAAACAGTTAAACTTTAACTGCATTTAATGATTTAAAACAAATGATTTTGCATAATAAAACCCACATGCAACAGCCTTCTTGATGATTTTAATAGCCTTCGTTACAACAGCATACAACGTCATAAACTATATCTCCACACTTATCCAGGTCCAGTATCAGCATTCATCATCAACAAGTTTGGTTACCGTATCGGAAGCATGGCAGGATCGGTTATCACGGCTCTAGCACTTATCTTGAGCAGTTTTGCTCCCAGTCTAGGATACCTTTATTTCACATATGGTGTACTTCATGGTAAAACTTAATTCATGTTTGTCTTTTAATTAAAAACAAACAAAATTGATGTTCATCATTATTAGTGTTCCAATGATTTTGTATTAAGTAAATACATTATATGACTAATATTCACCAGTTTTACGTTTACAAAAGTTGTTGCATTATTATATTAAGTAGAAAAGTTGTTGCATTATTGTATTTAGTAGAAAAATTGTTAGTTTATTGTATTAAGTTTCCACATGTAGCTTTAAAGTTTATTATATACCCGTAAATGATTTAAGCATAGTACAGCGTTTGTCCGTAAGATTGATCCCTAGCGAATGTCTTTTCTGAGTGTGATTCCTGGTATGCATATTTCAGTTTTTCAAGTCGTTTACAGATTTGAAATATAAATAATCCTCAATCTGACAGAACCGATCATGGCGCTTAAACATTTGAACATTTTTTAGATTAAGTCTCTCTCCCTCTCTCTTCTTTTTCGCTGCGTGGGCAGGCTGTGTTTTGTGAGTGTGGCGATTCCTGATATGCATGTATTACTTTTTTGTATAAATATGACGCAGAGATTCATGTTCTGTTGTGACATCTGCTATTAAGTTGTTTAAATGTAGTCATGACAACACACTAATTGTGTTCTCGTTGATGTTCATCATTTGTTTGACTAAATTATCATTTTAGGTTTCGGATCTGGATTGTACTTTCTTGCCGGCACAGTGGTAACGGGGAAGTATTTCAAAAAGAAGCGGGCATTGGCAATCGGTATAACATTTTGTGGTGGAGGTATAGGAACTTTCGTCATACTCCCAATAACTCGACTGCTTATCGATCATTATAGTTGGAGAGGAGCCATGTATATTCTTGCTGGAATTGTGTTAAATGGATGTGTGTTCGCATCGTTATTCAGAACTTTCATTGAATTTGAAGGTGCTCAAGACAACAATGGAACCGAGAAGTTTTCGAACGATGAGAAAAATCTAAATTATCGTAGTGACAAACTTGATGTAGGACTTTATCTGGAAGATAAAGAGAATATGTTAGGTGTTCCTTTAATTCCTAAAATATCTTATGATAACAATTCAGAAGAACTTCCGGAAATAGGTCGTAAACCTTCTCTAAGCCTTTCTGATATTCCAACCGAGACTTCAAACATTCAGAAATCAAGCGCTATATTCTATTCTTGTCGCAGTTTGGGAAACATATCCGAACCTTATCAAAACAATAACATCGAGGAATGTGTAAATGAAGTCAATAATGAAAAACTAGAACTAAATGACATATTAACAGAAAATACGTTCAAAAACAAAGTTTTGGAATCTCTGTTTCCAAAGAAGCTTGTAACAAACATTACTTTTATTATTCTGATGTTCTCTACAGTGTTTATTGCGATTCCCGAATTCGTGCCCTATAGCATGCTTCCAGACTTCGGCCTGAGTGTGTAAACTGTGCGCCATCGCAAACAGCTTGGTTTCTGTCTGTTTTAGGAATTGGAGGTAAACAACAACTTAACATTTATAAAGCAGAAAAATACATTATTACAGGAAACTCCACTATATGTGCAGTATAAATGAGTTTCTGACGTGAGGTTGACATGTGATCGCTGATATCAGCATTATTTAAAAAAAAGGTGAAATATGCATATCAGGAATCGCCACATTCAGAAAAAACAGCCTCCCCACACAGTCAAGAAGACGAGAGGGGGAGAGCATGGTTAATAAAATGATCAGTTTCAAAAGAGACACCACTAACAATTAACAAAAATAAACATTCACTTAGTGGTTGCAGTAGATTGTGAGCTCGAATTTGGCGCTGTAGACGTTGTTGTGCAGGATTGATTACCGCTCTAATCATAAATTTATTTAAAATTAATAGATGGAATGATTTTTTTAATTGAAATGTGCATATCAGGAATCGCCGCACTCAAACAACACATCCTCCCTATGCAGTGATGAAGAAGAGAGCAGGTGTTTTTTAGAATATCAATTTCAAGTAAGACACCACAAACAATAACCGAAAAGAGAACACCTTGAAACTGTCAGTGGCAAAACAATTTGCCTGATGGTGTTTAAACCAGGTTCTAGTGTACACCACACTCACACTTGCCCCAACAGGTTCTCATATGAACAAGTACAATTTATCTTGCCGAAATAACTCTTCTAATTCACCACCAGCTCATCAAAAACGACAGTGTGTATATAAAGGTGATCTTAGAAACCATCAAGCGATAGAAACCTTTGATTTCCTGGTATATAGTTTATCCTAAAATATATCATATTATAATGGTATGACTGGAGGTTACAGTAAAAAGTTTACAAAGCAACATTAAAAAAACAATGTCATGACTCATGACCAATGAATCTTTTAACCGCATTCAAGGTTCAATAATCACCAACATATTCATACCATCTTTTGATATGGATCAAAATTGTACTTTTTATTGATGTAAATATTGAGTTGCGCTTAACCTGGGGCATTTTCATTTCTGCCCATGAACACGCGTAATCAAACCGAACCTGCAATAATTTTCATATAATCGTCGTGTTCGGTGGCTTTCATAGTTCCCTTAACATCTATTTGGATATGAAATCAAAACATGGGGAGAATGTCATCTTAGTTTATTTATTTCTCATTCTGTTATTTCATTCCAGCTATGATAAGTAATATAGCCGCTGGCTGGTTAGCTGATTTGAAATGTGTTCACAATCTGTCTCTTCTTGGTGGATGTATTTTGACCATTGGCGCATTGACAATGATCATAGCTGTCATTCCAAGACTAGAGACGTTCTTCATTTATTCAGCTCTATATGGAATATTTTCAGGTAAGAATAAAACTTCTGTAAACGTCATTAGTCATATTTAAGCCTGGTATGGTCTGGTCTTGCCTGGCCAGCCGAGACCGGACAAGACCAGACTTAAAACATGACCATTGAAATTTTTTTTGTCTGTCAGTCTTTGTTTATTATCATCCAAACATATACAAATGTAGATGGGATTTTCATTTCAAATCCCATTATTGTCCTAAACATTAAAATAATGAGTTTGCTTTTAATGAACACTAACTCCAGCTTGAAAAAAATTGTCTATAGTTTGTTTTAGCTACAAAATGCAGTACTTAATGGAGAAAATACCTTGAAATATAGTTTAACCTAAACACTATATTTAAAGGATCTTGCGCGTAAAGTTTGTTATTTACAGCAAGTGCTAGTTATTGTTTATTTTTCATCTGTAATCTGTTTTGCTGTTCAAATCATCAGTTTTGACATTACACTTTACCAAAGTTTTGTGTTTAGGTAAAGACATGTGGTTATTCCAGCCGCTATGTATGGTGTTCAACCGATCGTACTTATGGAATATTTTGGCGAGCACTCCATGGCGTCTATTCTTGGTATTACAATGTGGGTGTACGGTATATCAGGGCTGATCGATACACCAGCAGCTGGTTAGAAAATATTCTATAACATATCATTTTAGGTTTTAGCAACCACTTGTGCCAGGGGTTTCAACCAAACTTCACACACTTGTTTATAACAAGACTGCGAACCATGGTCCTCCACTTGAAAAAAGGAAAACGAAATTTTTTTCCCTGAAGACGACGATTATGTTATGAAAAAATACTGTAAGCTCGCTTAAATGAACAGTTGCAATGGAAATGAATATTACTTTGCTCGTTTCTTAGCCCCGGGTTGAGAGCAACACAATATTAACACTACTAAATAGCACAATTTTGATCTGTCCGAAACGACGTTGCGAATGTGGCTGTTCCCTTTCGATCTATTTTCACGAATATTTTCGGAGCGTTGACAACTATATATAAGCTTTAGTTAATTTTCTAATTGATGAATTATTTGTTGTTAAATTCGTTGTAACTAACATTTTTGTTTTTGACATTTTAGTTTTCTTAACCTGGCGTAACCCAAATGTTTGCGTTGATAGTTTTGGCTTTTAATGTAATGTAATCTTGAACATAATTCCATTTGAATCTAAGCTATAGATTATCTAATATTGCGAGACCATAACTCTTCACTTTCAGGATGGCTTTTTGATGCGACTGGAAGTTATACCGTGAGTTTCCTTGCCACTGGGGCTTGCTTTGTGCTAAGTGGTTTAATAAACTTTCTAGTGTTGTGTACAAAACCTCACATAGAACTAAGAAAGTAGCATGCAGTAATTACAAACAAGTCATTTGAAAATTATATTTTTTAAATATAACTTTTAAGGAAAAATTGTTCGTGGACTATAATAAATGTATCTGTATGGAAACAATATGATATTTTAATGTTGAAGCAGAAGTCATTAAATTAAAGCGTGTTGTTCATAAACTGCTGAAAATATATCCATATAAAACTGTTGAAATACGATGAAGCGTCAGAATGAATGCTATATTAGGTATATTTGTTACCAGTAGCGTTACCGCCATTATACATGTAGCCAAAATAAAAGACCCGTAAAAATAAGTCCTTATACTACAGTAATTGTGAACAGAAAGACCGTTATGAGCGCTTGTGTAACGCTTTTCGCAGCGCATTGTAAGTCTCGATGGACGATCAGTCAAAATCTAATCAGACGTCCATAGTATGTAAACAACTGATATTACCTCAACTAAAAACGAGAGAAGGTTCAAATCAGCAAATAATTTGACATATAATATATATGACATTACTTCAGCATTTGGTTTTGGAATAACGATTAACAGTAAATCATTTATATCGTCAAAAGATATTTGAAACATAAAAAGAAAATCACGTATTCGTTGTTCTATTCATGACCTACATATTATTTTAAAACAATCTGGCAGACACGCTATGCTATCTAGGTTGGCTTCTCTTTCTTTATCTATATCAAGTCTGCAGAAACTTGATGAGTGTAATACTCGGCATGTTCTCAGGCCGCACATTGACTTGGAATCTGACCATCAGAGACATTTCCTTAAAATTTCTTTTTTAAATAAAGGAATTGATTTTATTGACCTTCCTAGTATATTTAAAGATAAAACAGTTCAATCGGCTGTTCATATTTATTTAGACATCAAAAGCAACTGCAGCTACAAATAAGAGACAGTATGACAGTGCTAAGGCAAGCCGACTAATGCCTGGTGATATTGTTTTAGCACGAAATGTAACGCTAAGAGGAAAACACAAATTAGCGGATCGCTGGGAAGATGTTCCGTATATAGTGGTATCACAACCAAATGAAGACATTCCCGTGTATGAAATCATTAAAGATTGTCGGAATGCCAGAAAGACACGTGTTTTACACAGGAATCATCTTCTTCCTCTTGGGTTTACAAGTAAGCAAGATAAATAATCAGGACAACCGTTTGATTTTTCAGAATGGAATGAAAGAGACATTTCAAATATGAAATACTAACCTTTTCGTGTGAAATACTTACCTTTTTAGGTGTAGTCAACGACTTGTTTATTAATTTTGAAATTAAGATTAAGTAAATTAAGAAATTACTTACCTTATATACTCTTAATGATAAACAGTCATAACACTTACACGTGTTAGAAATTGCACTTAACCGGTATTATATTTTGTGTAAATAAAATTATTGGTAGCGAGTTTCGTCGTTTGTTTTTATTATATGTATATTTATTGATGCAAATTATTTGATATCTTTATAATTTGATTAAAATGTCGGGGACGACATTTCGAAAGCAGGGGGAGTATGTCATAGGGTTAAATAAATATATTAAAACCTCAAAGTGAATTTCTTCGTTTGTGTTTATTTTTTTCCCAATTATTATTAAAAATTATTTTTACCTTTTGTTATTTTTGGCGTTCCATACTCCCTTTTTTTTTACTCAGCTTTTTCAATATGGTCTAAGGGAAACAACTTCTTTTATTTCTTTTCTTTACTTCGGCACGTGATAACTAACAACCAATCACTGCATTAAAAACATTTCAAATAAGGTAGCCGCTGGTTTTTATGTAAACAGCAAATTATTGTTTTCTGGAAAGTTAAATACTTTTTCAGGTAAATACATTTTTATTTCATTGTTTTCGGTCATAGCGATACTAAGTCTTTATAGAATTTAAGTTAATATGTAAACAATTTTACCTTTTACCTGTATAAATTATTGTAATGTTCTACATCAATGATTTCTATCACCTTATGTACGGGTTATGTTTGTTTACGTATTTTGACATGTGTCAACTGTCAAATAGAAACTTAAATATTTGTAATCGCTCTTTGTATATCATAACTTAATCTATTGTATTATTGTTTTTCAGATAATACATAAACTGATGATACATGCTACATTACAGATGTTCTATGTTCTAATATAATTTATGTGAATAAACTTCTGGAACAGATAAAAATAATTGTCACTCAACCTCCCAGGACCCACAGCTACAAGTGGTCGGTGATATGTATATACACTCACCGGCATTTCTAATTACACACTTTTTATAGACGAAAATAACTATCAAAACATGGTGTTTATGGTAATTGGTTATAACGGGAGTTGTACCTGGAGTTGATGTCTAATCGTAGCACGTTACACGAAAATCCCCATTCGAGTTCATTCATGCGAGGTGAAAATTTGAAATCAGCATTTTCCTCGTGCACACATGTACAAAATGTTAGGCAAGTTTGAATTTAGCCAAAATCATTAGAATTCTAGCCAGAGATAAAAAGGCCGGTATAAAAACTCACAAAAAATGGCGCGTATGACTTTGGTAGAGAGAGCGCGTGCCGTTGGAATGCTCCAAGCTGGCACGTCAGTAAGACAGGTAAGTTACAAGTCTTTACCTTCATTTTACTGCCCTTAAATTGTTTTAATTAGAATAACTACGGCATAACGTTGATATTACGATGATTGAATACCATGTTGAGTGTACGAAAATGACGTAACGCGATGCACGTGACGTCATATTCGGCGACGGTCATTTACGCTACAAATGCTTTCACAGAACTATTTTATTGTGCAATTAGTTTAAGAATGTCAGTGCTATAATAATTCGCTGTTAAAACTTAATCCAATTACTTTTTTCAGATTTTAGAAAAAGTCAAATATTACATAAAATTTGCGCTAAAATCAAATGTTACTCCTACACTTCTATTAAGATTCCTAAAATACTGCAACAAAATGGATTGAAAAACCAATACAACAACTCAATATGCGTGCGGTCATTGAGGCAGCAACAAAATGTGCAAGAACTATCAAACGACCTTCTGCAGGTGTGGAATGCAATTCCGCAGCGATTTCTTTTTAATTTCATCAATTCTATGCGTGCACGATGTCTGGCTGTCATCAGGTCGAACGGGGGACATACCAAATATTGAAGTGTGATTTTTATTGTTGATAGTGATGAAATAAAACGGTATCAAGTGACATACTTCTGATTTTATTTCTGAAAAGAAAAATTATGGCATTGACGGCAAAGGTTTTCTCTTTCGAATGGTATATGACAATTTAAAGGAGGTTTCTTATTTTTCTGGAAAATTGGTAAAATATGGGGTGTGTAATTAGAACTGCCGGTAAGTGTACATGTAATTTGGTGCTTAGAAAACCTTGAATAGTATACCACCAGTTGCCGTGTCCGATAAACTCCAAAGCTCTCTGGTTAAATCGAGTCAAGTACCTTCAGCTCCACCATAAAGAAGATATTTGACATAGAACATCATGAACCGAAATCATTTAGAATAAATGCTTAATTCATATATGTTTAATTAAAAGTAATGGCAATAAAGACAAAAGAAAATGTTATAATAATAAATGCTAAAAACTCTGGGGAAACGAACTATTTTTGTTTTTATAACAATCTTTTATTTTAACTGGATTAAGCTGTTAAACACTTTTATTTTTTTTTTAAAAAGTTGCCAAAGGTCAAGAGGCATGACAAACAAACTGGGACAAAAAAAAAACAACAAAGTAAACATGTATTGGTTACACATAACTATGGAAAAACAGTTAAGGTACTGCGCCTCCCGCCATTGATTTGCCATAGACAAAAAAGAAAAATATAAAAATCTCTCGAACGGCACAATGCAGTTACACCAAACTTTGCACAAACCAATGCTATAAATATATGTTTAATTTACATATGATAAGAAAAGTTAGAACAGAAAAGAAAACTAGTTGGACCCCAACAAACCCTAAAATTCTATTTGCAATTTATCACATAAAAACGAAGCAACACTAAACGTCAATTAAAATGTCTTGATGAGTAATGAGTTACTGACAACGATACCTAAGGACTGTTGGTCTAAAAATGTTTACAATGTGAGTTATTTGTAAATGTGTGTTTGACCTTCAATTTCCTGGTCGCAAAATGGATGACTTAAAAATAAAAATGTTGATTTCTCTCTTCACAATTGAAAGTTCTTTTCAAAGACCTTAGATATTGTTGTCAATATCATTTCACGCATGTCGCATGTTGACATTTGAATTGATGTTTTGTGTTGCTTCTTTTTTGTGATAAACTGCAAATAGAAGTTTAGGGATATGTTAGGTCTAACTATTTTTCTCTACTGTTCTAACTTTTCTTAATGTATGCAAACTAAGCGTACACTTATAGCATTTATTTGTGCAAATTTTGATGGAAAAGCATTGTGCCTTTTGAGAGATTTTTCTTTTTTGTCTATGGCAAAGCAATCGCGAGATGCGCAATGCCTTAAGAAGGCTTCTGAAAAGATATATTAGTTGGGTTATATTAATTCTAAAATGGGTCAAATAACTTTCAATGTTTGTTTATATTTTGTCAAGCTAATAATAATAGATGGAGAGACAATAAAGTGTTGCATGTACGTGCATGTACGTGCATTACTAATTCTCACGCGATTCTCTCCCTTTATTTATGATCACCTTTTGCATCGTTATCAATAAGCTATGTGCAATCACTCGATATTTAAGATGTTTCCAGGTTGTTGTAGGAGTTTCATAATTCATACTTTAACGATAGTAAGTTATTTTCTGTTTGATACTGATTTTAATTATCTTGTTTAGTATAACGTAGAATAACACTTCACTTCATACATATTTTGTTCCGATAATTCGGTCAATGTTGATTTCCTGACATAAAGTTTAAACATCTAAATAGAAACAGGTTAATTACAGACAAAATTTTTGGTAATTGGGAATGTTTTAATATTGTGTAGGCCTAACGATACTTAAATTTTGGGAATGTTTTAATATTGTGTAGGCCTAACGATTCTTAAGGTTCCGCAAACATTGCAAATGGCGAAAAGTGTCTAAATTTTCAAAATTGAATTTTGGGGGAAATACTTATTGCCACCTAGATTTTAGTAATGAAATGTATTTAGCTATGGATGTTGTAAATGTTTGCAAGCTCAATTTAGTCTAATTCATTCTCTAATTACCAAGCACATACTAAAACAAAAGAAAAACCGTTTGCATGAGAACTCTGAAATTCATGAACAATATACCAAAGCAACTCATACCTGAAATAAGTATATGCTGGTCTACAATGTTTAGTGCCAATTCGTCAAAATAATGTTAGGGGTTTCAAGAAATTCAAGGAAAACTTACTTCCTGGTTCAAAGTGAAAGTGAAAGTGAAAGTAGGAAGTAAGTTTTCCTTGAATTTCTTGAAACCCCTAACATTATTTTGACGAATTGGCACTAAACATTGTAGACCAGCATATACTTATTTCAGGTATGAGTTGCTTTGGTATATTGTCCGTGGATTTCAGAGTTCTCATGCAAACGGTTTTTCTTTTGTTTTAGTATGTGCCTGTTAATTAGACCATGAATTAGACTAAATTGAGCATGCAAACATTAACTACAGCCTAAGCTAAATACATTTCGTTACTAAAATCTAGGTGGCAATAAGTATTTCCCCCAAAATTCAATTTGGAAAATTTAGCCACTTTTCGCCATTTGCAATGTTTGCGGAACCTTAAATTTTTCTAAGATCAAAAAATCAATTTGCAAATTTCTAACTATCCTTATTAATAAAAAGGTCTATTTTACCGAATAGCTAGGCCGTCATATAGTATGTACAGAACGTGTTCAGGCCATCGACTTTTCTAAACTGAATCTTCGATGATAAGTGGAGAACGGTGTTTTGATTACTTCTCTCCAGATTTAATAAAGAACCTATGATGTAACCATCATCTGAAGGCAAGATAATATACTATTAGCACTAATTATAATATTACCACTTTAAAGGCCTCACTCAGGTTCTTCTTTTTGTAGAAGCATTTTCCTACTGATTTGTGGACGATAAAACAGCTTAAATTGTTCGCAAAAGGACTCCGTAGTTGTGCATTTTTTATCAATGTTAACATTAATCACACAGGTTATCTCTTTGTCCCATTTACTCTAACCAAAGATTAAAAGGATGTATAAATAAAGGTAGTTTTATTGTAATGCATGTTTCCATATGGAATTTATTTCCAAGTTTACCCACTGAAATATTGGCAAGTTATATGTATGTTCTGCTAAATGACGGCCAGTTCAATACTACTACTGTAGGATACTTTGGGACACTTTTTCACCAAGACAATTTGTACTTGTCTTGTGATACGAGAACCTGTTGGGGCAAGTGTGAGGTTGGTGCACCCTAGAACCTGGTTTAAACCCCCAGTGGCAATTTGATTTGCCACTGACCGTTCCAAGGCGGTAACCCCTCGGGTTCTCATTTTTGTTTTTTGTTAGTGGCGTCCTTTTTGAAACTGATTATTTTATTAACCATGCTCTCTCCCCCTCTCTTCTTCTTGACTGTGTGGGGAGGCTGTTGTTTTCTGAATGTGGCAATTCCTGATATGCATATTTCACCTTTTTTTTCACGTGCGATTAATAGATGCAAGTATAGTGAAATAAAGTAAGAGTACACATTCGTATAAACAACTTGTTTGATTACCTCTACGAAAGATTTAAGATCAGGACGATTACTCTCCAGAACATGACGTATCCCACTGAGTGACATCTAGTACATTATGGCATCTACCCGCCAACTCGCGCCTACCAAGACGGACGTGGGTTATGCCTGGATCATCGTGTTTGCCACATTCTTCCTTCAAGCTGTCGGTGATGGTGTACGCTTTTCATATGGACTTATGTTTGTGGAGTTTCTGGAAGAGTTCCAGCAAGGCAAAGGAGAAACAGCCTGGATAGGTAGTCTCATGTTGGGAGTCTTCAATCTTGGTGGTAAGGAATTTATAAGAGCCGGAAAACAGACTGACCCAAACTAAAGTGCGTCGACGATGATTTGCAAAAACAGCTTAATGCAATTTTTTGCCTTCATAAGTTGGATTCAATTTCATTTGTACAAGTGCTTAACAAAAATACTTCACATATTTTAGAGAAATTTGGGATATTCTTAAAATTTTGAACACTTGACAAGAAGTTTGGATATGATGGAAACTGGCTGTTACAGATCGATGAAATACCAGTCTCAAATCTCAAGCATCTTGTTTTCTGAAATGGCGACAAGTAGCCATTTCAGCCAATCAGATACTTGAGAGTTGAAACAGGTCTCCAAACTCGGGTTTATGATCTTATGCCCAAAGTAAATATTTACATGTGACATAATTCGTGTGGTAAATGTTCGCCGTATCATACGGGTAGTGAACTAGGAAAATAATAACCAATGCCAAAATATCCCAATTTATAATATAATATTAAATCTATAACTTTAAAAATAGCATGAAATCAAACAGTTAAACTTTAACTGCATTTAATGATTTAAAACAAATGATTTTGCATAATAAAACCCACATGCAACAGCCTTCTTGATGATTTTAATAGCCTTCGTTACAACAGCATACAACGTCATAAACTATATCTCCACACTTATCCAGGTCCAGTATCAGCATTCATCATCAACAAGTTTGGTTACCGTATCGGAAGCATGGCAGGATCGGTTATCACGGCTCTAGCACTTATCTTGAGCAGTTTTGCTCCCAGTCTAGGATACCTTTATTTCACATATGGTGTACTTCATGGTAAAACTTAATTCATGTTTGTCTTTTAATTAAAAACAAACAAAATTGATGTTCATCATTATTAGTGTTCCAATGATTTTGTATTAAGTAAATACATTATATGACTAATATTCACCAGTTTTACGTTTACAAAAGTTGTTGCATTATTATATTAAGTAGAAAAGTTGTTGCATTATTGTATTTAGTAGAAAAATTGTTAGTTTATTGTATTAAGTTTCCACATGTAGCTTTAAAGTTTATTATATACCCGTAAATGATTTAAGCATAGTACAGCGTTTGTCCGTAAGATTGATCCCTAGCGAATGTCTTTTCTGAGTGTGATTCCTGGTATGCATATTTCAGTTTTTCAAGTCGTTTACAGATTTGAAATATAAATAATCCTCAATCTGACAGAACCGATCATGGCGCTTAAACATTTGAACATTTTTTAGATTAAGTCTCTCTCCCTCTCTCTTCTTTTTCGCTGCGTGGGCAGGCTGTGTTTTGTGAGTGTGGCGATTCCTGATATGCATGTATTATTTTTTTGTATAAATATGACGCAGAGATTCATGTTCTGTTGTGACATCTGCTATTAAGTTGTTTAAATGTAGTCATGACAACACACTAATTGTGTTCTCGTTGATGTTCATCATTTGTTTGACTAAATTATCATTTTAGGTTTCGGATCTGGATTGTACTTTCTTGCCGGCACAGTGGTAACGGGGAAGTATTTCAAAAAGAAGCGGGCATTGGCAATCGGTATAACATTTTGTGGTGGAGGTATAGGAACTTTCGTCATACTCCCAATAACTCGACTGCTTATCGATCATTATAGTTGGAGAGGAGCCATGTATATTCTTGCTGGAATTGTGTTAAATGGATGTGTGTTCGCATCGTTATTCAGAACTTTCATTGAATTTGAAGGTGCTCAAGACAACAATGGAACCGAGAAGTTTTCGAACGATGAGAAAAATCTAAATTATCGTAGTGACAAACTTGATGTAGGACTTTATCTGGAAGATAAAGAGAATATGTTAGGTGTTCCTTTAATTCCTAAAATATCTTATGATAACAATTCAGAAGAACTTCCGGAAATAGGTCGTAAACCTTCTCTAAGCCTTTCTGATATTCCAACCGAGACTTCAAACATTCAGAAATCAAGCGCTATATTCTATTCTTGTCGCAGTTTGGGAAACATATCCGAACCTTATCAAAACAATAACATCGAGTAATGTGTAAATGAAGTCAATAATGAAAAACTAGAACTAAATGACATATTAACAGAAAATACGTTCAAAAACAAAGTTTTGGAATCTCTGTTTCCAAAGAAGCTTGTAACAAACATTACTTTTATTATTCTGATGTTCTCTATAGTGTTTATTGCGATTCCCGAATTCGTGCCCTATAGCATGCTTCCAGACTTCGGCCTGAGTGTGTAAACTGTGCGCCATCGCAAACAGCTTGGTTTCTGTCTGTTTTAGGAATTGGAGGTAAACAACAACTTAACATTTATAAAGCAGAAAAATACATTATTACAGGAAACTCCACTATATGTGCAGTATAAATGAGTTTCTGACGTGAGGTTGACATGTGATCGCTGATATCAGCATTATTTAAAAAAAAGGTGAAATATGCATATCAGGAATCGCCACATTCAGAAAAAACAGCCTCCCCACACAGTCAAGAAGACGAGAGGGGGAGAGCTTGGTTAATAAAATGATCAGTTTCAAAAGAGACACCACTAACAATTAACAAAAATAAACATTCACTTAGTGGTTGCAGTAGATTGTGAGCTCGAATTTGGCGCTGTAGACGTTGTTGTGCAGCATTGATTACCGCTCTAATCATAAATTTATTTAAAATTAATAGATGGAATGATTTTTTTAATTGAAATGTGCATATCAGGAATCGCCGCACTCAAACAACACATCCTCCCTATGCAGTGATGAAGAAGAGAGCAGGTGTTTTTTAGAATATCAATTTCAAGTAAGACACCACAAACAATAACCGAAAAGAGAACACCTTGAAACTGTCAGTGGCAAAACAATTTGCCTGATGGTGTTTAAACCAGGTTCTAGTGTACACCACACTCACACTTGCCCCAACAGGTTCTCATATGAACAAGTACAATTTATCTTGCCGAAATAACTCTTCTAATTCACCACCAGCTCATCAAAAACGACAGTGTGTATATAAAGGTGATCTTAGAAACCATCAAGCGATAGAAACCTTTGATTTCCTGGTATATAGTTTATCCTAAAATATATCATATTATAATGGTATGACTGGAGGTTACAGTAAAAAGTTTACAAAGCAACATTAAAAAAACAATGTCATGACTCATGACCAATGAATCTTTTAACCGCATTCAAGGTTCAATAATCACCAACATATTCATACCATCTTTTGATATGGATCAAAATTGTACTTTTTATTGATGTAAATATTGAGTTGCGCTTAACCTGGGGCATTTTCATTTCTGCCCATGAACACGCGTAATCAAACCGAACCTGCAATAATTTTCATATAATCGTCGTGTTCGGTGGCTTTCATAGTTCCCTTAACATCTATTTGGATATGAAATCAAAACATGGGGAGAATGTCATCTTAGTTTATTTATTTCTCATTCTGTTATTTCATTCCAGCTATGATAAGTAATATAGCCGCTGGCTGGTTAGCTGATTTGAAATGTGTTCACAATCTGTCTCTTCTTGGTGGATGTATTTTGACCATTGGCGCATTGACAATGATCATAGCTGTCATTCCAAGACTAGAGACGTTCTTCATTTATTCAGCTCTATATGGAATATTTTCAGGTAAGAATAAAACTTCTGTAAACGTCATTAGTCATATTTAAGCCTGGTATGGTCTGGTCTTGCCTGGCCAGCCGAGACCGGACAAGACCAGACTTAAAACATGACCATTGAAATTTTTTTGTCTGTCAGTCTTTGTTTATTATCATCCAAACATATACAAATGTAGATGGGATTTTCATTTCAAATCCCATTATTGTCCTAAACATTAAAATAATGAGTTTGCTTTTAATGAACACTAACTCCAGCTTGAAAAAAATTGTCTATAGTTTGTTTTAGCTACAAAATGCAGTACTTAATGGAGAAAATACCTTGAAATATAGTTTAACCTAAACACTATATTTAAAGGATCTTGCGCGTAAAGTTTGTTATTTACAGCAAGTGCTAGTTATTGTTTATTTTTCATCTGTAATCTGTTTTGCTGTTCAAATCATCAGTTTTGACATTACACTTTACCAAAGTTTTGTGTTTAGGTAAAGACATGTGGTTATTCCAGCCGCTATGTATGGTGTTCAACCGATCGTACTTATGGAATATTTTGGCGAGCACTCCATGGCGTCTATTCTTGGTATTACAATGTGGGTGTACGGTATATCAGGGCTGATCGATACACCAGCAGCTGGTTAGAAAATATTCTATAACATATCATTTTAGGTTTTAGCAACCACTTGTGCCAGGGGTTTCAACCAAACTTCACACACTTGTTTATAACAAGACTGCGAACCATGGTCCTCCACTTGAAAAAAGGAAAACGAAATTTTTTTCCCTGAAGACGACGATTATGTTATGAAAAAATACTGTAAGCTCGCTTAAATGAACAGTTGCAATGGAAATGAATATTACTTTGCTCGTTTCTTAGCCCCGGGTTGAGAGCAACACAATATTAACACTACTAAATAGCACAATTTTGATCTGTCCGAAACGACGTTGCGAATGTGGCTGTTCCCTTTCGATCTATTTTCACGAATATTTTCGGAGCGTTGACAACTATATATAAGCTTTAGTTAATTTTCTAATTGATGAATTATTTGTTGTTAAATTCGTTGTAACTAACATTTTTGTTTTTGACATTTTAGTTTTCTTAACCTGGCGTAACCCAAATGTTTGCGTTGATAGTTTTGGCTTTTAATGTAATGTAATCTTGAACATAATTCCATTTGAATCTAAGCTATAGATTATCTAATATTGCGAGACCATAACTCTTCACTTTCAGGATGGCTTTTTGATGCGACTGGAAGTTATACCGTGAGTTTCCTTGCCACTGGGGCTTGCTTTGTGCTAAGTGGTTTAATAAACTTTCTAGTGTTGTGTACAAAACCTCACATAGAACTAAGAAAGTAGCATGCAGTAATTACAAACAAGTCATTTGAAAATTATATTTTTTAAATATAACTTTTAAGGAAAAATTGTTCGTGGACTATAATAAATGTATCTGTATGGAAACAATATGATATTTTAATGTTGAAGCAGAAGTCATTAAATTAAAGCGTGTTGTTCATAAACTGCTGAAAATATATCCATATAAAACTGTTGAAATACGATGAAGCGTCAGAATGAATGCTATATTAGGTATATTTGTTACCAGTAGCGTTACCGCCATTATACATGTAGCCAAAATAAAAGACCCGTAAAAATAAGTCCTTATACTACAGTAATTGTGAACAGAAAGACCGTTATGAGCGCTTGTGTAACGCTTTTCGCAGCGCATTGTAAGTCTCGATGGACGATCAGTCAAAATCTAATCAGACGTCCATAGTATGTAAACAACTGATATTACCTCAACTAAAAACGAGAGAAGGTTCAAATCAGCAAATAATTTGACATATAATATATATGACATTACTTCAGCATTTGGTTTTGGAATAACGATTAACAGTAAATCATTTATATCGTCAAAAGATATTTGAAACATAAAAAGAAAATCACGTATTCGTTGTTCTATTCATGACCTACATATTATTTTAAAACAATCTGGCAGACACGCTATGCTATCTAGGTTGGCTTCTCTTTCTTTATCTATATCAAGTCTGCAGAAACTTGATGAGTGTAATACTCGGCATGTTCTCAGGCCGCACATTGACTTGGAATCTGACCATCAGAGACATTTCCTTAAAATTTCTTTTTTAAATAAAGGAATTGATTTTATTGACCTTCCTAGTATATTTAAAGATAAAACAGTTCAATCGGCTGTTCATATTTATTTTAAGAATACTGAATCGCCTATGGTTTGTTATAAATTCAACAAACCAACTAGAAATACAATTTTTAATTACAATAAAATTACCTCGGATTTACAGATCATTGAAAATACACCAAAATCTTGAGAGTGTTTAACTTCTAAATATTGCTATAAGCCTGTCGGTCATATTGTTACCGGTGATCTTAATTTAATCAAAGACTGTAGAATTCGTAATTTAATTTCCAAAGGTCCAAAATATAGAATACCATCCAAAATTGATTTTAATGCATGCCGTGCAGAAATTGCTGAGTCTTTAAACTTATTTTGCAATAAATGGTGCAAAAGAGAACATGCCGAGCCTAATGCACTTCTTGTCTAACAGCTATTAAAGAACATGTAATTAGGTATTGCGATACGGTTTTTGAAACTTCTGGCAAAAATTTATTGTGGTCGATTAAAAATTCAAATGACGTTTTGAAAAAGCTTAAATCAAATAATTTTCAGGCGTTCTGTTTGTCTACTTATGATTTCTCAACATTATACACTTCGCTCCCTCATAATTTAATAAGAGACAAACTAACCAGTCTCATTGAAAAAACGTTTGCTAGAGAAAATAAAACCTTCATCGCTTGTAATGAATATAGGGCATTTTTTACAGATGGTTCTTACAATAATTATACCTCATGGACTTGTCAAGACATAATAGAGTTGCTAACTTTCTTACTGGATAATATTTATGTTAGATTCGGTACCTCTATTTATAAACAAGTAATATGCATCCCAATGGGTACTAGTTGTGCACCCCTTGTTGCTGATCTGTTTTTATACTGTTATGAAAGAGACTTTATGTTATCTCTTTCTACTGAACATCAAGATGATATTATTACAGCTTTTAACAACACCTCGAGGTACCTTGATGATTTATTAAATATAGACAATAACCATTTTCCATTACTGGTTAATAAGATTTATCCTAAAGAACTACAACTTAATAAAGCGAACACTTCAGAACAGCAAGCAAACTTTCTCGATCTAAATCTGTCCATTGAAAATGGTTATGTCACTACTAAAATTTATAATAAAAGAGATGATTTTAATTTATTTCCGTTTTTAGACGGCGATGTTCCCCGTGCAACATCTTATGGGGTTTATATTTCACAGCTTGTTCGCTTTTCAAGAGCTTGCAACGATGTAAATGATTTCAATGAACGTAATCTTTGCATTACAGAAAAACTTTTAAAACAAGGTTATCGGTATCACAAATTAAGGAAAACCTTTTGCAAGTTTTATCGCCGATACCTAGATTTAATTCATAAATACAGATGCAGTTTAAAATCACTTTTGCAACAAGGTATTTCACAGCCAGTTTTTTATGGAGATTTAATTTATAAGCTTAAAAAAGATAAAAGGCAGTGTTAATTTCTCCCGGTTATTCGTAAAAACCATCTGTAAATTTAAAAAGAATGGTAACCAACATGATATTTTACAGCGCTCTGCAGGCCTGGTGATTAACCCTTCTACAGTTGATCATTATGCTTACCTCTTTGGTTGCACGACGGTGGCAGGGGTTTAAGAGTTTATGAAGGTTAATGGGGAATCTTTTCTTAAAAGAACCTAGAAGCTCGATTTGTTTCTTTTATCCCTGTCATTGTGTTCTTGCTGATTTTACTCCAGGAGCTCTGGTCTCGGTAAGATCATTGAGTACCCGCCCCTTCGGCTTTGCAATGCTCTTAGCTTCTTATGTTTTATATGTTTGTGTGCTTTTGAATGCAACATTGTTAAGCCGATAAGTGGGTTGGAGTTTTTTCACCAAGACAACTTGTAGGGTTATGCACCCTGACCGTTCCAAGGCGGTAACCCCTCTGGTTCTCATTTTTGTTTATTGTTAGTGGTGTCTTTTTTGAAACTGATCATTTTATTAACCATGCTCTCTCCCTCTCTCTTCTTCTTGACTGTGTGGGGAGGCTGTTTTTTCTGAATGTGGCGATTCCTGATATGCATATTTCACCTTTTCATAATTTTATTAGAATTATTATAATTTAGAAATAAGTGAAATGTGCATATCAGAAATCGCCACACTCACAAAACACAGCCTCCCAACGCAGCGAAAAAAGAGAAGAAGAGAGAGCATGTTTTTATAAGTATGTCAATTCAAATAAGACGCCAGAAACAATTAACGAAAATGAGAACCCTTGGGGTTACCGCCTTTGAACGGTCATTGGCAAAACAAATTGCCACTGGGGATTTAAACCAGGTTCTAGGGTGCATCGACCTCACACTTGCCCAAACAGGTTCTTCTATCACAAAACAAGTACAAGTAGTGTTTGTTAAATATCTCCAACTCACCCATCAGCTTAACAATGTTGCATGCAAAAGCACACAAACATAGAAAGCCAAAAGCATTGCAAAGCCAAAAGGGCGAGTACTCAATGGTCTTACCGAGACCAGAGCCACTGGAGTCGGATTAGCAAGAACACGATGGCAGGGATAAAATAAACAAATCGAGTTTCTATGTTCTTGAAAGAAATGATTTCCCCATAAGCCTTCATAAACTCTTAAAACCCTGCCACCGCCGTCAGCCAAAGAGGTAAGCGTAATGATCAACTATAGAAGTTAATATTTATAACAAATTAAAATTGCATTTTATACCCCAACTCATTAATTATTGAAACTAAAAAACGGATGCAATGGTGGAAAACGCGATCTGAGACGAAATTCGTTGAAATCATGTGCCATCAGGACGATGCTATTTCCCAATGAAAATGCTGCTTTCTAATACGCCACCGATGCCATCATGTCTATTACCGCATAATGGGTTATTTTCGCGAATTTGCCATAATTTAAATGTTCGCGGTTGTAATTTTAGCGAATTCGCGTCCGCAGTAATTAATTTTCGCGTGTTTTACTGTTGCAGTGCATTCATATTGCTATATTTCTTGTAATCCGGTACCAGCAAAGGTACCTGTAAAAACAAATTATTATTAGAAGAACTGTTTGCTAATAGGTGAAAGCTGTGCATTTAACAGTGGTATTTTATCAAACTGTTATAAACCAAATTGCCCGCAGCATAATTGACATCCGTTTTAATAACAATTAGTGTTTATGTTTTTATCGACGGAATAATAACCGTGACCACCGCAAATATAGACGTAATGATGCGATAATTGACCTTTAGCCCCCTGGGGCGAATATAAAGCATTTTCAAACAACTTATTAGGTAACGCTCATCAGCATTGTTTGTAAAGCATAGTATATGCAGCAAATTTTAAAAGAATTAAATAATCCCCACGCTTGTCATCAATACCAATATTTTCTCGACTCCCGAACATTTAACTATATCGGTACATATCTACTCTGCCCGAAGCGTTTACTTAATTTGTGCACTATGAGGTATACTCGATTAACCCAGAACATAAAGAAATAGCAACGTCGGTCTTGCAATATATTTTCTTAGGTTTTGAACAGATGCAATACGCTAAGCGCCGTTCCGATAATGTCCCTTTGGAATCTGGATCACAATCCATCCTCCTGTCACACCATAGGTCAAATTTTATCGAAATAGATGCCAAGGGGACTTTAAAAGCCACCGACAAATATGAAATTATTGCAGGCTTGGTTTGATTAAGCCTATTCATGGACAGTAATGGAAATAGATATTACTGCCCACGACGCCTATCCCAGGTTGAGCGCAATTCAATATTTACACCAGTAAACAGTATAATTTGATTCATCCAAAACGGTGGTGTGCATATGATGGTGAACATTGAACCTTCAATGCGGTATCATTAGATTAACACCATTCTATGTTCAGCGGCATATGGTCCCCAGATAAAAGAATGAGTTTGACTTAAATGAGACATCTAAATAGAGGAGAATTTTGACAGAGGTTTTGAGAATATAAATCCTGCATATCACAGAGAACACCAAAGGCAAAAATTAGAAACCAGGAAGCATGTCCTAGTAATGATTGAACAGTATCCAAATCTATAATGGCAGGGGTATTGAAACCACCTATCTTAAAACTGGCCGAAATGCTAAACCAAAAGTAAATTTAGACGTACTTAACATTCATATTAAGTAACATAATTTCAGTACTTCCTTGCTGAAACAACTTTATGGTACATCATTTTCGCTTTTCTGGGAGTACATGTATTCTTTTATGTGTCATATAACCTGACCTCTGGAGATATTTAATTCTTCTAAAAGCTACGTTTTATGCAATCGAAAATTAATTCCTAGATTCTCATCCAAATTTTGGGGAAAAAATGGGTCGGGTGGGTGGGTTTAATTTTTTATTTATCAGTCTTTCAGTTTATAACGACGCTTGTATGGTGTAAAGATAAATAAGCGTCTGGCTGGGTATGAATTGCCATTTCGCAAATAAAAGTTTCATACTGCGTTTTCGTACTCTACCGATTCGTATTCGTAATGTACATTTTGATGTAAGCGTTTTCATTTAAATAAAAAACGTTCGTTTTGATGTAAGATTTTTTTTTTCGAAATAAAAAACGTTCGGGCGGAGTGATTTTCGAGGAGAGGGCAGGGATAAGAATTTAGGAATTAATTTTTTATTCCCTTACTAAATAAGTTGACGATTTGATTGTCTCTTAAGCAATATTCATCTTCAATCTTCATTTTCATTAGTTCGAACGTGACAGGGAAAGCGTTTGATATGAAAACTTGCGTAAAGATAATGCCAAAGGTATTTTCGTGAATTATTATAAATGCAATGCGTTTAACAACACATTACAAATTTATATAATCACTCAAAATTTTTGTAAAATTCAACATAAATGTTACATATTGTAATTAAATTTGATGTAGCTCCAAAGAACAGGATTCCGGTTCGGAACACCACGAATCTGTGCAATGATCTACTTAGCACGACGCCCCCACACACTCATTTCTATTTCTAACTTGTTCAAAGGATTGAAACGTCATTGGGCTTGCTTTTATAACTACTTAACAGTGGCATTCACCGATGATGGTATAATTTAACGTTAATCGTAGTTATTTCCCTTTCTTAATTTTTTCCACTTATATAGATACTTAAGTTACATTTAATTACCGAATAATATGACTAGTAAGAGCTACCGACGTCCCAAAACATTTCACGGTGTTTGTTGTAGGTTAAAATCTTCGCGATTGACACGCGTTCATCATATTTGACAGGTGTTTTTCTTTAGGCGTCTAACTATTTCATCGAATTATCGTTTTTATTTTTAATTATTTACAGTGTTTGCGATTTGTTTTTCATTTGCGTCTTACCAGATACGCAGGATAATTTTTTTTAGCTCTCCTGTTAACCTTCCCAACATGCAATACAAACATACAAGAGTATGTTCCGCTGTTTATTTCTGACCTTTCCTAATCATTTTGTATTTTTTAATTGATTTTATCAAAGTAAGACCACTAGTTGATTGCAAGACCGTTGTTGCTAACGAGGAGACATTTCTGCCAATTTCGTGGAAACGTTTCAAGAAGGCATACAAATTGCTGGATATGTAGATTGAAGGGGGCAATATACGAAACGTAATTAATCACCGACGTTCCTGTCGCAGGCTAGCTATGCTCTTTCTTTGGGAATGTAATAACAATACAACTTCTTTCAGTTACGTCGTGTATTGATGCAAATCAACACAAATCCTGCAACACGCACATATAAATATTAAAGTCTTTACCAAATAACAATATATTCGTAATATTAAACGAATATAATTCATAGATATATTAAGTATGACTTAATAACATGTAACAAAAGATGAACTGATTACTAATCCAACAATAATAACAGTTCTTTATCAACAATAACATGTAATTTACTAAATCTACGAATAAAGGAAGTAATAAATACAACATGGAATGTAAAGAATAGTTACCTGCAGGTATATTTTAATATTTCCTACAAAAATGGTTATATTAACTTATTAAGCACCAAAAATTTACTGTTTACACTTTCTAATTTTGTCGAGGATAGTGTGTAAAAGATTGTGATTGGTTAAAATTAATCACATGCTTGTTAATTCAACTGTGATAATAAAAGGTTAATGGTCAAAGGGAAATAAACGCTACAACTACCTAAACTATTAAGGACGTTCAGCACATTTACTCATGTATATTTATTAACCTAATATGTTACACTAAGACACATTTCCCCGGTTTAACAAATGTCTTCCCGACATTTACACGTTTCAGGATATATAAGTGCAAGACCAATATCTTGGGCAATACATTTATTATTGACAGCTTATTTCAGTACTTAAAATTAATCAACATACAAATCATGTTAAAATTCAACTATTAACACTCAATGAACTTATACCTCTTTACACAGTGAAATCTGGTTTTAAACTCAGCACTTGGAATCATAAGGTTACATTTCTCTGTACAGGTACATTGAATGAACATCATCAATAGTAATGAATACACCACTTGCATCAATTAATACACAACACACATAAGAATAAATGTTTTACACACAAAGTCACTTTTATGTCAATAATGTCCAGTTTACTATGACATTTCCCAATCACCCGAAGTTTGCCATCTTGGTTTCGTCCGACTCCTTTTTGGTCTTTCAGGTACATCATCATGTTTGTCCAAATTTTCAACCCTTCGCTGTGGAATTATATATTTCGGGGTATTTGGAACTGATGCTCTTGTGTTGTCCTCTGATAAGTTTACATTGGGCACATTCGTGGTTTTCAATGGGAGCAATAAATTGCGATGAAGTGTTCTGACCTTCTTAGACCTTGGACAGTGCTTCTTTACACGAAACACTGGTATGTCCGAGTTTGGTCTTTCCAGTACAATTTATGGGTCACTTTCCCACTTATCAGCAATTTTGTTTTTGCCCCGAATCGAAACATTCCGAACGAGAACGAGATCCCCTGGCTGTAAGGAATTGGCTCTAGCATTCTGGTCATACAAATGCTTATTCACATCTGCAGCTCTCTGTGCTGTTTCGCATGCTCGTTTGTATGCGATGGTCAGTCGATTACGCAACTTTCTTGCATACTCATTTCTGGACCTGTAGTGTTGTTCGTTCAGGTTTAAGCCAAGAAGAGCATCTATTGCCAGCTTTGGCTGTCTTCAAAACATTAGGAAATAAGGGGAAAATCCCGTACTTTCGTGTATTGTCACGTTGTAGGCGTGTACTAAATGACTCACATACGACTTCCAGTCGGACTTCTTATCTTCATCCAAGGTTCCTAGCATTTTCAGGAGAGTCTATTTAAACCTCTCAACCATGCCATTCCCCATTGCATGATATGGCGTGGTATGCGACTTTTGTATTCCTGTGAGGTCGCAAAGCTCTTTTATGAGAGAAGACTCAAAATTTGACCCCTGATCACTGTGCAACCTCTCGGGGAATCCATAATGAACGAAAAAGTTTTCGAAAAGGACCTTGGCAGTGGTCTTTGCTGTTTGATTTCTGGTAGGGTAGGCTTGAGCATATCTAGTAAAATGATCAGTTACAACTAGAATATGTTCAAACCCACCCTTAGACCGCTCCAGACTAAGGAAGTCCACGCATACAATCTCCATCGGCGAAGTTGAAGATATGCTTACAAGAGGTGCTATTGGTGACGGTTACTTCCGTCTAATGCATCTTGGACACTGACTAACCTGGTCTTCCACGAATTTGCTCAACCCCGGCCAAAAGAACCTCTGCTTGAAAAGAGAAAGGGTCCTGTCTCGACCTTGATGTCCCAGATCAGAATGCAATGCGTGGAAAATGTCGATCCTCAATGCATCTGGAAGAACAAGCTGGAGATATGAACGATCTCTAAATGAGCCTTTCCGGTACAATACGCCTTCTCTGCATTCAAGGCGATCCCAGTCACGAAGATACTTCACACAAGAAGGAGTTGTACTATCGACCCGCTTAGCAGGCGGTCGAGTGCCATTCTGAATGTGTTGAAGTACTTGGGATATAACCGGATTCTCACTTTGAGCTTTCTTCCAGTCCTTTGAGCTCAGTGAATTCGATTCTATAATATCAGATGGTATTTCATCAGCTTGTAACGGATCAACATTTTCTAATGAATCCGGGCAGATAACACTGAATGCCAGAGGTGCTTCTTCAAGAGAAGATGTTGCAGCAATGGACAAAGCCGATATTATTTCTGTCTCACAGTATTCTTAAGATCTAAATTATCACTTGGAATACGTGATAGTCCATCGGCAGCTGCGTTCCGTTTACCGCTTCGATAAGTTGGCCTGAATCTATAGTTAGACAATGCTGCCATCCATCGTTGACCTGTGGCATCCAACTTAGCAGACGTATTGACATAGGTCAACGGGTTGTTAACCGTAATGACATCAAACTCCATGCCGTATAGGTAATCGTGAAATTTTTCGGTTACTGCCCACTTAAGCGCTAGATATTCCAACTTGTGTGCCGGATAATTTTTCTCTGATGGTTTAAGACTTCTGCTTGCGTATGCGGTAACGCGATCGACTCCACTTTGGCGTTGATATAGAACAGCTCCAAGACCCAACGAGGAAGCATCAGTATGCAGTTTAAAAGGTAAAGAATAATCTGCATAACCCAAAACAAGCTTCTCTTTTAACTGCTCAAATGCTTTTTGGTGTTCTTCTCGCCAGATGAAAGGCTTTCTCTTTGACCTTGTTTTAATTTCTTTGTCACCTTTCAGAGGATGTCCTATAAGCAGATTGTTAAGTGGGCGGGCAATTGCAGCAAATCCTTTGATGAAGCGCCGGTGAAGCGCCGGTAATATCCGGTAAAACCGAGGAACTTTCTTACATCTTTGACGGATTTAGGAACTGGCCACTTCTGTACTGCTTCAGCCTTTTGAGGATCGGTATGTATTCCCTGTTGAGAGACAACATGACCGAGGTAAGTAATTTGCTTCTTGAAGAATTCACATTTCGAGGGTTTTACTTTCAGATTGTGTGATGCAAGACGTTTGAATACGTTGTCCAGTTTGGTAATATGACTGTTTATATCCGATGAAAAAATTACGATATCATCTAAATAAATCAAACAATCTTTCAGATTTAGGTCTCCCATGCATTTTTCCATGAGTCTCTGAAATGTTGCAGGCGCGTTACAGCGTCCAAAAGGCATTCTATTTGCTTCATAAAATCCTATTCCAGACACCTGAAAAGCTGTTTTCTCTTTGTCAGTTTTCTCTAGTTCTACCTGCCAATATCCTGACTTAAGATCGAGTTTGGAAAAATATTTTGCACCTGATAAGAGATGGAGAGTATCGTCTATTATTGGAATGGCGTAGGCATCTTTCTTCGTTCTTTGATTCAACTTCCTAAAATCAATGCAGAAGCGGATCGACCCATCTTTCTTCCTAACGATTACTACGTTTGATGACCACGGACTGTACGATTCGCGAATGGCTCCGATGTTTAACATATCCCTAAGGTGTTCTTTGACCATTGTAAATCGCCGGAGGAATTCGTCTGCAAGGTTCTTTAAACGGGACATCATCAGTCAAGTGAATCTTATGTTTAATCTCCTTCGTGTGCCCAATATCATTAGGTCCCTTTGGGAAAATATTAGTCCACTTTTTGAACACCTTCAGAAGTTTTTCCTTGTCAGATTCAGAAAGATCACTGTCTTTTAAACAGACGCCAAAGTCCTCTTTAAATATGCTGTCATAACTCTTCAATCTCTTATTTTCTTTTTCAAAGGTAGTCTGCTGATTTGATGCGACGAGTCCAAATGGTAAGTGCTTTTCAAACTTATCTCTCTGTTGATCACAATTACCACTCATTTTTTCAGGTTCTTCAGGTAAGTATTTTTCAGATTTATCTTTCTTTTCATAAAGTTTACTTTCCTTTTCAGGTTCAAGTGGGTTTTGCTCAGTCAACCAGCAAGCTTCTCGTAATACCTTAACCTCGTGGACTTCACATATAGAAGTTTTTGTCGGAATTTTGATTACCTTTGCCGACAGATTACATATCCGTACTGGAACACGTGAAGTCTTTCCAGGATTCAACAGCTGAACAACACGTGGACATACTAAAGCCTTATGAGTACAGTTGTCTTCCAATGGTTCTGTAACGGCTGATTCCACGTTTCTACTCTTTCTGACAAGCCCTACTATGGTTCTTGCTTCCATCGGTTTCAGTGATAACGGCTTCGTAGATTTGACTACTCCCACCGATGCAGATTCCAAGCACATAAACGCGGTTTTCCATTCCTCAGGAGTGTCATTGTCAACCGAACGCATGTTCCTTAACTCTCTAATTATGTTTGTACCAATCAGAACTGGAACACTTCTATGGTACTCAGTGGTTTTTACCACTAGAAAGAGAGTTGCAATTGGTTCGCTGTTCAATCTTATGTCGGATATCTTTGCTTCTATGTAGCCACTGTACGGTACCGGAGTTCCACTAGCTGACCTTATCTGAAGTTCAAAGTCATCCAAACTCCTCAGAGGTGGTTTACATGGTAACTGGTCATAAAAGTCTTCGGATATTGAGCTAATCATAGACCCACTGTCCACCAAAGCTTTTGTTTCGACACCTTCTATCACAATAATTGTTTCGTTCGCCGATCCAACAAGTTTATAAAGTAAATTTTCTTTAGGGCATTTTATTGCACTGTTGCTCCCATCATGCCCTTCGACAGATGCATTTACTTGTTTAAAGGTTCCTTCCTTCTGGTGTTTCCTTCACTCTTACTTTCTTCTCTCTCATTCTGTTCCTTCTGTGTATCTTCTTCTGGCGAATATCTTTGACTTTGTCTGTCATAGTTTCTCTGATGCCATGGTCTATGCCCCCTTCCTCTACCTCTGTGTCCGCCTCTATTTCTGTTATCATTACTGTTGTTCCTTTCACCGGTCTCAGTCACAGTATTATTTCGATTTTCTATAATTTCCCGATTCTCTCTTTTTATCTCCCGCAGTTCTTGCTCCAAACTTTTCATTTTTTCTAACAGTGATTTCATCATTTGCATTTGTTCTGTTGACTGTATCTCTCTCATTTTGGTTTGCTGAAGTATTGATATTTGCTCCGCTGATAGAGGCTTAGACCCTTCAGTTGTCATTTCCGAGGAAGCTGATGATGATCTTGTAAGATATTCCTTGGTGTTTCTTTTCATTTCATCTTCTTCAACCCTAGCTTTCCGTCTCAATATTTCAAACGTTTCTGCTGATTCATATGTTACTCTTGTGTTGTTTCGTAACTTTTCATTCTTTAAACCTTTCCAAAATCTTTGTTTCAACAAGCTGTTTTTCTTACTTTCCCGAATTTCTCCAGTCTCTATTGCGAGCTGAGTTATACTTTCTAACCGCAGAGCCCAATCAGACGTATTCTCTTTATCCACCTGTTTTGCGTTAAAAAAATCTTGCAATATGGCGTCCTCAGTTTGGGTTGAACCATAAATGTCTTCTAGTTTTTTTCAAAATTTCTGTAGAACTAGCTGTCGGCCTTATTGTTAACAGGATTTTTCGACACTGACCTTTCAACGAATTCCTAATTGTTTGTGAAATCAATTGCTCTGGATACATCTTTGAATGTATAATGCATTCTTTTTCAATTTTTCACAATTTGAAGTCCGAACCATCAAATTGTGGAGTCTTGGGCTTCCCATATCCATATCTTTCTACTCTCGCCTCTGATTCTATGTTGCTATTCATACCTTCATCTTCATTCAACGCCATTTCGTTAAATGACATTAACCTCATTTTCATGGCAAGATCCTTCTCCTTTGATTTCAAAACCAGTATCTTCTGGTTTCTTAATTCGTCCAGTTCTCTTTTCTTAGTAATCTCTCTCTCTAATCTTTCTCTTTCAAACTTTCTTTTGACTAATTCTGCTTCTTGTAACTCTTACTCTTCCACTATCCTTAAAAGTTGTCTTTCTTCATCTTCTCTTTTCCTTCTTTCGTAATCTAACATATCGTTTTCCTCTTGTAATTTTCTTATTCTATAGTCTTCTTTTTCCAGTTCTACTTCTATTCGGTCAACTCTTTCCATGTTAGATAATCTATCAGCTTCGCGAGGCCTATAATGTTCTGCAAATCTCCTATTCTGTTCTCTCTGAAACGATCAAAGTAAGCAGCTTCACCTTTTATGCCTTTAGCAACACCGTAGCGGGGTTGCAAGTTCCATTCATCTTTGTCACCAGAACCAAACCTGACATGATTTGTACCATATTCGTGATAGTCGTCATAAATATCTCTAGAATACGGGAATAATGAATGATCTTTTGCTCCGGTTACTGTTTTAGAATAAGTATTTGCTTCTCTGTATCTGTTGTAACCTATGCGCTGGCTGGTTCGGACATCATTCTTTTCATCTTCATGATTACTGTTATCATTACATCTATCTTTGCGGCTTCTATCTAATCCGTTAGATTTTATTTTTTCCTTTCTCTTCTCCATCGCATAATTATACCTGTCAGCACATATTGACTCTCTGTCTTCCAACTCAGTATCCTTCTGTACTTCTTTTTCTTTCAATCCTACCCTTTCCGGATTATCTTCATCAATCTTTTCTCTTTTGTTCCACTATATTTCAATGGCACTCCATTACCTTCCTCAGTATAACAACTTCCTTGAGAATGATTTTTATTTTCAGGATTAATATCTATCTAGCCACTATTTGCTGCTTCCAATTTCTTGACAATATCGTCCTGAAACACACTTAAATCATCGTCCAAACTTCTTCTACTTAAGGTCCTGAATCTCTTATCTAAGTATTCCACCTCCTATTATATGAGGGTAAGGGTCTATCTCTTTTTCCATTTTATCACCAACTTTCTTTCTCACTGAAGGTTCCACTTCAACTTTCTCTATCCTGTTCCGCTGATAATGTATTTCTTCTAATTTCACTTTTTGTCTCTATTGTACTTAATTGGCGTTCCTCATGAGCGGCACAAGACAAACTCTCCTTGTCACTTCGTTCCCTGGCCTCTTCCAAATCCTGTCTGTGTTTTCGCATTTCCTCTATCAATTGTTGCTTATCTCTAATCACTGCTCTTCTCAATTTCCTGAGTTCCCTTTCAGAATTATCTCCCCCATAAGCCATCTTCAGGCAAGTTCACACGTTACAAGTCAACAGATTTTCAATTATTTTTAATCTCACTCACTTTCTTTATCTTAAACAGTAATTGTAGCACACTTCACAATTTCACATTTCAATTCGTTTCAGTTTAATTCAATTGAATTCACTCATACAGAATTTCAATTCGTTTATAGCATACTTCACAATTTCACTATCTTATTTTAATTCTTTTCAATTTAATTCAATTGTATTCACTTCAACAGAATTTCAATTCATTTCAAGACACAATTGTAGCACACTACACACAATAAACAGTTCACAAAATCATACACACATTAATTTAATGTATCACACTATTCACACTATATCACACTTTTTTACACACAAAATAATGATCCTGTGTTATATATAAAATAAAAAAACAGTGAGAAAAAAAATGTCGCCGGTGGGTATCGAACCCCGGAAGCAAGTCCGATATAGTAACCTCTACACCACCACGGCCATTATACTACACAGTGCACTTTTATCGGTATCGTTAACACACCTTTACAGCTCATTGAACCGAAAAGCGAGAGTGTAGCCCGATATCGATAATTCACAGCTTTCTCTTACACCAGTAAAATAAATTTAAATTACTCGTGTAAGATTTTCCACTAAAGATGAAGCGATAATACAAGTATTTCACAGATAAAGGGCTTCCAAACCTATCTGCGAAATACTTATTTTCGTAATTGAAAATTAAAAAAAAATATACAGCGCGGTTAAACGTATCTTGAATAAGTTATCCTATTCAAAATACTGCCTCTTTGAAGATTGAGTCTTCAAAGAATTAACAATTCGGATTAACTTATTTTGAATATTCGTATTCAAAATATAGGTTTCTTTCACGACACACGTAAATATATTTTGAAGAAGTTTTATTCAAAATATAACACCTTTGAAGTTATAATCTTCAAAGATTTTTTTCGAATAATGTAGAATTATAACCTATTCAATCAAACCTATTCTTTTTGAACTAATACTACAGGCTGCACTATACTGTATACAACAACCTTTCTTATTTCCTAGTGTGGCGATTAGTCGGCTATCATTAATGAACATGCAAATTGTAACATGTGCTGTGATACTTCACCTAAGTAATAAAAAATCAGGAAAATATTTTCAGGGACCTGCATGAAAATATCTATCCCCGAAATATAATTAAAAAAACAATACAAAATGAGTTCACAAAGTCCAATTAAACTAATTAATCAACTAATTAACTAATTATTTAATTAAAAATCTTAATTATTATTCAATTTCAGGGGCGGGCGAAGAAGACTGCAAGCGGCTGATTTACAAAAAAAACAAAAGAAAAGATAATACATAACACTCAAACTCACAAAATCTTATTACTAGGTATCACGCTACAGTACACATTGGTCCGCCGCTGAAAACCATATACATGTAAATGTAATTGGAATGCTATGTAAACATTATATATATTTACACAAAACTATTCTAAAAGAGTCTATACTAAGGCACTGTAATCAGCTCCTCTCCTGAAGATCCTTCTTAGAATGACACGATCCCGACGTCGACGATTATGATGTGATTGTTATTTGTAGGCCTACTATATTAATATTATTGCGCAATATTTATATTTTAACTCACTACAATCGTCTGGTATGATGAAGTGATGAAGGGAGGATCCCGTTCATCGCACGTGCTAATCAAACCATTCTCTTCCAAGCTACGAACTGAAGACCACGTTGGGCGCCATTGTCGCAGGCTAGCTACGCTCTTTCTTTGGGAATGTAATAACAATACAACTTCTTTCAGTTACGTAGTGTATTGATGCAAATAAACACAAATCCTGCAACATGCATATATAAATATTAAAGTCTTTACCAAATAACAATATATTCGTAATATTAAACGAATATAATTCATAGATTAATAAGTATGACTTAATAACATGTAACAAAAGATGAACTGATTACTAATCCAACAATAATAACAGTTCTTTATCAACAATTACATGTAATTTACTAAATCTACGAATAAAGGAAGTAATAAATACAACATGGGATGTAAAGAATAGTTACCTGCAGGTATATTTTAATATTTCCTACAAAAATGGTTATATTAACTTATTTAGCACCAAAAATTTACTGTTTACACTTTCAAATTTTGTCGAGGATAGTGTGTAAAAGATTGGGTAAAATTAATCACATGCTTGTTAATTCAACTGTGATAATAAAAGGTTAATGGTCAAAGGGAAATAAACGCTACAACTACCTAAACTATTAAGGACGTTCAGCATATTTACTCATGTATATTTATTAACCTAATATGTTACACTACGACATTCTCAGCGTGATTGATGTCTGCTCAATGACAAACACACATTTTGTCGTCTTTCCAAATTGCCTGCTGTTTGTTTGATTAGCGTCCCGATTTGCTCTCGTTAAGTTCAATAATATTGAAGAGATTTTACTGTTTGGCAATGTTATAGTATTGGGAATTTATTTAGTCAAATTTACGATCAAGGACTTATTGGAATATCATTTTATAGAATTGTATATTTAGATATTGCTTTACGCATTTTTCTTTGAAGATTATTTATTTCGATATTAAATCATGATTTATTTAGATTTCGGGTAACTGAAATATATATCAGCACACATAATGTAAAAGTTTTAATCAAAATTAAAAAAAACAACAACATTAAATCCAACATTACAATAAAAATAGCATGCATTTGTTACCACCTTTAACATGGAAATCCAATTTTTCACGCTACATGATATTTATTTCATATGCAATAAACGATTTTGTCACAAAAGCTGTGCTACAATCAAGTAATTATACGACGTCATATTTATAATTATGTAATATCGAGTGAAGCCGTTTGAAATACAAGCGAAACGTGGAATATCTTGCAACTTTGCAACTTGACATTTCTGTATAAGACCAATACTTAGAACGTGATTAGTCACCTCTAACTTGCCTTGACCGACATCCGCTTATTGTGTCGTTTTACATAATTACCGGCGGCTTTTAAAATGTGTCTAAGTACCCTTGCAATCCTGTCTTGCGACGCTTAAGACTAGTAAGAACGACGTATTCATTTGTTTCTTATATTTAAAGTTGTGTCAGAAAGGTTTTTTAATTTCAGATTTGTGTTTGGAAATGAAATTCAGTTAATGATTCTATAAAATAACAAAAGCAGGGAAAAAGTCTGTCCTACTGAGTTGGAAAAGATTATAAATGTTTGAAAACAATGTTCTCTAATCAAACGTAATATGTAAATGAGCACCATCGTGATTGTCTTTGGAACATTTTAGTTAAACAAGGAAAGTACGCGTTTTTACTGAAAACAAATCTTGCTGGAACCAGTCAATAATCTCCCCAATCACATAGGAATCTTCCAAACAAAATTCGGAATTAGTTTTAAATCAATCCCATCTGGTCGGATTTAAATAGAAAGATCTATGATCAAACGTATAGCTGACTCGATTTGAAAAATAAAATTATTTAAAGCTCTTTATACTTAAAGCGACGAAAAACATGATGTTTGCGAAGATAAATATTTGTTTGTATAGACTGTATAGACCGATATAGGTAAAATATACATTTTATAAAGGAAACAGCTCATGTACTTTGTAAAACCTGCATGAAAGAGGGGGAATATAGAACAAATCTTCAACGTAATTTCAATGTAAAATAATCGTTGTTTGACCACTGGTCTCTGATTTTGTCAAGCCAAATTCAAATAAAATAAATCATTACAAATATACAAAAGTGAAACATGCGTATCACTCATGACCACATCCAGAAGACACAAATACTTATATATTTTATTTAAACACTTAAATATTATACCATGTGGGTTACACTAGTATTAAAAGGACTTCTAAAATGTATAATCATTAGAAAGGTATACACAGTTGTATTTAGTGAAAACAAACAATATGTAGCTTTATGCACGATTCATTTCACTTTGTTCAACGATAAAATTTCGAACGATTTAGTACCAATACATAAACTTAAAGCAACACATGTTACTAGTTTCCATTTTATTTTTATTTAATGCATTTTGATATACGTTTACATGTGTGCTTAGAAAATTGTATTAATTATTTTAACAGCAAGCCGCACCTGATGATCAGGCCTGAAGGTTATAAAGCTGAGATTGGAAACAAGTCTCAAATCTCAAGCATCTAATTGGCTGAAATTGCGACTAGTCAGATGCTTCAGATTTGAGACTGGTTTCCAATATCAGCTTAATAACCTTGGGCACAGATTAACCTCATTAAGTTTGATTTAAGAAAATATTCTCCGTAAATGAAATAAATATACTAGTGTCCAAAAGAAACGATACAACTTGTTTGCAAGGACATACAATAAAACCAAACGGCTATAAACATTTGGATTGGTCTAGTTCATTCGAGAGACCTTTTAACAGCATCATGCAAGTGTACAAAAATCATCAATCCGGCAATCAAGCATTAAAAGTATTTAAAGAAGGATCCGGTCTAAAATGAACATTTTATTGGAAGTTTGGTATCGTTTCTTATGGACACTAGCATATTTTTTTTTGTTCCCAATATGTTTTTTTCCTTTTATTTATAAACCGATTCAAAAGAAATATGAACATTTCCCTCCGTTGTTTTTTAATGAATAGTCAAAACGCTAGACCAAGAACTAAGGAAAATCTGTTTCAAAATATTTAAAAAATCATTCAGTCCAAAGGATGTCTGACACAGGAAGGTGTTCACAACGCCTTCAATGCGACATTTTCGTATAACAGTCTTTCCATGATATTGTTACTCATATTCTAATTTAACAATTAAGTGGAAGCAATGATATACATGTAATTTCTTTTAAAATGAAAAAAAAGTTTCAAAAATCTGCCGAAAGTTTACGTGAATTTTGTTTAAATATTGTTTATCAAATTAAAAATGAAACAATGTCATAAAGCATATTTATTTTCAACTACCTCTGCAAATCTTGCTGTTTTCAATGTTTAAATAACTATAAACTATAACTACTGCTGATTTAACTACAGAAACTCTTGTTTCCGACAAATGTATTTGATTGCATACAGCACTGTAAAGTAGGCAAAAGGTCAACAGGCAATTTATTCATCTTCTTTTCGCTCCAGCCTGGCGGAAAATGTGAAAATGATTCACCCTAGTTGCTGGTTTGAAACCTCATGTGAAAACATGCTTTTCCGCGCAATAATGCATTGGTTTCTTTGTTATAAGTTTAACATCGATTTATCAAAAACTTTTTCATATCGACGTGTTCTTTTTGATTATGTGGGAAGGCTGCGGCAAATGTTGTAGTTATTGAGAAGTATAGTATGACGCTTCGTGTATTTTCTTATGATTTATTAATTCAAATTAAAAAGTAGTTTGAGATGTGCAAGATGGCTTTATAATTCCTCGGATTCTTTACAAATTTAATGTTTATCTAGTCAATTACTTTTAATACAAAACACATGTGAGTGACTTTTGTATTTAATCAATGCAAATCAAACGTATTTTAAATCAAACTGAATGTCGATTTTAATTGAAGTGGATTGTGATTGTGATAGATGAAAAGGGAACTTTGAAAGCCATCGACTAGACAAATATGAAAGTATTGCTGGCTCGGTCTGATTGAGCCTGTTTATGGGCAGTAATGGAAATGCATTTTACTATCACGCCGCCTTGCACCGGCTTGAGCGCAACTCAATATTTACACAAATTAACATTACAATTTTGTTCCATCACAAACAATGTTGTGTTTATGGCGGTGAACATGGAACCTTCAATACGGTATTTGCAAGCAAGCAAGACATAGCCAGAAAACTCTGTGTTTTTACAAGTAACAAGTTTTCCTTTCTTTCACATCATCTACGGGAAAGAAATTCGGACAAAGCACGTGATAGTGTATTGTGTTTTGCGTTTGCTATAACAATTTGGCAAACAAAGGCGCACAGAAAGTCAAACTTTCCATCAAGTATAACAAAAGACGTTTGTTTGTTGTCCACATAGCAGAGTGTATGAATATGGTCCTTCCAGGTTTTGTCAAGATGATATAAGGAACTTTAATAAGATGGATTGCTTGTCATTCGTTGTGAGGCGGCGAAGTCGACGGTCTCACACTTGGTTCATTGTGGCACATGACAGTTAAATAAATTTTAAGGTTAAACTATAAAATTTATTACAAGTTAGGCACATCACTGAAAAGGATTTCTTTTAGTTTTTTTTAATAGAACTATATTATATCTAATTATTGATTATTTTATCCAATTTGCATTAATATTGTATTTTTTTAATTTTAAATGGTTTTGTTTAATCAGCTTTAAGACATAATTTACAATATTAACTTCAGCTGTTGAAGAAACGTTTTCCATGACTTGTGCAAATAGCATTAATACATGTATTACCCAAATTCAGAACATAAAACTTTCAATTCGTACCTTTCTCATAGAGTATTTGGGCTGTTTAAAAACATGGCTGGAAAAGTGAAAAAATAGTGAAAAATTAAAGTTCATACAAATTCCAAACTTGTTATTCTGTTGTTTTTTTTTTGCTTATTGAAACTGAGTACAGATCTAAAAAGATTTTTGAAATCAGTCAACTGGTTGCTGAGATATTGTCATTTGAAAAAATGGCAAGTGAAGTGATAAAAATGTAAAGAATTTAAGTTCATAAAAAGTCCAAACTAGTTGCTCCATATGTTTGTACATTCTTTACAGTGATCAAAATCAATCAAGTTATACGCAAAGGTGGCAGAATAAAAAATTTATGGAGCTTTATTGACCAATATTAAATAAATCAAAGATTTTTAATTTATGTGCTTAAAATACAAGTATTACTGTTTCTTATTATTTAAATGTGTATTTTTGTTAAAATACATGTTGAAGCATCAGATATAAGTGCATTAGAACTTGTGGTATCGCATAAAGATAAAAAATTCATAATGTTAAGAAAGTGTGTCACAATCCTGACAACCACATAAGTGCAGTGTACTCAAAAATGTTTCACTAAGGCCATTCCTGTTTGTCACAATTTAACATAACATGACAAAGACTTCTAGGAAAAGACATGCTCATGTTTTCATGTAAAGGATATGTTGACAGAATATTGCAATATGTGCATAATGTCACACTCCTGACAAATTTAGCTGACATTTTCTGAAGGGAGCTGCAGACAAATATAATTTCAATAGAGGTGATAATATTATATTTATTGCATCTAGAAACATAAATCTTAATGATAAACAAAGCATTTCTTATGTACTATTAAACTTTAAAGTCCTATACATTTATAAAGCAAAGATGTATTGATTTTCTTAAGGTATTTCTTAATCTACCACACTTGACTTAATAGCTTAAATTTTGATCACTTTAAGTATAATATGCTTAATTTTATCATTATTTGATGCCTAATAAATGCACATTTTACTTAAACAACACTAAAACTTGTCTTTACTCAAGCTTTTTTTAAAAATATGGTCTGAACAAATGTGATTTTGAAAAGTGTCACACTTTTTTGTCACACTCCTGACATTTTTGCCCATTATTTTAGAATATTTTTTAACGGATGGTGCTATTTTGATGAAACTTCACAAATCTTTAAAGGGCATGGAAAGACACTTCTTCAAAGTAGGAAAATGGAAGTTACTGTTTGTTGAACATTTTTAAAACAGGAAAACCAAAACCAGCCATTTTTTTAAACAGTCCTATTTAGAATTTTGTACAGGGACTTCGCAACCAAACGAAACATTTAACCATATATTTCGCATTTCTCTTTATAATAAAGCGCCTAAATCATGATGGTTAAAGATTGCTGCGTTTGAGAATTCACATCAAGTTTTTGAAACTTTTGTTGCTGGAAGGTATACATGTCTGCCTCAATTTACATTTTGAAAAATCTTGCACATTTTTTTATTCATTTGGATAGGCCTACAATTTCCGAGGTCATTTTCTTTGTTTCAATCTGTTTATAAACGTATATTGTAAAATTTAAGAAGCAGTTAAGGCCTGCTTATAATAAAACGAAGTTAAAAGGCCATTTTGAGCGGCGTGAATAATATTTATTCAACGAAAATTGTCAGTTTTTTTTAAAGGAGTCGTCATAATGATACTGATAACATTTTGCTAGTGTTTTCTTTTCAAATGAATCGATGCGTTTGTCTATTCAACGTATAAATGTTCATGAAGCACGAAATACAAAAATTGTAAACCTCCAGCTGATTTCATTTTTGAGGCAAATGTATCATTCGTAACAAGATTCGTTTTGTTTAATGTTTATGTGAAACCTCCAGTTCAAGCAACAAGTTCTGCCAACTTAATACAAACGTTTTGAGCAGGCAAAAAGAAACCTTTGATGGCAAGCGAAAGCATTATAGAATACGTGATTAATCGCCTCAGATATAACGTTCCTGGATGATTGAAGTCTTTGAATAACAACAGCAAATTTTGTCGTCTTATTAAATTTCCGACTTCAGAATGTTTGTGGAGAAGTCAAGTGTTGGTAAAAGTAATTCTCCGCAGCTTCTGTTGGTGGTAAGAAAATAAATATCAACAATACAATTGGTAAAATTACTTACACATGCAGTTTGTTTAATTCGTCAAAATAATAGACTTTCCGTTTATTAAAAAAATGTACACCGTAGAAGTGCATGAACCGAAAATTAATCTTCTAAGGCGGTTATCCCTCGGGCTCTATTTTTTTTAATTGTTTGTGGTGTCTGTTTTGAAATTCTGTCTTTATGAAGCAGCATATGCTCTCTCTTCTTCTCTTCTTGCTGCCTGTGTGTGTGTGGGGGGGGTGCTGTGTCATCTGAATGTGGCAATTCCTGATAGGTGTATTTTTTATTCGTTGTACTGGCCACAATAACTGAAAGTGAAACTGACTTTATTTGATGAAACGCCTATTTTTAAACAATTACATATTCAATGGTGTTGTACAATAAAACTAGACTGGCTCCCGTCCCTATGTTCTGTTATATATTCTCGTGTCACTTATACAATAATCGTCAGTACCTCCAAGAAAAGCAACTTCTGCAGGTACCTTACTGATATGCATTTTACTTCCCTTATCTCCCATATCAGTAAAAAAGGAAAATGAAACCAATAAAAAAGGAGATAATAAAAATTTCAGTGTGTTTTTTAATAAACCATCTAGCTGGTGCCAGGCTACAATAAAACATTCATGTAAAAATACATTAATTAAAAATTAAAGTATAGTTTAAAGTAAAAATATACACCTGAGCATTTTGTATTAAATTCTAAAACACTTATACAACAAAGTTAAAACATATCCATTGGTAAAAACAACACTGTTCATAAGAATCGATTACATATGTAAAATAGGCAGTTAATCACATTAAAACAATGTGTAGAAGTCTTTAAAATAGTAAGTTTTTAGATTTTTCGTAAAAAGACCAAGGAAATCAGACTGTCTTATAAAAGCTACTTCCAAAACACTATAAAGATTGCAGAACAATTTTGCCGCCATTATGTACATATTTTATTTGGTTCTTTGACATTTTCATACGCACTCGTACTTATTCAACTTGTTGGCAATGTTTAGCAGAAACAAAGTGTATTTTATGATAGTTTCCTTAAGGTGATATTTCAATTATTATTTTAAAATGCATCAAATTCATATTGCGATGAAAATTCATTAATAAAAACGTGCTTGAAAAAAAAACTCTCGATAATTTTCCCGTATGCCAAGATTCCCTTCATCGGCTCTTGTAGCGTGAACGTTAATTTAAAGTTAATTTAAAAGTTAATTATAGTGAGAATCATTAAACAAAATGAAGTTACATTAGTTTGAGGGTAATGAGTTTCTATTTGCAAACGCGCTGTAGTTTCAATGTACATTTTTTTTTGTTGGAATTTTAATTACAGATGCTTTAAGAATAATACTTGTATTTAAGAGGATGAACGGACAGCTTTGTTTAATTAGAAACGGATGGAAAATATATTAATTAATCGTTAAAAATCAAATTTATATCTGCTGATATAAAACAAATTGTTATGTCTCCCCCCCCCCCCCCTCTGAGGGAGACATATTGTTTTTGCCCTGTCCGTCTGTCCGTCACTCCGTCTGTCACACTTCGTTTCCGAACAATAACTCGAGTACTCTTTGACCCAGAGCCTTCAAACTTCATAGGGTGATAGCCCTTATTAAGTAGAAGAACCCTATTGATTTTGGGGTTAGTAGGTCAAAGGTCATGGTCACAGGGGCCTGAAGAGTGAAAACCGTTTCCACTCAATAATAGGAGTTCTATTTTACCCAGACCATTCAAACTTCATACGATGGATGTCCTTATTGAGTAGAAGACTCCTATTGATTTTGGGGTCAGTAGGTCAAAGGTCAAGGTCACAGGGACCCCGAAGAGTAAAAACCGTATCCGGTCAATTACTGGAGTACCGCTTGACCCAGAGCATTCAAACTAAATAGGGTAATAGCCCTTATTGAGTGGAAGAACCCTACTGATTATGGGATCAGTAGGTCAAAGGTCAAGGTCACAGGGGTCTGGGCGCAGGGGGGGGGGGGTGGCGGCGCAGGGGGGAGACATGCGTTTTTCACAAAAAACATCTAGTTTATTATGCATTTATCTACTTTAAAACAATTTAAAGGTAATAAAGATCTTAGACGAATACACATTTAAGCTTTCGGTTCGGTGCATCTGAGCTTTAAAATGTAATTCATGGAATGTGTGTCTTTAATGATTTAATACAACAAGTAACATTTATGTATGATGTGTTAATATTCTTATGTTTTGTATGTTTGTGTGCTTTTGAATGCAACATTGTTGAGCCGATAAGTGGGTTGGAGTTTTTTCACCAAGACAACTTGTACTTGTTTTGTGTTATTAGAACCTGTTGGGGCAAGTGTGAGGTTGGTGCACCCTAGAACCTGGTTTAAACCCCCAGTGGCAATTTGATTTGCCACTGACCATTCAAAGGCGGTAACCCCTCGGGTTCTCATTTTTGTTTATTGTTAGTGGTGTCCTTTTTTTAAAAACTGATCATTTTATTAACCATGCTCGCTCCCTCTCTCTTCTTCTTGACTGTGTGGGGAGGCTGTTTTTTCTGAATGTGGCGATCCCTGATATGCATATTTCACCTTTTTGTAACGTTTTTAAATAATATAATATAGTTTAATATGATAAAACAGTGGACGTCAATTTACGGATGGTTGTACATGTAACACGAGCATTACTTCTCAAAATTTGATAGCGACTGCTTTTCATTTTATCCCGAATTATTACCCCTACCAAGTTTCAACTGCTGTTCTGCTTCAACAGTCAATCGGCTCATTCCTTCTTTGGCACAAATCTGATGTTAAATAAACACATTTTCAGAACCACAACATTTTTTTTTCGTTTCAACCTATATTCGTAAATTCAATAAGTGCTGTTGTCAGTTACGTTCTTTGAAGGTCGTTTGAAATTACTTTTGTTTACATATTTCGGCCAGTTTAAAGATGGATGGTTTCAATATCCCAGCCAATATAGATTTCAAATTGGATATTGTATGATCACCCCAAGGATTTACTTCCTGCTTTTTAAATTTTGCCTTTGGCGTTGTCTGTGATATTCAGGATTTATATTCTCAGTTCACCTGTCAAAATTCTATTCTATTTAGTTCCGCCCATTGTTTTCTCGTTTAGGGCAAACCCATTCTTTTATTTTGGGACCATACGCTGCTGAACATGGAATGGAGTTGCGCTCAACCCGGGGCTAGGCGGCATGGGACGTAATCTGCATTCCCATTACTGCCCACGAACAGGCTCAATCAACATAGCTTGCAATAGTTTCATATTTGTCGTGTTCGGGGGTTTTAAAATTCCCTTTTCATCCATTTTATTTAAGAAATAAACACAATCTTTAAAGAGTTTCTTATCGAATTTTGAGCAGTAAATTGTCGGATTTCCTGTGCAAATTGCGTGCCGTTGGCTTAGATGTACACTGTCATTATGTCCTCGTGTATGGCGATTCACTTTCTTTATCAAAACTATATGCCGCTGATATAATAATTAAAAAAATATATAACAGAGAAAACTGAAACAGTAATGATAAAAACATTCAACGCGTATTACTTTCGAAAATAAAATTTGATTTGCTTTGAATACAAAGTAAAAATCTGTTCCACTAGACACTTACCATGGCACTACAACTCATGCTAGCACATAATTTATATCCTCCAGATCCCCTGTCAAAATTCCATTCTGTTTATTTCAGCCCATTGTTTTCTCGTTTAGGGCATGGTTGATATGTTTTGTTTGTAAGTTATCGTGATTAATATGGCATTGATCGTTCGCCGAAAAATTTCCTAAGTGCCCCTGATGTATTCTAATTACTTTAAATGCCGTTGAATTTTATTTTTCATGCGAAGTTCAGTTGCTTCCAGTTTAGGTATATCATACTATGGTAATGCGGGTCGGTGTTTGTTGTAAGCACAGTTTGATTCGATTATCTTAATCGTGTCTTGTCTTCGTATTGTTAATATTGTTTATAGCTAGATTTGGTCGGAAGTATGGTCGATTTGTTTCAGGTCATCTGAAGTTAACCTTGGTGGTATATACAGAAAAACAGAAATGAACACTTAAACAAACGCATAATTTTTTATTCTAACAGATAATTTAAGTTCTAAATGTATTATTAACTGGCTTTGTATATGTATTGAAATGGTTTAAGAATATTTTCTGACTTCATTGCATTCTTCTTCAAAATTAACGGTGACTTTTTATTTTCGAATTATTTTGCTTGTATTAAGATCTTGAAATACAAATGGCTTTGCATGTTATGTCTCTGGTACGTTTTCTTCGCAAGTCGTTTTTGATTGGTAGAAATAGACTGTCTGGAAATTAAACAATTTCATTGCTGTTTCTTAAAAAATATGCCAACAATTCTGCTTAGCTTTTGTGTATTAATACAAAGTGTTAATAATAAATATAAAGGAGTCGAATAAATATCTAGACTGTCAAACTTAACACCTGAAACTATTATTTATTTTCGTATTCCTGTGTAAATTATATGTTAATGTTCAGCTAACAACTTGGATTTATGCAAGTCAGAATGAACACCTGATATAAAGAATAAATTACATGTATACAATTAATATATCATTTCAGGAAGTACTTTCTTGTATACTGTGCTCCAGTGGCCAGAGTTTTTTGATATCAATTTTGCATTCACATTTGTTCCTTGCTAATTGTTTTCTTGACACTAATATTTTAAATTGACTATTAAATTATTATTTACACTTTTTTCCGAGAGCTTTCTCCAATTAAAGAAAAATACATGTAACAGGATACTTAAGAAATAAACATGGATTGATTTAGAAATTATTCCCGTCAAAGAAAGCGCTACGGTTTGAACTGCATTGTTGTTATTCTCTTTGCGTATTTCGATCTTAAATGACCGTTTTATTGTTTCTGAATGGTCAAATGTGGAAACTCCAGTAGGTGAATTTATTTTGTCTATTTTATCATAGTAATGACGATGGTTCCGTTGTCGGTAATGATCGTCTTTAGTTAATTTATTAAGTATTGTCGATGCAATCCGTCTGTTTTAATGGTAACATCTATACATGTGTGCACAACTGCTCTTTGCCATTGTTTTACGTAAAAACTAATATGCTGTGTCTTCTGGATGTGGCTGCTCCTTTATATGCATATTTCACTTTTATATACATCAAACCTTGCAGATATTACTGAAATGCCTCACTTTAAAAATTAATAATGACAAAAGATTCTAAACAATAATAAATTGTTTTTGCTGACAACAAAGCTGTCAATGTTATGAGATTAACAAATGCTGTTAAACCAAACTTCTAAATTAAAATGCTTTCATACCAAAACTATATTGTTCTCTTGTTCGTTAATAATTTTATTTCATTTGATCATATAATAAAGGTAGGACCTATCCTTCTCTTTACTTTTTGTTTGTGTTTGGGGACATATTTTCTGATTGTGTCAATATTTATTTTCAAAGCCCTGCCACCGCCACAAACAACTCCACAAATTAAAACCCATTCTATTATCTGGGGACCATACGCCGCTAAGCATGGAATGGTATTAATCTGAAAATACCGCATAGAAGGTTCCATATGCAACGATCGTTTGTGATTGAAATTCTACTGTTTATTGGTGTAAATATTGAGTTGCGCTCATATATTAAGTTGGAATTAGACATCTTAGGACGTAATCTGCATTTCCATTACTGCCCATGAACAGACTCAATCAAAACAAGCCTGCAATATTTTTATATTTGTCTTGCTCGGTGGCTTTCAAAGGTCCCTTCTCATCTATATCGATCAGTTGAAATCAACGAGAACGCCGAGATCATTCTGTTCAATATTCTGTCAGTAATCCTTTTTTGAATGTGTTGATGAGTTTTGTTAGTAATGTTCCGAGAAACTGTCATTTTGTAAAATTTAATCAAATTTCTATCACAACTGATTTAGAAAAACGTGTTGCGGTACTGTTTATTAAACGAAAATGTTTTGTCATATATTATATGTATATCGGCGATTAACCTTAAACACGTGTTACTTTTCTTAATTATGATACCGATGCTCATATGTCAAACTTGAACGTTTGAACAAACGCATTGATATCTTTATACTGATACAAGCTCTGGATAGGCAAACCACTGGTGATGACCTCCGTGTTGCAGTCATTCAATAAATAGTATAAATAATTCTACGCATTCACAGGATATTGGAGCATGGCAAAAATGAGAGCATAAATTTGAAGACAATTGTTTCAGAAGTTACACTGACATGTTTTATTGACATCACGGAAACTAAAAGTAGCTGAATTGTCTGGTAATGATAAGGTAATTGCTGAAACATTATCTTTGGTTCTTGATTGCTCGATATACTAGAAAATAATTTCTTCTTTAATGAGATATTGTTTGTCTTATTGTCACGAAACATATATGAAAACATAACAACGTTAAGCAGGATATGAAAACCTGGATGTTAAACTATCAGGACATGCTATTTAGAACTACTTTTCGCACGACTTCATAATAATACACATTTTAAAGGTACATGCATACATGCATGTGAAATTTGTGCAACTACACTTCTTTACATTTGAAGTTTTTGGGGATATTGTATATGCTAATGTTCGCATTTCTGTTAAACGTGTGTTACAATTCTTAACAGCTATAGTTTTGAGGTGTTTTTTTATTTGTACGCATATCGATGATTGGCGGATTTATTGTTCCAGTATTGACCATTAAGAAATAATAAACGTCTTTCAGCAATGACGTTATAGTTCCGAAACATTTCAGCTAATAGTAACTTCGGAAATGTAAATTTCACAGGTCAATGTATACTCTATTCCAAAAGAAAGTGTTCACTTTGTTTTCGTTGTTATTTTATTAACTGCTTTTCTTGTTGCCTAAATATTGGTATAAAATTGAGATTAGATCATGAATAGTTTAACTAAGAATTTATATGATCTAATCACAGTTTTGACAACAAATATTTAAAAAATAAAGAAAAGACATTAATGAAAAATCACCAAAACCAAAGAACACACTTTCTTTTGGAATATAGTACACGTAAAAGCATGTTTTAATGCAGCGCATGGAAAAACTGTATATAGTTAACATGATAATAACATAATATCATTAAAGATTGTTCATCAAACTATTGCATGTGAAGAAAACTTAATAACTTGGTTTGTCTGTACAATGAAAGGTTGAAGATTCAGTATAAAAAGATAAAATTATGCTCATGCTTTGTTTTCCGATGTTATTTAAATGGTTCCATAAATAGAATGGTTTTTATGGTCAAAACCTAATGTGGCACTTCGAATCGCTACACTATGTTTTTTATTGAAAATTTTATTTGTGATGTATTTCATGTAATATTTTCTCAATTTCAATGATTTTTCTGCTTCTGTACGCTTCTAGACCAAGTAATATTGTTTATAATAATGCACTGGCAGGCAGCATTGTGAATTTTCTCCAGACTCAAGTTCGAAAAAGCAATATTCCAAGAGATTCATACTTTGAAATATTTCCATATTTTGGCATTAAGGTGTGGCCTCGTTTTTCTTGTAATTATTACATTATGCTTGTGCCTTTATTGAATTTTAGTGAAAACTTTTGAACTTTCTTTTTCCAAACTTATAAACGTTCTCAAAATCATTTAAAGCAATCAAGAACTGACGACATTTTCAAACATTTACTTTTAATTATTATGTTCTACGACGGTTCTGTTCGACCAATATTATACTGAGTGCCAATGAAAACCCAACACTTTATTTTTGAAATATTTTTATGTGTGTTAAAGTTAAACAAATTGGCAAAGGTATATGTGTTTTAAAATGAAAAAGTAACCAATCGATACATTTATTGACCACTGATTTGTTAAACTTACTCTCCTGCAGTAAGCCCGTGCAAAAGCACGAAAATTAAGTTTTGGCATGTACACATGCATGAATATCCTCAGCACAAGTCCATTTGTTAACCTTAACTTACGGCTACACAAATCCTATCTTCAGTTTTCAAGTTTTACTCTATACAAATCTAAAAATGCCAAGACTTTTAGACAACCAGCGACATGAGGTTTTGGGCAAGATGTATGCCTCGACGGGAAATCGCTCTTGGAATGCATTGTTTGATGTCCACAATTACTCACTTTGCTCAAAGACATCTTATTCATTTAAAACACATCTATTTTTGCGAATTTATTAAACCTTTACATACATCACAAATATTCCAAAAAGTAAAGTGCGTTTTCGTTGGCACTCAGTATACTTTCCCTCGTAGCCAAAGACTAGTTCGAAACAAATGTCTGTTTATTTTTGCAGTGTGGTGGCCGTAAAGGGTATCCACGTACATATAGTCAATGCTATATTCAGTAGATAATCGGTTACCGATGTCATACGGTGAGGTGATGACAACATTTATCAGGATTATCCGATATACCTTCTTTGGGGGTTGTCTCGGCTAGCTCAGTCGGTAGCGTGGTCGGAATTGCATGGCTTTGCGCTGTCGCCGAACAACAGTTATTTGTCTATGCGTAGAACAGATGATAGAATAATCGAAAAACAAAAGTACAATGTTTTAATAATGATATGTTTGGTTCTGTGACTGCTTTTAAAAATACCAAGACAAAAAATTTAGTGACAATGATAAAAAAGAAATATCTGCATATCAGGAATCGCTACACTCACAAAACACAGCCTCCCCACGCAGCGAAAAAGAAGAGAGGGAGAGCATCCTTGTTATAAGTATTCCAATTCAAAAAGGACGCCAAAATCAATTAACGAAAAAGAGAACCTTTGGGGATACCGCCAAATTTTGGGGAACCTTTGGTGATAGGAGTTTGGGAAGGAACGCGATTAAGCCAACAATTTCCTTGTAACTGTCTATACTTTAATCATTTTCATATGGCGTTGTTAGAAATATGACGCAGAATAAAACCTGATACTTGGTGGGCACTTAACTTGCTGTTTTAAAATGGTTAATTTAGGCTCCTATAAATATGGAAACGTTTTTATCATTGTTTAATGATTCTTTGAAGGAACATATTCGTTCTGAAAATTAAAGCTTTTGGTCTAATGCTTCACTTCTTAATTTGAAGTAAAAGAAAAAAATCTAGCAGTAAGTTGGTGTCCTTGATCATGCTAAGAGGTCCCTTGCGAAATAATGTCACGGAATTCTCAGGCTCAAGTTACGTCTTTTTGTGTATTGACTTAAGATTCTCATTCATAACAAAATCACTAATTCAAGCTGTTGTGGCATATTGGGAAATATGGTATGCTATTATCATAATACCCTCTGTTATTTTGTTCGCGCCTATTACAGTAAATGGCGTGTTATTAACCAATTATTTTGCAACATGATTGAAATGTTGCTTTGGAAACAACAGAATTGGATAAATAATATTATACAGAAATACCTCAGACAAGGATTCATGGTGCTAATTCACCAAGTCTTATTGTACTTGTTTGTTCATATCACAACCTGTAGGGGCAAGTGTGATACCAATGCATCTAGAACCACAGGTGACGATATGCTATACAAATGTTCGTTCAAAAGTGGCAACCTCTCGCATTCTCATTTTTATTAAGTATTGCGCTGTATTTTTTAAATTGACGAACCTATCAACACATTCATTCTTTTCCTATTTACTGTTCTTGCTGTTTGTTAATCTATATCGTATATATGAGGTTTGATACTTTCTTATATCTATTACACTTTTTATCACATATTTCATAGATTGTTTCATGAAACGAATGAAAGTACTGCGATTTCCCTGACATTCTGTAACAGTGCTATTTCGTGACAAAATCACATGGCACTTCTTGTTTATTCTCTGTTTAAGCCAATCTATTCTGGACGGAATTATTGACGATCAAATTGAACAATCAAAACCTAATAGGCGTGTTTCAGCAATTTCATCGTCCTCCGGAACAATTCAGCAATTATAGTTTCTATTTTGGTCATTAAACATGTTACAGTATCGCTTGAATATTATTTTTAACGAATTTACAATTATAATAAAATAAAAATTTCTAATAATGTCAAAGGTTGTCGAATGCTTTTAATATAATTTAACTCTTGTGCAGAATACAATACACTACAAACTTACAGTCATATTCTGTCATCATATTTTGTGCACTAATCAAATAAATTCCATCACGATACTGAATTTCCTTAAAATATCAACATTAACAACATTAACAACAGTCACGTAATGAGGGTAATGATAATATTACACCAGAGGGACACGCAATACATTCAACATAATAAATATCATTCGTTCAGTTATTAAAGGAAGCCAGTCAATAACACTAATTGTTTTTTATTCAAACTGTTTCTGTGGACGAGATGTGATTATCATAAATGGAAAATGAATGTTTCGCGTTTTTTCCTATTTAGAGCTGTATGTATAATTGTTTAAATGACTTCGTTAATGGAATTTTCTTTTGTGTTTTTTCTTATTTTGAATGTTTATGATCATTGTCTAATGGTTCATTGCGGAAGAAAAAAGTTAGGTTCTCACGCTACTTTCTCCGCTTATGATATGAATGTTGCCTTTAGTGGTGTCTTATTTGAAATTAGTCATGTTATAACTATTTCATAAATCCATGCTCTCATGTTCACTGGTTTTTTTTCTGGATGTGGCGATTCCTAGAATGCATATTACAGATTTTAAAGATGCCAATCTTATTACAAAATATGTGTCGAATAGTTTAATTTCTGTTTTAATGTACCATGAAACTAGCACTTGAAAATTATTTTGTTTTAAACTGTTTATTATAAAAGCTCAAAGGTTGGTTCAATTTTGAACTTGTATTAACTCTGCACCCCATCTAATGACATAAACGGTTAAGTAACTGACGTTTCATGAGGGATCTCATTAGGTTTTTTTTTTCTTTATTTGATTGTGGTGTCTTTCTATTGTACTAACTGTTGGGGCAAGTGTGAGGTTGGTACACCCTAGAATCTGGCTTAAACCCCCAGTGGCAAATTGTTTTGCTACTGGCCGTTCTAAGGCAATAACCCAAAGGTTTCTCTTTTGCGTTAAATGTTTGTGGTGTCGTTTATGAAGTAGATAATCTTACATGCTATCTTTTTCTCTCTACTTTTTCACTGCATGAAAAAGCTGAGTGTGGTGATTTCTGATAAGCATATTTCATTTATTAAAAAATATTTAAGGCTCTACTTTCTCTGTTATGTGGCCGTTTGGGGAGGCTGCGCTTTGTAAATGAGGCTTCCCCTGAAGCATGTATTTATATGAACACTCGAGAAAGCTATGACTATTTTTTTAGTATAATGTATTATTTACCATCTTTTGTTGTAAGATCTGTCATGATGAATTTATCTTCTTGTTCTTTTAAGTCGTTTTTAGCAAAACACTCGCCAAATTTAACACACTTGTACTAAACTACGGATATGGAAGAAAAAACATGTTTTCTCAATATAAATTTATCTGCTACGGGTAATTATCTGGGGTTGAAATAATTACCAACAAGTCAAAACATAATTGTATGAGATGAAAGGGTCTCAAACAATGTGTAAGGTTACATTGCTTTAATATATCATTCCCAAAATAATTTGACTTGTTTTATAGAAAACATCAGTCTACAAACCAACCATATCTCAATCCTTTTTTTTTTGAAATGATAGTGCCTCCAGCTGGGAGCGAACACGCACCGTCACGGTGACAGCGCCTAGCCCTGCAATTCCTGCGACGCAACCAATTGAGCTAACCGGGACAATCCCCAAAAAGGTTGATCGGATAGCCCTGATATACGTAACAATAACTATCTGACATCGGTAACGGGTTATTTTAATGATAACAGTACTGACTATATGTACGGGGAGACGTTTTACGGCCGCCACACTGCACAAATAGCGCTACTGTGAATTTTAAATGATAGTGCCTCTAGTTGGGAGCTAACCCGCACCGTCACGGCGACAGCGCCTAGCCCTGCAATTCCTGACGTGTCCCGTTTATTCTAAGGTATATTATCTAGAGATATTTTATAAGATATTGTAAACATAATATTGAAACATCGCTTTCCTTAAATTTCTTTCTTTTAAGGAAACTTCCGGAAAGTAAAGTAAACTGGAATACGTTGTAGGCTTTTTTATTCTTTTTCATTGTAATTTATAAAATTCGATATACATTTCATTCTAAGTATTCTTCTAATATTAGGTTGAGTTTTAAAGGAGGTTACCACTAGGTTTCTGGGTTTTTTTTGTAACTTTGGTCAAGTTATAAACTTATTGGTTTACTCTATGTAATAAGCTTTGACGAGCGACTGTGCTTTTTGTGTTTAACTTATCGGTCGGCTGTGCTTTTTGTGTTTAGCTTTGTCGAACGGCTGCGCTTTTTGTGTTTAACTTGTCGATCGGCTGTGCATTTTGTGTTAAGCTTTGTCGAACGGTTGTGTTTTTTGTGTTTAACTTGTCGATCGGTTGTGCTTTTTGTGTTAAGCTTTGTCGAACGGCTGTGCTTTTTGTGTTTAACTTGTCGATCGGCTGTGTTTTTTTGTGTTTAGCTTTGCATAGCGGATGTGCTTTTTGTGTTTAGCTTATCGAGCGGCCCTGCTTTATTTGTTTAGCATTGTCGAGCGACTGTGTTTTTCTGTGTGTAGCTTTTTTATGTGCATATTTTAACTTCTTTATAGTAAACAATTGTTGTAACACGAGACATAGTTCCAACTTGCTTGCATATAGCGATCTTCTACTGCTTGTTTTATTATGTTACTTAGTTTTACCTTATTCGACCCAGAATACCAACAAAAATAAAAAAGACATCTTCAAAATGTTGCAGGTTGCATGTTGAAATTTTCAAAACGCTTTTCTGCCATTCAGAAAGGTTGCCGGCATGATATTATACGGTGCTCTGCAGGCCTGGCGATTAACCCATCTAGAGTTTGCGTACCTCTTTGGTTGCACGACGGTGGCTGGGGTTTATGAGTTTACGAAGGTTTATGGGGAAGTTTTTTAAAATAACCTAGAGACTCGATTTGTTTTTTCTATCCCTGTCATTTTGTTCTTGCTGATTTGACTGTGGGTGAACTGGTCTCGGTGAAATAATTGAGTACCTGCCCTTTATGCTTTACAATGCTATTACTTCATTATGTTTTATATTGTGTGTTTTTGCATGCAAAATTATTTAGCTGTTGGGTGGGTTTGAGTTATTTTATTATAACAAGACAACTAAAACTTGTTTGTTGTTTTTACAACCTGTTCGGGCAAGTGTGAGGTTAGTGCAGCCTAGAACCACCAGCGGCAAACTGTTTCGCCAATGACCGTTCCAAGGGTACAACCCCTCTGGTTCTCATTTTTGTAAAATTAAAATTAGTCATTTTATAAACCATCTCTCTTCCTTTATTCTTCTCTGCTGTGTGCGGGATTGTGTCTTCTGATTGTGTCAATTCCTGTTATGAGCATTTTACGTTTTTGTAAAAATGAGGCATTTATTTCAAGTTCAATTTTCTCGACTAGATCGTCAAAGTTAAAATGGTTTAGAGTAGTTTTCAAGTACCTTCCTTCATTGGAAATCTCATTGCGTCATTTCCTGCTGTGATTTTTAAGTTTCCAAAACAGATATTTTCATTTGTCTGTGTGTGTTGTTGGCCGATTTAACCAGTATACATCAACGATAATCTCATTCTTATGCAAAGTGTTTGATAATAATTCTAAGAACATCTTCACGAGATAACATATACATTTGTATAATGTCGAATTCTTTTCCGCTATCAATATGAAAAACAGACAATCATTTCATTGAACTTAAAGCATATTGGTTTAAAAATATAAAAATAACCAGATACAAAAAATAGAATTTCTTAAAAGTTCTGTTTTTTAAGAAAAAGATGAAATTCAATTTCTGTCTGGTAGACTGGATTCAGGTTTAATTTCCTTAAAAAACTGATGCCGAAAAACAGCCTCTTCTGGAAAAAAATTTCCCCAACCAAAATCATTTACCCCTTGTCAAGTGATAATTTTTTAGCAAAAAGAAAACAGAAGTTTAATTTCCAGTTAAATTCAATGTATTTCATATTAAATCTGCAAAATTTTCATGAATATTTTTAAGAAACTAAGTACGTACGGAACAGAGTATTATTTGAGGGTTGTTACTAAGTTTAGATTTGCTACATCCTGGTCGTCAACTTAAACATTGCTGATACTGGTAAATGGATTTTACCACAGTTGAATACCGTAAGCGAGCGTACGACTGTAAAACATGACCCATTCGCCGCATTTCTCGATAACATAGTTATGTTAAGGTCCCACGCAAGAAAATCCCAACCATTGACGTAGGCAGTCTTTGTAAATTTAAACCACCTATAATCTTTCAGGTTACACTACTAGCATGTAGATAGTAAAAACTGCTTTGTAAAAACAATAAGCTCTTCCCACTTGAAAAATACAAACCAGTTTATTAAACCAGGGCTGTGAATTTTCCGCGGATTTCCGCGATTTTTGGTCCTCCAGGACCAATTTTGAGATTGATGTAAATTCGAGGAGAAATTTGGGGGGGGGGGGAGGGGGTGGGGGGTATACCACTTACTGGTTCAATGCGATTTCCGATTTCACATGTACATATTTGTTTACTTTTATAGGTCAGAGGACAGAAAATAGAAAAGTCTGTTGCGGATTGGACAATTTTGTCTAGGGACGATTCGGGCTTAATTTATTTTCAAAGATTCAGTGGCCAAAACTATAGATAGAAATAATTTTTTGTTTTCAAAAATGTAAAATGACTTTAATTATATACTTAAAAATAAAAATGATTATTTAAAACACTGTTTGAAAGGTGATTTGTGTAACTTTAAAGAAGTTGGTACTTTCCTTATTTTGGGTTAGAGTTTTGTTTACATTCTGAGGGTGGTTACTTTCGGTTTAAAATGCTAAGAGAATGAGTTGGTGAAGGCACCAATTCTTGGTCATTTTGCATTTTCCAAGAGTGCCACTATGCAAATCTGGGGAAGTTTTGGAACAAGTCGTGTAAATAAAATCACAGGAGGACCAAATCTTATAATGTAAGTCTATGGGAAACTATTTATTGGTCTCTGACCTATACTGAACCCGATGGATTTTATCGTTATCCAGGTAAGAATGTTACCTGTCGTTCTATTGGTCGATTCATAGTGTTGTAGAAATGGCTTTGTCTGCAGAACCAATCAAATTACGGTTTACAGTAGCGCGAGTTGTTCAAATTGCTACAGCTGTTTGATGGTGGATACGTACATTGAATTTTTTAGTTTTCTAAAAGTACGATTTTGACAGTGTATTTTCGCATATTTTCATATTTTCGCATATGAATATAGAATGAAATAATATCAGTGACTTGACACCATTTTAACAAGGAAACAAGGGTGTATAAGTAAGGGGGAGGGGGGCTGACTATGCTCTGTTACAAAAATATGCAACAAATCGTCAGGTGAAACACACATTCAAAACTGTGAAGGAAAATCATTTTTATCCCAAGAATTTTTGATCCCGTATCTTCTAGCATAATCATTCAGGGTTTTTTCCTGCTTATTTCGGGCAAATGTTTTTTGGCTTTTTTTATCGACAAAAATGCCAATTTTGGGAATTTTCACATCGATTTAATAGTCCAGTTTTGAAAATTATGGTATGCACTTTTTTTTAGATTAAATCAGTCTATTTTTGCAATGCCTATATACTTTTACTTGCTTTTTTGGTTTTTATTCAAACAATGCAAAACTGTTAACTAAACATATTAAGCCAACTGTAATAAGAAAATAATTTTCTATTATCTTGAAATTCTTTAAAAAATAGTGAAACTGTACAGTAGTAAATTTAATGGTTAATTTAGAGCATTGAAATAGACCAGATAAACGTATTTACTGTAGTACTTATTGTCTTGCAAAGCCGTCACAGTCGCGACAAAATACATATTACAAAAGGAATATAATGCATCTTATGCAGTTTCGGGTACTTTCTTCAAACTTATGCGGAATAGTTATAATTTAATTGATATAATTCATGGCTATAACGTTGAAAGAAGGTCCGGAAAATCTAGAATAAAGGGAAGTCACTCTTCTGTTAACTGTGTTTTATTGTGATTTTAGTTGAAATTTTGAAAGAAAATATGTATTCAGCCTACATAGTTTATTATTAATTTCTGCCAGGCTTTACATGAGTCCACAACAACAGCAGATTTTCTTGGATCACAAGGGACAGAGTTCATCAACAAGGAAGGTTCTGGGATACATGTAGAACTGGAAGAAATTAATCAGGTAGAACCATTAATTTTTAGTTTATCTGGATAACAAAGAATATTTGAATATCTAGGATGTACTGGAAGACTGTTCTAGTATTTGAATATTAAAATTTTAAATAAACAAAAAAAATAAATTCTTGTAAGGACTTTTATTGTTGTATATGTAATATGATGTTTAAGGGGACCAGTTGTAGATTAATATATCTGCATTGGAGGGACTGCTGGATTACCTGGACAATTTTTGGTCCCGTAATACTTCATCATGTTGTACAAAAGTATAACAATAATTGAAAACTTTTTATAATAGTAAATAGAATAATTTATGATTCATTTAATTCTATCAAACTAATTTTTAGTTGAACTTTCAGTATTAATGGAAATATATAACTTCAAAGCCCAGGAAAAAGGGTTTACATGTTTTTTTCTTATCCTATTTTTACTGTAAAAAAATTGTACATGGGTGCAAGTTTTCCTTTTTTGGCAGAAATAGACGAGTCATACGACGACAAGGTTATCGACCCGAATCACGTTTATCTTAGCAATTACGCGTTATCTAATATCAGATTTGATTGGCTGAAACCAGGGTTGGGAGGTAAATACCACCCCGGTATTTACCAGTTGTATTTACCGGTATTTACCGCCCTGGAAAATACTCCCCAAAGTGGCAAATACTGGAAAATACTGGCAAATACTACTCAGATGAGTTTTTTTGCCTTAAAATACTGCAGAAATCTTAACTTAGTTGACTGTTATTAATGTATTATCATAATAATAATTAAATTACTCATATATTTTAATTAAATTTCATATCAGGTTATCACTTTAAAGTAAAAATAATTCTCACAGAATTGTCTTTTTTTACTTTAAGAACCAAAAATACAGCAGGTAAGAAATTTATGCTGATCCACCTGTGCACCTTGCCATAGACACAAGCAAGGCCATAATGTCTAGTCTATTAAAACAACATTACAGGGGGCTGTAATAGCCAGGGGCAACAAAGGCAACAGTAAAGTGTCATAAATAACCTATACAATTTGTCTAGGTGCAAGTAAGTGGTTGTGTATTGGTGTGACTGCAGAAAGCTGCCAAACTGGTGTTCTGTTACAGGTATCTTAGGGGGAAAGAAGAGATTGACTGGTAGACAGACGCTTCTTTGTATTTAAACCTTATTTGTTATTGTATTCATGTATATTTATTGTAAGTTGTGTACATTACTTGTTTATAATTAAAATTAACCCTCTAAAATGCAGACTCCATTATTGTTAATAATTGAATTTTGAATTTGTCCATATGCTGACTATAAGGGATACATTGTATTGTATAAATTCCATGGGTGGTCAATTCAAATGACCACTTGTTCAGTACTTAAATTTTTATTTATTATGGATAAAGAGATAAAAGTGTTAAACTTAAGTATAAATATAATGGCAATTAATGGGAAAACTTGAAATTATTTATATGAATGCTGATAATAGATAATATTGTATAAATTCCAGACTGGTAAATTCAATTGACCAGTATTTGCCAGTATTTGCCGGTAAATACCGCCGGCATGGACAATACTCATATTTGCCGGCATTTTGCCAACCCTGGCTTAAACTGGGTTATAATAGTACTCGGATCACGCTTCGAGCTTCTATGTAATCACCTTGGAAATAATGCATTTGCCGCCATATTGACGACCTACATCCAAAATGAAGTTGTCAAACCAGGAAATGAACTGTGTAACGACTTTTATTGTGTTTGTTGACCAAAAGAGACATTTTAAAGTGAAAATAGGGAAATTAAGTAGGCGTACTGTGATTAATTTATATATTTTTCTATTTTCATTTGCGGAATGAACAAACTAAATTGTCAATTGATTAATTTGCAAGCGCATGAGTACAGTGCATGCTCATATCAAATGTTTGTTGTTGTTTCTGTACTAAATCGCCCTTGAATCGAAAACCCCTCTAAACGTTAAAAGATCAGCAGATTACACTGTTATTTTCAACATTTCCTGGTGGGTGCCGGACGTGACACAATTGTGATTATGAATCGAGGTAAATAGAGGGTTAGCTATGCCCCTGGCTTAGGAGGTATTTCACTGTATTGTAAATGTACGGCAGCAACCATAGAATCTTTTAAATATGGTGGCATATCGGGTGTGACAACAGTTTAGTCTGAACACTGCATAGCTGAAACGCCAAAATCTTTTGATAGTCACCCTGAAAGAAAATGTTGAAAACTGAAGCAACACTGAGCTGGTTTTTTCTGATTTATTAATTTAGACTGTAAATAAAGTCTGGTCAAAATACTTCTACGACTTCGAGAATTTTCTGCTTACATTACTGCTTACATTACTCAAAAATTGTACTGAATCCAATAAAATTTTGTTTGAAAAAGTGCTTAAGCAGGGCACTAGACAACTTTTGGCGACAGGTACTTGGAATATATCATCTGCATAAACAAAGCCATCTCTGATAACAAGATTGATAACTCCTGATACAGTAGTTTTTTAGTTATAAAGTACTTGTCCTATACCCTGAGAATTATAACTACTCATTAACATTTTATAGTTATGTCCCTTTCAATTAACATTAACCTGAAACTTAATTGCTTAAAACTTGGAAAGTATTTGTTCTTTTGAATGAATGAAATACTTTTTTACAGAGTGTAACCCAATTATCCAAAAGACTAATCTCAAATCAATATGTACAATCATGTAACAAATGATAAAATGTCTTGAATACGAAAGCATGCATAGAGTAAAATAAATAAACATAATTAACAATCATGCACAAATTAACAAAAATCAACAGCAAATCATAAACAAAGCATTGATGAAACTGTACACATTTAAGAACAGTTGATGCACATTTAATAAAACATATGAGAATTGTTATGCCCTTTAGATTGGTAAAAGTCAAATTTATTTACAACTTGTTAATAAAACTGAAGAATTAAAACTACTTTAGTTTTAACCAGTTTGTGAAATTCTGTGTAAATTGTTTAATTGATTTACTTAATCTTATTTTCACTGGAAAACTATTCCAAATCCTGGATCCAGAGTATGACATCCCTTCTAAATCCAAGTTCAAGCCTAATTTTGATGCAAAATTTTCCAACACGACTCGCTCATGCAAAATTACCATGCCTGGAATGTTTTGATTTTGATTTCATTAATTTATTGTTTATCAATGTTTCTAAAAATTACAATAAATATAAATCGATGTTTGACTTAAATAATTGTCAACAAACCTTTCGCCGGCAACAAGAAATACGCGAGTAATATTCGGAATGCACTAGAACTAGCAAATCCTTCCGGACCAGGGCAACCGTCAGAAAGCGCGCCGAGTCGATTGTAACATTGTGTAGATCTGTAGGCAGTTCTTTTAATTCTGTAATCGGCACAAAAGCTGCATTTACATCATGCACATTGGTAAACATCCAAGGAAACATCAATTAGAGGCTTGATTTTGAAGTTATGGTAGCCTTTAATTACCGAGTGGTGTACATTAATTCTAAGCTATTCATTGTGATATTTGATGTAGATGTTGACCTCTTGGTATTTTACCTCACAAGAAAAAGTTCAAAATATGACTTGACAAGGTGTTGCAGCTGAAACAATGAAAAAGTCCCATTTGACGCCCCTAGCTATGATCTTTTAACTATGACTCATTTTCCACTGGAAGTGACAAATGCTCGTCGGAACTAGCTAAATGACAACAGCGATAAGTCAACAGTTTGCAGAAGATTTTTGAATGAAACGGAAAAAACGAAAATTCTCTTTTAGAAAGGAGATATTTTCCTACTTATATATATAAAACATCATTACTAGATCGACCGTATATAAGATTTTCTATACAAAATATGAAACATCCACCGGAACCGGACAACTAAATGTAGCATCATACCACTCTCTATAGAGAGCGCCGTTTTTAGGCACAAGGCGGTCCCATTGATGCTAATAAAACATAACAGTCGGACTGTGATGGGAAACATTTTCCCACAGGGGTCTGGTTTGGGAATTCACTTTCCAGGCGTGTACATGCTTTATACACGGATCATTATTTTGTTCGGTCTTCAATTCCTCAAAGGATTTCGCCGATATTCTCATCAACGTCATTGTCGGGATTGCTTTTACGCAAAAATATATTTCTCAAATTTTGGAAGGGATTCGCATTTTCTTCAGAACAGTGGGCACGGTTGGCACGGTCGACACAAAAGTCACACAGTTTTATTACAGCTCGCTAGCTGAGCTTCGGGAAACGCATAAGCCGGTGCGGATTATAGTCCTGGTACCTTATAAATAGGTTCGAAAATGTTTAATGCTATCTACAATTGCCAAAAGTTCCCTGCGCGTTACACAGTAGTTCCTTTCTGCTTTTGATTTACTATAATAGTTGACTGTTTCACTGCGCATGTCTGTACTTTATTTTCTGATAACGACGGAGAAAGAGTCTACTATAATAGCTAATAACTCTTTCTTTTTCTTCTTGAATCTGGGACGATACACTGCCTAGGAACTCGAGGGATGCATCTAAAATAAATGGTTGATTAAGAACGGGATAAGCCAATACGGGGGAAGTAGTGAGGGCGACTTTTAGTTTTTCAAAGGCTACTTGACAGCCAGGAGTCCACGAAAAGTTCGAATCCTTCTCAGTCAGATGGTTTAGCGGTTTCCGCAAATGATTTTATATAACTGCAAATTCCTAAGAAACTGCGGCCGTGCTTAACACAAGTTGGAATAGGCCAATTCTTAATAGCATTTACCTTGGACTCATCGGTTGCCACACCGGACTCGGACACAATATGACCCAGAAATCGGACTTCACGTTCGAAAAACATAACAATTTGAAGCCATGCTCGCGTAATCTGGTTAAGACAGCGTCGAGTTTTTCTGTATGCTCTTCAAAATTTCTAAATTGGGGAAGAAATCTGCACTAACACGAAATATGTTGTTAATATTTTGCCAAAAACTCATAAAGAGCGTGATAACCATTTGCCACTCGGCTATCCTGGTCGACCTATTGTTTCAGCATGCACCTCTTATACTGAAAATATATCCAAGTATATTGATTATGTGCTTAAACCGCTTATGCTATCTTTGCCTTCATATGTAAAGGATACTACAGATTTTATACAGAAAATTAAAGATGTTAAATTTAAATCTAAATCATCATATTTGGTAACTTTAGATGTTAATTCATTGTACACCAACATACCGCACAGTGATGGAATAAGTGCAAGTAAATATTTTCTTCATAAAGAAGGTAAAGCGCGCATTTTGTCTGAAAATGATTTGGCAAAACTTATTGAACTGGTTCTTGAAAACAATAATTTTGAACTTGATAGTGTTCATTATAGACAGAAAATGGGCACTGCTATGGGGAGTTCTATGGCGCCGGCTAATGCATCTCTATTTATGGGAAAATTTGAAGAAGACTTTCTAAACAGTAGAACTAAACGACCGAGTTTATGGCTTAGATTTTTGGATGATATTTTTATGATCTGGGACCATTCTTTAGAGGATCTACAATTATTTCTTATATTAATAATTTTCACGAATCTATCAAGTTTTCAAGTAACATCTCTGTAACAAATGTATCATGTTTAGATGTACATGTATTTAAAGGAGAAAATTTAAGTATTTACACGTCTGTGTTTGTGAAAAGTACTAACATACATCAATACGTTGAATACTCCTCGTCACATCCTAAGTCATGTAAGGATGGCATACGTTTTAGTCAAGCTAAAAGATATCGAAGAATAATTTCCGATAATGAAGTTTTTGATCGTTCAGTAAATGAACTGAGAAGTTTGTTTAGTGAACGACATTATCCTGTTGAAATAATTGATAGTGCTATTTCTCGTGTGTCTTTGTTAAGTCAAGATGATGCGCTTCAAGGAACGAAGATAACCTGTGACGATGTACTGATACCTTTTGTTGTTGAATATAATCATTCACTGCCGAACATTGGTTCAGTTATCAATAAATATTGGCATTTGTTAAAACTTTCTAAAAAGATAGTATGAAATACATCCACTCTTGTAAACCAGTTGTTGCATACAAACGACAGAGAAATTTAAAAGATTTTTAAATTCATGCACATTTTAAATCAGAACGCCGTGATTACAATCATTTTTCAAAAAAAATGTAACAGACGCCGTTACTCACATTGTAAACACATCATTGAAAATGACCATTTTGACAGTTTTAATACTTCTCAGACTTTTAAACTGAGGTCCTCTACAGACTGTACATCTAAAGATGTAATTTATCTTATTAACTGTAAAAAAATGTAATATGCAATATGTTGGTCAAACCAATCAGCAAGCATCGAAACGCATGTACAGTCATCGTTTTGATATTAATAATTTTAGCATAAATCCGTATTATTCGACCAATGTTGCTACACATTTTAATACGAATCAGCATTAGTTGGACGATTTTTCGTTCATTCCTATTGATGTGGTACACGGAGAGATGGACAGACTATGCAAAGAAACATACTGGATCCATAAACTTGGTACTTTGCATCCGATAGGAATGAACACGAAAATCGTCTACGATCTGAAATAATGTTTTTGTAATTTTGTGTAAGAAAAATCACTATTATGACAGTAAAATATTGTTAGTTTCTTTATTCAATTTTCTCTTCAAAATTTCTAGCATATATAATATAATCATCGATGTATAACAGACATATTTTCCATTGCAAAACCGGCAAGGGCATGCTCCATAAGCCGTTGGAAGGTGGCTACCCAATTGCACACACCAAAGGGGAGCTTACGAAATTGCCACAAACCGGAAGGAGAGGAAAACGAAGTTTTTTCGGCATATTCGGGGTCCATTAAAATCTGCCAAAAGCCTGATTTCATGTCGACAACACTAAAAACTAAAAACTTCCCCTAAAAACTTCATCAAAAATATCATCAGCACGCGGTAACGGGTGCGAATACTTTCGTGTGCAGTCATTTAATTGTCTATACAGAACCTAGGTGCTTTGTTTGGACGTTCGACCAACACAATACTACTGGACCAAGGCTCGTAGAGGGTTCGATAATCCCATTTTCCAACATTGACTCAATTTATTGTTTAATTATCTCCCTTTTATGCAAAGGGGTTCGTCGAGGGGCTTGCTTAATCGGGGGTGGGGGGTGGGGGGTGGGGAGGGGTGATCCCCTGTAAATATTTTGTGTTTTACCCCGTCAACTAGGCTAAGTCTTTTTTAGATCTCGCAAAAACCTCTGAAAGAGCAAATTTAAGAACAATTGCTTTTGACTCATTAGGTTTTTTATGCTGTTATCCCAGACGGGTTTTAAATGCTCTGGGAGTTCTTTCAGAGAGGGGCAAGTTATATTCCTTTCGTCCAATGGCGTATCAAGGAATGAGGGACTCTAATGCGGCTACCGTCTGACAAGTACGAAATCCTCAGCAGTAGTGTCTCGGATGCAGGGTCTATAAGTGCGCGCGCAACAAGGACGCATTTCTTCGACAATGAACTTTCCGGAAATGCCTCAACTAACAGACCGGACACTGGGATAATCATTTCGGGCCCCGGGGGCACGGATACACTATCATTAAGCTTTATCTGGAACACAGTATTAAGTTGTGTTTCAAATAGGCAATTCATGATGCGCTTTTCACCAAGGTTCATAACGCCTTTTCGCGCCTTGACATAACAGTCGTGATCAAAAATAAAATCGAACCATAAAACCACGGAGGTCTCTATAAAGTCGATGGCAAAACAATTGTTACTCTTTAATTCATATATCTTAACAATAATATCCGATTTCTCGTATGTATGAGACTCCGCCGTTGGAGTGATCAGATTGGGGTTCGATCCGGTGTTTTTGATTTGCAGGGATTCGCGCCACAAGCTTAGTGCTTACTACTGAAACCGTCGATCATGTGTCAATTAAGGCATGTGCTTTGATACCGTTTATTTCAATAGAAACGAATTTAAGCCATTATTTCTTATCATAGAGTTTTCCCTTTTACAAATTTTGTTTGTATCGTTGAACAAAACGTTTTGGGGCCTTTTATTATCAATGGGGTTTTCAGCTAAGCCCGACCCGCGGCCTCAGCTTCTAAAAGTTTTTATGAGGGGCTTGGCAATTTGATGCGGAGCTACGCTCTTGCATATCGGCCTTTTCACAAGTTATCGGCCTTAGAGGTCTGTAATTAGATGTGTTCGATACTTGATTCGGACTTTTATGGAATTAAACCGAACTTTGATTGTTCTGCTCAGATTTCGCTCTAGTAAGGACAGGACATTCTCTTATTAGGTGGGATTTATCACCACAATGGAAACAAGCTTTTGGTGTACGTTGGCCTGGACGTCGGATTGGTTTGTTGGAGGTTTTTGATACTGTCATTTCACGAAGCAAATTCTCAATCGTTTGTAACCGGTCTTCGGACAGGGTCGTATCAGGGTTTTTAATTGAGCTGAGGTCAGAACACTTTCTAGACTGAAGACGGGGTTTAAAGTTCTGGAACGAAACCTCATATCGGGTCGCTAAACACAGCGCCTCGTCGGTGGTTTTAGGCCTTTGTTGCGAAACATAGAACGCCATTGCTGCATCGTTTAAAGATTCTATGAAACACTCTTTTGACAAAATGTCTCTTAGATCCGGGTCGGCGTTCGGATAAGCCATGCGGGTGAGCCTTTTAATATCTTGTGCAAAGGCTGGGAAAGGCTCTTCTGTGTTTCGTTTGGTTACGTAAAAGCTCGGACTGGTCTTGGGGGTCAAAGCGGTCGGACAATGCGGCAACAAGAGAGCTATATTTTGTCCTTTTTTCGGCGGACAAATCGCTAAGGAATGAATGCGCTTTGCCAATTAAATTACACGCTAACTTAGCGGCTTTCATTCTGTCATCATAATTATTTGACTCGGCTGCAATTTCGAAATTACACGAGACATTCTCTAAAACAATCTCTAAAACACATAGATCCGTCATAGGGGTTTACTTTTATTTTGTCTCTTTTATACATGTTGTTCGAACGGCCGGCCAGGGGGGGGGGGTGGGGGCGTAGCTAGCACAACTATTTGTGCGCGACAAGGACTTTTCTATATATATATGTGATGATCGTCCTTCGCGCACAACCTAGTCACTATTCAAATCAATGCGGATAATTTTTCTTCTGTTTCTATATGCCGCTGATTGGAATTTGAATAGCAACTTTGGCGGCTCCATAAAGCATCTTAAACCATATGTATTTTTAAAAAATTACATACCTGAAAAGCCACATTCAAGTAGAATCAAATTATGTAATCCTTTATAAATTACGGTTTCGTTTTTTTTAATGCAAAACTCTTTAAAACCTCCACCCGTTTGAACAAATTTTGATTTCGGCGCTTAAAGTTTACCTGACTCACGTTTATTGATAAATAACAGAAATAAAATCGGGTCGATTTCCACCACAGTTTTGATTGTAACTGCTTGAGACGTAAAGAACAGACTGTAAAAAGTCAGTATGAAAATGGATCTGTGCTTGCAGTCGAATTATTGAGACTAGGGTCGTAGCTAGTACAGCGTACTGTCTTAAACTTTCGTCGTCATTTTGATTATTTATGACACTAGAATGACGATGAAAACCTACTGTAGTGTCATTATTATGGTTAATATTTTGGCTAGAAAAACCGTCGACCGGGTTTCGTGAAATTTGCTAGATCACTGCGAAGGGGCTATGCCGGTCTTCAGTAACTGAATCAGAGATAAGTCTCTTAGGTAACTTATATTGTACTTCGCCATACGGCGTGCAATTAACGTGATTTGCATGGTCTTGGGGATACGAGAGTGACATCTCGGACTTGGAGCCTGGTCGGACGGACACGGGCACGCAAGGGTTATCAGAGGTAACGAACTCTTCTTCCATCGCTAAATTAAAAGCAGGAAGTGGAAAATCCTGGCTAAGCGAGCAAATTGGTCCAATTTGGCTTCGCGCGCATAAAACTATTCAAAAACTTTACTCTGAGCCCAGCTGTTGAGGTGTTCAGCCGCTCTTTCATTAGGTAGCTAAGCCAGCGCAGGATTGGCTCGAACATGTTCTAGAGGATTTGGTAGCTTTAAAGAATTTTGATTGGCTGAGCGTTGCTATGATACTTCCAATATGGCTGCGCCAAGGGATGCTGAAAATGGAAACAAATCGTAAAATACGATCAATATTTAACAAATTACGCAATTAATTCGTTGAATTATTAAAATACTTTAGATGATGCAATGAAAACATCAATACTTATTACAGGTAAAGGGTTAATGCATGGAAAATAATCATGTTATGGTCCATTTTACAATCTATGTAAACTTATAAACAGTCGGACATTTGTAAATGCAGGGAAAGGGTCATGGCGATATATAAAATCACAGAGCCATTTGGTAATAAACTGTCTAATCTAGCCAGAGAGATAGTTGTACTCTCTGAAAATGAAGTGGCCCCTATTTTACCTACTATTCTACTTTCTCCCTACTTCTCTTGTTTTTGTGTGTTTTTTTTTTTGCAGACTTGCAAATGTATATTTTCTTGAATAGAACTGTTCTTATTGTCTATCCCTATTTTATTCTAGATATATAATGGTTGTCGATTTGAGGCCAAAGGTGTTTCATCTGTCGTTAAATAAGGATGATGTGGATAAAGCTTCTGCCAAGGATTGACTATTCCAGACTTTGGGACATGCTGTAAGTCACTCAATCATGTGTTAACCCTTTACTCCATAAACTGGTATCATTTAATTACGCTGCCACAAAATTCTGCCCAATTGCCAAAAAGACTATTTCTTAAAATCGTACAAATCCAATTTTGTAAAAAAAATAACCAAAAGAAAAAAACAAGCAAGATTTTAATCAATATCAAAAGGCGAGCTTATCCACAGGGAATCGGCACACAACTTTTTTCATATCCTTCGAATCTATGTTACAATAATAGACAAGGGATTTTTGTTACTGGTTTCCCTATATAAATCCATTAGGACACTGGTCCGCAACACCGATCACCACGAGTAAATCACTTTTCCCACATGCTTTGTGCCAAAATCCTTGGTTCAGTCTGAAAGAGTCAACAAAAATGATTCTCTCGCCACCAATGGTCTTTTCCAGAATATTCTGTAGCTCACAGCATAAACAACTTTTTCTTTTTTTGATCAACGGGTCACACGACTTACCGGAATCCACCAAAATTACCGGACTCTACGGAATCCACTCTGATTTATCGGAATCCACCTTAAAAATGTTTATAACACGCGTTGAGCAATCGCAGTTTTGGAAATAGTGATCTCCCTTTTACTTATTGACAGTAGGCATTTCCCAGTTATTTTAACTAGGTTATAAAGCGGTTGTCTCCCGTTGATATCTGTTAATTTATATTTATACCGACTAGCTTTTACAGACAATATTAAAGGCCAGCGACGACGTGGTCGGAAAACGCGCTGCTATGTGCGCATGTAAAATATACCAACAATATAGCCCTGAAAATCATTTCTAAGGTGGATTCCGGTAAATCAAAGTGGATTCCGGTAATTCTGGTTGATTCCGGTAAGTCGTGTGACCGTTGATCAACTAACGTTCACTGGTAGCCATATTGCAAGTTGGAGGTGTGTAAAGAATCAATTAATCTGATTGGCTAATGAAAAAGTCTATAACATTTTGAGCCAATCAGACATCACCACTAAAACAAAACAATGATGGCTGACTTTCATCTGTTTTGTGTTAAATAAAAAAATTTGCTTTAACTGCAAACAACAGAACATTCTGGAAAAGACCATTGGTGGTGAGAGAATCATTTTTGTTCAGGCATAAGATGTTTTAGTTAGAGGCCAAAATCTAACTGAAAGCAAAATTTGTAGTTTACCTATAGTTTTTTTTTATTATCACATGAAATAAACCGGGTTTCTCGCGAATTTATATATAACATTTTCTACATAAAATTTGGAATGGAGCTTCTTTCTACAGACCGGAGTGTAGAAGAATCATTTGTTTGTCAATCAGTATAAACAATTACCTCATACATAAATAAATAAGAGTTCAAGAATCATAGTAAAATGAAGATACCTATTGTTGTTTACATTAATTGTTTGCCATTGTTATGATGTCGACTTTGTATCTCCGTAACACAATTCATGGTTGGCAAAATGCCAGCAAATATGAGTATTTTCCGTGCCTGTGGCATTTACGCTCAAATACTGGTTGATTGCATTGACCAGTCGGGAATTTATACAGTAGTCCCTATTATAAGCATTTATAAGAACAATATCAATTTTACACATTATATTTTACACTTTATTCATATTGAATAAATATTTAAGTGCTGAAAAAGGTGGTCAGTTGTATTGACCACCCATGAAATTTCTACAATACAAACCCTAGTCAGCATGTTGCTTGTCAATGGCCAGGTGCACAGCTGGAATAGCATTTGTTTTATTATTATGATTATACATTTATAACATTTAACTTAAGATTTTTGCAGTATTTTAAGGGAAAAAAATCATTTGTGTAGTATTTGCCAGTAATTGCCTCTTTGAGAAATATTTTCCAGGCTGGTAAATAACGGTAATTATTAATAAAACTATCTGATCAGTATCTACTATCTACACAGTTTGCTTCAAGATTTATAAGGTAATTTTTGAGCTGGATCTGCACTATTTGCCGTTGCAATTTAAGATATTATAAATGGTTAATTAAAACTATGCAGTTTGTAAACGATTGGTTCATTGATAAGTTGTATGAATATCTGTTAATAATCATATTTGTTTTTGTTATCAGTATTCAGGAGACAGATTTGTGGAATCATTTTGGAAAAAAAGAAACAAGTACCCTCTTACCGATAATAATGACCATTTATATTGGGTGAGAATGAATCATTGCCAGTAAAGGAAAAAATGTAAGTTTATTTTTGATTGAAATAAGTAATTAATAATTTTATGCAGTTTTTCCCTAAAAATGTTATATTCTTACTGAAAATAAGGTTTTAATTAACTATTTTTAGTTGTATTGACAATAGTAAGCTCAACTTTTTGAGGAATATTGGAACTCATGTCAGCATTTCGAAATCTATTATTGCGCAGAAATTTTCTAATTTGAAAGGCCAAGGATTCTTCACAATTTTATGACAAAAACCCCTGGACCGTAAACTTGTTCACCCAAATTCGAACTTGCGTGTATCTTTTGATGGAGTCATGGGAAAAAAGTATTGGCATTTCTGTGTGTTAATTATTTGCTCAGAGTTTCTGCTTATTTTTGTCAGACTTATGGGTCCTGACATTTGAGGAACATATGTCAGTTTATCAGAGAGAGCTCTTGTTCATCAATTTACTGCATTTACTGCTTCTGCGGCATTTTATGTGGATTTCAAATGAAAACAAAACAAAAGGGCACTGTTGCTTAAGACAGAAAAATGGTTTCTGATAATAACTGATGAAAGACTTCACATATTTAATTACTGAGATATGTGGTAACATCAAAAGATACTAGTCAAGTCTTGACATTTGAATGGCATGTGTGAATTATCAAAGACCTTTATTTTTCACTAGAGGTCTAAGATCAGGCAAATAGAAAATTACTTTAAAAACATATAAAAACATACAAAAATCAAACTTGGTATAATACAGAATTATAAGGTCATGTCGAATAAACAGTTCACTAAAGGGGTTCCATAGATATTGGATTGCATTACTGTGATAGGTTTGTTTTCATATGCAGTGCATGAAAGCTTTTGATTTGGAAAACTATTTAAACATTTCTAAACAGCATTTCGCTTATTTTTCAGTGGATTGATGTCAAGATAGTCAAGAAGGTGGCAAGTCAGCAAGACAAGTGACAAGTTTTCTTACATATAAGTGTTCTAAAAGCTTTCGACTGAATCTTTGTAAATAGCACATGATAAACAAGACAAGATTTTAAAAGTCAAAGAAGAGCAAATTACAAGAAACAGGGACTTTGTGTGACACTGGAAGTGATACAGCTAAGCCTGCGATTCGGTTCCCCGATTTTGCGTGAGAAACGTTGCGACGAACGATAACGCTCGCGCAGCGTGTAACGTGAAGCGTGGACCGTGGACCGTGAACCGTGATACTACAGCGCATGCGCACCGTGAAACCGCTCATGTCATTGCGCATGCGCACCGTGAAACCGTGAGATCTCAATACGCATGCGCACCGTGAAGCGTTAATTCATCAAAACAAAACTTAATAATGGCCATTTCTCGAATACATCCAAACAATTGCTATTTCTCAATGAATGTCTACTGTTTATTTGTCATATCTAATATGAAAACCGAAACAAGTCTACGAAAAAAACACTTGCATATAAGGCAATCTGTATTTTATTTTGAACAGGTCGTAGGCCGAAACGTACAGAGTTCAAGATTGAAATGATTTTGTTGATTATATCCCTTATGATTATTATTAAAGTCTATTCCCCGAAAATCAGTTAATACTGGAGAAGAAGGTTAAGATTTAATTTACAGAACTTAATTGGTACCCGACATTTTTAAATCGGATGAATTTTGCGGAGATTCGACACATCCTGCACCATTGGCTCAATATATTTAGGTTAATTTTGACATGAAAGTGATCAAGACAACAAACACATCGGTCTTATCAGGATCTATGCAAGCCCTCTCTAGTTTAATAAGGTTATTCTTGACTAAATGTGGATGGTGCAAATTCTGATCAGACAGCACTAAAGTACAGAATGATCTGGATCTACGACATGTTTTTGACTTCCTTGCAGCTTGGTCAGCTAGGGTATGCACAATAGTCGCATTTCATCTCATTGCGTTATTTCTAGCCAAAAAAAATGGAGCAGTATGTGGATCCTTATCAGACAGCATGTATGTGCATGCTGATCTGGATCTACGCTAGCTGCAATGAGATTGATCGGGGCTTTTCTAGATGCTTTTAAAAATTCACAAGATTATTCTTGACCAAGATTTGTCTAGATTTATAAAGTTTTATTCCTGACCAATCAATAAATGGATCGTGTAAATCCTGATCAGACTGCACAAAGCACAGGCAGACCTGGATCTACAGTGGACTCCCATCTGTGTTGCTTGATGAGCTAGGAAATAAACTAGTCGCTTTCTTGTCACAAAGGTTATTTTGACCAAAAAAATAGAACAGTACGAGGATCCTTATCAGTCGGCATGGATGTGCATGCTAATCTAGATCTACACTGACACATAATTGAGTCTGATTGGGGTTTCATTCAATGCTTCTAGATTTATAAGATTATTCTTGACAAGGCCATGTCTACATTCATAAGTTTATAACTGACCAATAAGACTTCCTGACTTCATGAATGTACAGGCAGATCTGGATCTGTGGTGCGCAGATCGCTGTGGTTTATCATAGGATATAAACTAGTCGCTTCTCGTCCCATAAGGTTATTTCTGACCAAGAATGAATCAGTGTGGATTCTTAACAGATGGCACAGATGTGCAGGCTGATGTGGATCTACACTGATGGCCACTAGATATAATCTGTTAATTCCTTCTTTTTATTTCTTTCCTGAATTATGTTCAGGTTTATGTAAGATGGGCACAAATTTGCTGCATCTGAATTGGCTTTTCAGTATATATAATAAAAGGTTGTTTTTTTTTACACTTTATAGTGTGTGTGTGTGTGTGTATGTGTTTTTGTGTTTATTTAAAGACGTCCTTAGCAGATCATATGGGCGTCTGTCTATTATTATTATATAACTATAATATTTAGAGTGCTCATTTTAAAAATCTAATGTACACTTACTACAGCAAAGACCTATATTATATGTAAGTAGATATGCATCATCGCATTTTCTCGCCTATGCACGCGGCCTGCGTTATCTTGAATCACAAGATCGCCATTTTTGATACCGAAAGCCTTCATCAATTTTGTCTATCATTAAAGCTTTTTTAATGAATGTTAAATACAAATTTGAATTGCATTAATTTAAAGAAAGATGCATATTCTTTATCATTAAACTCAGGTTCACTATTTACTTATTGATATAACAATCAAAATCACCAAAAATTGCACCATGTAACCGTTCAAAGTGCCTTAGCCTGCAGAAAGCAAACATACAAATTTGAAATGCCGATCACATAAGGGCCTTAAAAAGATGTGATAATTTAGTCAATGTGTTGAAGAAGTATATCAAAATAACATAATAACATGAAGATCGATTAAAAGTGATGTAAACATGATTAAAATCCAGTCAACAAGTAATTATCAGCTACAATATGGTGGTTATATCAAGTGAAAATAGCGATTTGTTACGTGAAGTAATTCTCGTCCAGTCCACATATCAAAATGAGATTTACTAGATCAGTTAAAGAGCGATGCGAATCTGTGTCTTTGACTAGAGCAAAATGCAGACGACAAAGTGAGTGGAATAGTTAAAAAATATTATGGCTTTAAGGCTGTAAAGATTCACTGGTGCACCAAATAATAGTGATCAAAGTGAGATGATGTTAACCGTGGTATCCCCATTATCATTATTTGTCTTTGGCAAAAGGAAAAAAGAACCTTTTTAAATAAGACCAGATCATGCAGTCTTACTGTAAATTATACATTACACAACTATGTTTAACCATTTACTTAACATACTGGTATACAGGCTTAAAAGAGTTTGCAGTGTTGATCCAGATCAGCCTGCACATATTTGTGGTTGGATCTGGATCTGCACTGGTCACATCTTGATTAGAAATAAACTAAGAAATGCGAACAGTGTTGATCCGAATCAAATGTGCTCGTTGATAGTGATCTACTATGTTGGTTCATGCAACAAAGGCGTATCTATGGAGTAAAAGGTTAAATCCCATTTTTATGTAAAAACATCAGAATTACATATAGATTTAGATTTGTTTCATATTCAATCTTGATATAGAAAATAACAATACAAACAGTAGTTAGAAAAAAAATATTTTAATATCACAAAAACAACAGAGAAGTACATGTCATCATATCAGAAATACCTTGCTTATAGCATTGCAGGTTGCCTAGAGAGTCACAGTCCTATTCTTTGAATAATCAAGCTAAAAAACATTGAAAGTACATAGTACAAAGTTATATCTATGAAGTAAATGCATAGGGTTAACCCTTTCCTCCATAGATACACCTTTATTGCTTGGGCAAACAGTTTAGATCCAGATCAGCCAGCACATCCGTACTGTCTGATCAGGATCTAAACTGTTCGCTTTTTGATTCATTAGGTTATTTCTGACCAGAATGCGACCAGTGCAGATCCTGATAAGATGCACACAGATGTGCTGATCTGGATCTACACTGGTCGCACATGCGTAAAAATGCGTATATATGGAGGAAAGAGTTAAACAACTCTTGGCAATGACTAGATGATCCCCCAAACTATTTTGAGACAAAATAATGGATGTTAATATTTATGTAATACACGGGTAAACAGTAAAAGAGCAGCCCCGTTTTCTTTATGAGATTTAATTAGATAAATTCAAGTTAAATTAATTATGTGTATCAGCTATGTAGTTTAGTGTCTTTAAAATGTTTTAAAGAGGATTCATTAACTGCTGGTTGCCATTGGATGCAGACTTGCTGTTTTCTGCTTCACTCGCAAATCTGGATCTCTGGATGCCGGCTCAACTGTTGAATTATTTAGTTCTGTGGCTGCTGGATGCTTTGGCGAGGAGACATTACAGGAAAGTGCTGTGAAACACATAATTTTTGCTTGAGACAGAATTCTTGCTTTATTTTTGCAGGCAACTAGGTATCAATGAAAGACTGTGAGGTTTCTGTCCTGCTTGGGAAGTAGTATTCTTCAGAGGAGTCTTCAATCAATAGCTTAAATTAAGTAGTTTCTTGCTGGAATATGCCTTAAGGTTTGCATAATAATAACACTTTAGACTGTTCGACGTACAAGGCTCCACTGGCTGCTGGCTTGTGGAAATATTCTTGACAACTTCATAAAGTTTTAATATTTTATCCAATATCTTCAAGAATGCATTGTTAATTTCAATGTCTTTCACTTTCTCAAGATTCAAACAAAATACTTTCCACATCATAGGTCTGCATAGCGACATTCACTATATATTTTGATAATAATCAAATCTGTTGTACAACACAGTCCATCTACACTTACCGGCAGTTCTAATTACACACCCCATATTTTACCAATTTTCCAGAAAAATAAGAAACCTCCTTTAAATTATCATATACCATTCGAAAGAGAAAACCTTTGCCGTCAATGCCATAATTTTTCTTTTCAGAAATAAAAACAGAAGTATGACACTTGATACCGTTTTATTTCATCACTATCAACAATAAAAATCACACTTCAATATTTGGTATGTCCCCCGTTCGACCTGATGACAGCCAGACATCGTGCACGCATAGAATTGATGAAATTAAAAAGAAATCGCTGCGGAATTGCATTCCACACCTGCAGAAGGTCGTTTGATAGTTCTTGCACATTTTGTTGCTGCCTCAATGACCGCACGCATATTGAGTTGTTGTATTGGTTTTTCAATCCATTTTGTTGCAGTATTTTAGGAATCTTAATAGAAGTGTAGGAGTAACATTTGATTTTAGCGCAAATTTTATGTAATATTTGACTTTTTCTAAAATCTGAAAAAGCAATTGGATTAAGTTTTAACAGCGAATTATTATAGCACTGACATTCTTAAACTAATTGCACAATAAAATAGTTCTGTGAAAGCATTTGTAGCGTAAATGACCGTCGCCGAATATGACGTCACGTGCATCGCGTTACGTCATTTTCGTACACTCAACATGGTATTCAATCATCGTAATATCAACGTTATGCCGTAGTTATTCTAATTAAAACAATTTAAGGGCAGTAAAATGAAGGTAAAGACTTGTAACTTACCTGTCTTACTGACGTGCCAGCTTGGAGCATTCCAACGGCACGCGCTCTCTCTACCAAAGTCATACGCGCCATTTTTTGTGAGTTTTTATACCGGCCTTTTTATCTCTGGCTAGAATTCTAATGATTTTGGCTAAATTCAAACTTGCCTAACATTTTGTACATGTGTGCACGAGGAAAATGCTGATTTCAAATTTTCACCTCGCATGAATGAACTCGAATGGGGATTTTCGTGTAACGTGCTACGATTAGACATCAACTCCAGGTACAACTCCCGTTATAACCAATTACCATAAACACCATGTTTTGATAGTTATTTTCGTCTATAAAAAGTGTGTAATTAGAAATGCCGGTGAGAGTAGACAGTTGCAAGATGTTTAGTCGTAATGGATTTCTTTTTGAGTGATGTGTCGAAATATAAGTTTCCATATCCATTCATAAAACACTACAAGTTCTTTTTCTTGTTGCCCTGAAAAAGAAGTAAGGTGTTTAAAAAGTGTGAAAAGACAAAGTTGATGCATGAATATATAATTTTTTTTTGCTGTCTGCTGGAAACAAAAGTTGAAATGTTTGCCTATGCTTTATAATGTATGATAAAACTAGAAATGTGTCCATAGGACACGGATGCCCCCGCTACGCATTGTTTTCAGACACTAAAGTGCAATGATGGGAATAATAGCATTTCAAAGACAGTGATGTTCGAGTAATTATAAGAATATGCATAAACTTGATGATCAAGTAAATTATTTGTATTTGTGGCACTGTTGTCTTCTCATTACGGAAAAGTCTGTGAAGAAGTTGGTGGTAATGCAATGCAATGTCATAGTGAACATTTGTGCCAAGTTATTTTGAAATCCCTTCCTTCATAAATAAGTTATAGCCCGAACAAGTAAATTCAAGCTTTAGTAACTGTGACCTTGACCTTGGACTTACAGGCATGGGTAATGTACGCAACACACCGCCTTGTCATGGTGAACATTTGTGCCATGTTATTTTGAAAACCCTCCATTCAAAACAGTTATAGCCCGGACAAGGAAATTCTATTTTTAGTAACAGTGACCTTGACCTTGGACCTACAGGCATGGACATGGTACACGACTTACCACCTTGTCATGGTGAACATTTCTGCCATGTTATTTTGAAATTACTCTATTCCTAACATAGTAACAACCCTGACAAGAACATTCTACTTTAGTAACAGTGACCTTGACTTTGGACCTACAGGCATGGGCATGGTACGGGACACACCATCTTGTAATGGTGAACATTTGTGTCAAGTTATTTTGAAATCAATCTATTCCAAACAAAGTTACAGCCCGGACAAGAGAATTCTATTTTTTTTTGGTAACAGTGACCTTGACCTACAGGCATGGGCATGGTACGTGATACACCGCCCTGTCATGGTGAACATTTGTGTAAAGTTATTTTGAAGTCCCTCCATTTATAATGAAGTTACAGCCCGGACAAGAAAATTCTATTTTTAGTAACAGTGACCTTGACCTTGGACCTTCAGGCTTGGGTATTGTGCAGACACACTGCCTTGACATAGTGAACATTTGTGCAAAGTTATTTTGAAATCCCTCCATTCATAACAAAGTAACAGCCCGGACAAGAGAATTCTATTTTTCGTATTGGTGACCTTGACCTTTGACCGACAGGCATGGGCATGGTACGCGACACATCGCCCTGTCATGGTGAACATGTGTGCCAAGTTATTTTGAAATCCCTCCATTCATAACAAAGTAACAGCCCGGACAAGAAAATTCTATTTTTAGTAACAGTGACCTTGACTTTTGACCTAAAGGCTTGGGCATGTATGTGACATACCGTCTTGATATGGTGAACAACTATACCAAGTTATTCAAAAATCCAATAAGAAATAACAAAGTTACAGAGCGGACAAGATTTTGCAAGAAAATTCTATTTTTAGTTACAGTGACCTTGACCTTGGACCTACAGGCATGGGTATTGTCATGACACACCGCCTTGTTATGGTGAACATTTGTGCCAAGTTATTTTGAAATCCCTCCATTCCAAACGAAGTTAAGGGCAAAGTGTATATTTTTCTTAACACAAAACAGAACATATAAGTGAAAAAGGGGCATAATTTGAAAAATATTGGAAGCAGGCTTATGGGTCTTGTTCGTTTTGATGTAGATTTTGATGGTTAAATTATATTTCAAGTTTCAAGGCAGTATCTCAAGTAGTTTTAAAGTTATGGGCAAAATGCATATTTTGCTTAACACAAAATAAAGGAAACAAGATATATTCCTATTAAAACTAATGTAAATGGAAGTATCAAAGGGCCATAACTTCTGAATGGAACATGTAAGAGCAAAACCCCACCTTTATGCACAACAACATATCAGGCCAAGCATTGTGGTAAAGTTTTATCAAATTCCCAGCAGAGGTGTAGGAGGAGTTGCGTTCACGAGATACACTCCTATTAAAACTAATGTAAATGGAAGTATCAAAGGGCCATAACTTCTGAACGGAACATGTAAGAGCGAAACCCCACCTTCATGCACAACAACATATCAGGCCAAGCATTGTGGTCAAGTTTCATTAAATTCCCACCAGTAGTGTAGGAGAAGTTGCGTTCACGAGATATACTCCTATTAAAAGTAATGTAAATGGAAGTATCAAAGGGCCATAACTTCTGAACGGAACATGTAAGAGCGAAACCCCACCTTTATGCACAACAACATATCAAGCCAAGCATTGTGGTCAAGTTTCATTAAATTCCCACCAGTAGTGTAGGAGAAGATGCGTTCACGAGATACACTCCCATTAAAACTAATGTAAATGGAAGTATCAAAGGGCCATAACTTCTGAACGGAACATGTAAGAGCGAAACCCCACCTTCATGCACAACAACATATCAGGCCAAGCATTGTGGTCAAGTTTCATTAAATTCCCACCAGTAGCGTAGGAGAAGTTGCGTTCACGAGAATATCGGACGGACGGACAGGAGCAACTCTTAATTGCCGTAGCCATTTCATGGCGGGGGCATAAAAAGGTGTACTACTATGAATAAATATAACATATCCTCACTATCTGATCTGGATCTACACTTTTCTTTTCTTAGTCAGAAATTATCTATTGTATCAAAGAGTGAAGTGTAGATCCCGACAAGATGGCACAGCTGTGCTGGTTGTTCTGGATCTACATTGTTCACATATGGATAACAACCTTATTCCATGGAGTAGGTAAGCTGGGAATAGCTTAGGTTGTGAGAACAGAGAGAAGTTTCTAGTTTAAGGGGAAGTCATGGACCTGCTCACTTATTAAATAAGAAACATACAAGAAAAAACTTCTGCATTGTCTCTGCATGTATGCAAAAGTCTATAATGGACCTGCGATCGGAATGAAGTGAGAGATTGTTGTTGTTGTTTTTCTTTGGGGTCTACACTGGGTCTACTTCAGCATTAGAGGCTGACCGGGGATTTTGGGAATTAATTAGCTCAATGCCCATGCAAAGACACACCTCTATAACATTCACTCAGTCCAGGGGTCCACTCTGCCAGTTACTTAGCAGAGGGAAACAGCAGTACTTTCCATAAATTTACTTTATGATGTCAAAATAATACAACACAGCATATAGTTCTTATTCTTTATGTATCCAGTATTCCAAAATTCCATATATCCCAATATAATTGTCCAAGTAATATTTCAAAGTTATTCTGAAGACTTAAAATGAAGTTACAAATTTCCAAGTTGTTTTTCCTACTTATGTTCTATTAAGACAAAATTATTCTATAGATATAAAAATAAAGGTTTTCTTAAATAACCAATAAAATTCTATGTAACAAATATGCAAATATAAAACCCCCAAAACCATAATCAGTCTGTGGCTTGACACTAAGTTAATCAAATACCTGTCATTATACAGCCAAGCTGATAAAACCGTAAAAGTTACAAAAGGAAATTTCTTTGTATATTAATAGCAATAAGTTCCACAGATAATTTACTTAGTCTGTCAAAAATAAACCAAATACACTGAACAATAATATTGTCAAACAAAGAAGTATGATAAACTTAAATTTTTACCAATAACATATAGAAAATATTATAAAGACTAAATCTATAAAATTTCTTAACTCTTGAAACTTTTATTATGTAATAATAAGTGGGGTCCACTTAAACGGTGGCAGACCTAAATGCCGCTTTTGGGGATGAAAATGCCATACGAACATAAGTATTTAATTAAAAATTAAACATGTACCAGTAATTCACATTTTAGGCCATTAAGCATGTGACTTTTTACATTCACTGTTCTGTCATTCTGTTTAACCCTTTCCTCCATAGACACACAACAGGGTATTATATGAACTTGGACTGGCTTATTAAATCTGGATTGTATATATTTTTTATTTGTAACTATCCACCAAGTTGGCATGCATTCATGGTCAACCAAGTTGGCATGCATGCATGGTCCACCTGGTGGGCCATGCATGCATGGTCCACCTGGCGGGCCATGCATGCATGGTCCACCAGGTGAACCATACACGCATGCCCACTTGGTGGACCATGCATGCATGGCCCACCAAGTGGGCAATGCATGCATGGTCCACCTGGTGGACCATGCACGCATGCCATGCATGGTCCACCTGGTGGGCCATGCATGCATGGTCCACTTGGTGGGCCATGCGTGCATGGTCCACCAGGTGGACCATGCATGCATGGTCCACCAAGTAGGCATGCATGCATTTTCAACCAATTGGGATGCGTGCATGGTCCACCAGGTAAACATGCATGCATGATCCACCAAGTTGGCATGCATGCATGGCCCACCATTTACTAATTGGGGCTAAGCTGGCATACTGATTAACTCAGTGATATAAGCATTCAAGATTATGTGTTTTATTGTTGTTGAATCCAAGGGTTGATTTATCAACAGCAGTTTAAGATACTAGAACTGATATTTTATGTTGTGCTTTATAATGGGTCATAACTAGGGGTGTAGCTAGCCTTCTATCTTTGAGAAATCATAATGGTCCTATTGGGTCCCAGGAGCATAGGGCATTACCCCCACATGAAAATTTGAAATCAATGGTGCAATTTAGTGAGGATTTTTCAAGCCGAGACGGAACTCCAAGTGCTATTCAGTTTCTTATTTTCGTCAGAATAATGTTGAATCAGCTGTGTACTTGTGTATAGGCAGCTACACACCTGATAACTGGTATTATCAATGGTATAGTAAGGATAAATAAAACAACACATTTTTCTCAGTTTTGATTTTTTTTATCTTCTCAAAGTTCATTCATCGATGAAAGAGAATGCAATTCTTAAGTTACTGCACATTATGTCATTGACTGCATTGACAACTGCCTTTACTCTATACAACTCCGTCCGTTGCAAAAACACAGTTATTTCTAGGCTCTATATTATTAGACTACAATATTATGACAAGTGGGTTGGAGTTATTTCACCAAGGCAACTTGTACTTGTTTTTTGTATGTGAACCTGTTCGACAAGTGTGAGGTTGGTGCAGCCTAGAACCTGGTTTAAACAACCAGTGGCAAATAGTATTGCCACTGACCGTTCCAAGGCAGTAACCTCTCAGGTTCTCATGTCATTTATTGTTTGTGGCGTCTATTTTGAAACTGATCATTGTATAACCATGCTCTCTTATCCTCTCTACTCGTGCGGTATTGTCTTCACACACTGAAAATAAAAAAAAAATGGTTAAACTTATCATTTCGTCATTTAAATACATTCATTTAAACAAGTTCGATTAACCATAAGATATAATATTGAGCGGCTTAAACTGTCCCGCCTTACATGTCAATCGATCAACATCATGTTGTTTTCCAATATCATTTCTATATCGTTAAACTTATTGTTATGGTCATTAATACAACAAGGCGAATAATCCTAGAGATATTATATTAAGCTGCTTTAATTGTCTCGCCTTATGCACTGTTGCTTGACCAGCCACCCCACCCACCTCCCAACCTGGGTTTTACTGATACACCCTTGCTTTCTTACAAAAATGGTGTCAAGTCACTGTTATTATCCTATTGTATCAAAACGTGAGACAATTGACCGTCAAAATCTTAGTTCTAAATAATAAAATATTCTATGTAGATCCATATAATTCAATTATATACATAAAAATACAATGTTTTAGAACTATGATTTCTACGGTGAATTGTAGCCACTGTAAAATTTCATAATCCCAATAAGACATTGGCGCCAAAATTAAATATTCCCGACTTTCCGGGTCGCATGTATAGCGACTCGCGGTTCTCACGAACAGCGACTTCCGGTCCCTACATACATAGCGTTTCACTCTCCCTACGCCCAGTACACTGGCGCTTGACCAGCTGCCCCACCCATCTGCCAACCCTTACTAATAAGCCCTTTTTTGTAAAAATGGTGTCAAGTCACTAATATTATTCCATTCTATTCAAAATATGCGAAAATACACCGTCAAAATCGTATTCTAAAAAAAAATTATATTTATAAGTATATAATTGAATAATGGTCAGGAACGGCTCCAGAACCCACCCCCGTTCGATAGGCTGCTTTTCCTACAATACGGCGGCTTCCAGCCTGACAGCTGTTTGGTTCAACGCAACAGTGTCTGATCTAACAGTAAATGTCAAAAAGTCTCACCAAAAGCTCTAAATACGCGTAATATTCAACAGAAAACGGCCTTCGAAATGCAGGTTATTTTTCATAGATTCTTCACCCCAGTGCGACTTCCGGAAATCCCCGACGCTTTTGTTCGGAGCGTTCTGATTGGTAGAACTTTTGACGTAGTCCGGGAAATACTTTGCACACAAATCATTCGACCAATCAGAACGCTTCTAACAAAAGCGTCGTGGATAATTTTTTTTTAGAATACAATTTTGATGGTGTAATTTCGCATATTTTGATAGAATGGAATAATATTAGTGACTAGACACCATTTTTACAAAAAGGGCGTATTAGTAAGGGTTGGCAGGGGTTGGGGCGGCTGGTCAAGCGCCAGTGGCCCAGTACATTCCTCTATTACGACATATTTTCTCGACGGCCTATCGTACAACTTCCCAACAGATTATTTTTCAGCTGTATACGGAGAATTTCTTTGAACGATTTTTAGATCGGCACGCGACGTTTGAAGATTACGCCGAACAAAGACCTATATATTACATTTATATTTATCAATATATGTCTTTGCGCCGATCGGCGTCTATGTTGTAATACACAATCATCCCATGCATTTAAAATCTGACGTAATAGTTCAAAACAGAAATCGAAATCATTGTTTATAGCGATTGTGAAGATTATTAAGTTCTTTTATCATGTTTTAACTCTTGGAATTTCGGGAGGCAAGTATTCGCTTTACGTTAATATACGACGATCGTACTTTGTAACACGATATAATTTTTATTTATTTTCATTCGATTCTTTACCAAATGTATTAATTCTTGAATCTATATAAAATTTCTTTGAACGATTTTTAGATCGGCACGCGACGTTTGAAGATTACGCCGAACAAAGACCTATATATTACATTTATATTTATCAATATATGTCTTTGCGCCGATCGGCGTCTATGTTGTAATACACAATCATCCTATGCATTTAAAATCTGACGTAATAGTTCAAAACAGAAATCGAAATCATTGTATATAGCGATTTTGAAGATTATTAAGTTCTTTTATCATGTTTTAACTCTTGGAATTTCGGGAGGCAAGTATTCGCTTTACGTTAATATACGACGATCGTACTTTGTAACACGATATAATTTTTATTTATTTTCATTCGATTCTTTACCAAATGTATTAATTCTTGAATCTATATAAAATTACATAGATCTACATACGCAACTGTTTTCAAGTCGGAATTAATGTCGCATACGTAGATTTATGCAAATTGTATTTATTTTAATCGTTAGGGGTATTGCAAGTTAGCCCGCCGGTCAATCGATTTTTCTTTAAATTTTAGTATATATTTATTTTAGCCATTGCAACTTTGCTTTGAAAAAAACAACAATAGAGTAAAACCCGCATTATATACGTTTCCTTTAAATTTGAGAAAAAGCAATTTAGATCTTATTTAACTTTATTGTATTCGGTCGTCGGTCATTTAGAGCTAATATTACGCGCATCGGACTAACACTTCTTTCAATGAAATGCAAATTATTTGCAAAATATATAAACCCGCCCGTTGTTTAAATAAGACAGACCACATCCTGTTTCATCTTTGCCACATAGAAGGTACAAATCAAGGTAGCAGAGTTGTCAAGTCGATAATTGACAGGGTAACAGCTGATTAAGCTGTGAAAAATATAGATGTTAGAAAATTTTTGTTTTACAAATTTTGAATTTTCAAACTGACATTTCTGCCGAAAATCAGAAAACGACGGAAATCTTAGAAACAATGATTGTCGCATATTTTTGATAGAAGGAAATGCATTCAGTGACTTCACACCATTTTTACAAGAAAAAAAGGGATGTATAAGTTTGGTTGGCAGGTGGGTGGCGTGGGAGGTCAAGCGCCAGCGGCCTTTAACGTCAATCAATCAATATCAGGTCTTTTAATGGTTATCGACCTACTTATCATTATACCCCCACAAACGAAGTTTGAGGGGGTATATAGGAGTGAGCTTGTCGGTCGGTCGGTCGGTCGGTCGGTCTGTCGGTCGGTCGGTCGGTCGGTCGGATTCTTCGTTTCCAGATGATAACTCATGAAAGGCTTGACAGAATTAAATAATTTTTGGTACACAGGTATATCGTCATAAGATACAGGTCAAGTTCGATTTTGGGGCTGGTGGGATCAATGTCAAGGTCACTGTTACTAAAAATAGAAAAATGGTTTCCGGATGATAACTCATGAAACACTTCACAGATTTAATCCTTGTTTGGTAAATAGATGTAACATCACAAGATACAGGTCAAGTTCGACTTTGGGGCTGGTGGGGTCAATGTCAAGGTCAGTATTACTAAAAATAGAAAAAGGGTTTCCAGATAATAACTCACGAAAAACTTCACAGATTAAATCCTTTTTTGGTACATATATGTAATATCAGAAGATACAGGTCGAGTTCGACTTTGGGGCCTGAGGGGTCAGTGTCAAGGTCACTGTAACTTAAAAAAGAAAAATTGTTTCTGGACTATAACTCATGAAATACTTCATAGATTTAATTATTTCTTGGGACACAGATGTAACATAACAAGATAAAGATTAGGTTTGACTTTGGGGCCTGTGGGTTCAAGGTCAAGGTCACTGTTATTTAAACTTCAAAACTTCGTTTCCACTCAGTAACTATAGCTTGGAATGACATTCTTAGATGAAATTTGGTGTATTGATGGTTTTTGTGAAGATGACTTTTGGGATTCAAGACCTGTGGGGTCAAGGTCACTGTTACTAAAAATAGAAAATAAACTGTATGCTCAATAACTTTGGTTCAGAATGAGATATTGTGATGAAAATTGCTATATAGGTAGTGTCTGTGAAGACGAAACTTGGTATTGAAATTGGGCCTGATGGGGTCAAGGTCACTGTTGCTAAAAATAGAAAAAATGGTTTCTGGATGATTTCTCATAAACAATGTTTGGCACACAGTTCTTAGATAAAAGTTAGATAAAGGCCACTGTTACTAACATATTTAAACCATTTCTGCTCAATAAATTTAGAAGGAATGAGATATTGTGTTGAAACTTGCTGAATATGTGGCTACTGTGAAGACGACACTTTGGATTGAAAGTGGGGCACATTATGCCATTGATTCGAAGCATTCCCAGTTCAATTATCAAGCATACATGTGGGGGTATTTAATCACTTTCGGTGATAATTCTAGTTTTGGTTATTGTTGCAACAAGTCTGAGTAATCCTGAAGATATATTGGCGGCTTTAATTGTAGGTATATCGCCTTACATGTCAATCGATCAACATAATGATTAAAATTAGATCTATTAAAACACTATGTTTAAAATGTAGGCATCACATTTGTAATGTTTATGATAACAATGTAATTCGTACAACAAGTACTTGTACTAGATAACATATCGAATCGCATTTAGATTTTACTATGACGTAATCGTAGCTTATTACAGTTTGTCATGTTTAAGTTTTCGCGCTTTTAAATTCAAATAACCGTTAGAATGTTCGGGAAATCGCGCGGGTGGTACTGACGTATATATAATGCGCGGACAGTTTGAAAAATTTCAAATATTCACCGAGTGTGCATAGAGACACTGTATCTAATCGAAACAATTAGGCTACACTCTGCTTTTAGTTTTAATTATTTATCATTTACACGTTTTGAAGTGTTATTGCGATTTAAGAGTTGTTTTTTTTATATAATATTTTTACTCTAGATTTTTTTGGATTAGATCTATTATTGGATTTGGATATTATTTGAGGTAAGTGATGTAATATGCTTCCTTATTTGCACACAATTCCTGTCAGTAACTTAATGATAAATATTAAAATATGATATGTGACGTGCCGTCATGCATTTATATTAGCCTGGAACGCCGTATTATCGTCGTACTTGTTTTATTTATCTATGATGCGTATGTTTTTCAATATTAATTCATAATCTTTCAATTTGTAAAGAACAAATAACACCTAAACCCAATATTTATCATGAATTCAATGAGTTTTAGATATCTAGGTCAAAGCCATTCAGTGTTGATTTGCATGACTACGCATCTAGTTTACAAAGGGAGAACACTCTATTAACGTCGTAAATGCAACTATGGTTGGCCGTTCAAGCAATAAACTGTAAACAATAATTATTACCTGTCATTCTTTGTGTCCACTATCCAGAGCAAACATGTGATGATCCAGATTAAAATTTACATATAATGGTGCTTCTAATCACTGTCAAATCACAGTCAAATCACTTTCTAATGTTAAAATCAATAAAGATTCAATCAAGGTCATTTGAATGTCAGCTCATAAAAATATTAACTAAAGTTCCTTGCCAATAAGAAACTTATGGAATTATAAAAAAAACCCTTTCAATAGCATACTGTCCAAAAATATTTTGAAATATGGTTTTTTTATTGACTATGGGGACAAAGAAATGCACCATGACACCTAACAACTGAAAAATTCACATTAAGCCCGGTGATAAAAGACTTAACAACCAGTTTGCAAAACGACTAGCTTTTTGGAAAGTTGTAGCTTTAGTTCAAATTATTGCAGAAACGGCGTTCCATAGACAGATCCGTGACGTCATCAGTTTATATTGGAGACCTTCTGCTGGATATTATTTGACATACATTTTGTTTGGAAAAAGGGGGTAAGTCGAGGATTTTCTGTAGATTTAAGCAGAAATTTGCATGTTTTAATGAATTGTAGCAAAATCTTACATGGATTTGTGACATTTCCAAGAAAATTTAGCGATGCAATGGAGGAACAACTTCCGTGTTATTGTTTACTCACGTGAGAGTGTGGTAGGCGGCGCTATACACTCACCGGCATTTCTAATTACACACTTTTTATAGACGAAAATAACTATCAAAACATGGTGTTTATGGTAATTGGTTATAACGGGAGTTGTACCTGGAGTTGATGTCTAATCGTAGCACGTTACACGAAAATCCCCATTCGAGTTCATTCATGCGAGGTGAAAATTTGAAATCAGCATTTTCCTCGTGCACACATGTACAAAATGTTAGGCAAGTTTGAATTTAGCCAAAATCATTAGAATTCTAGCCAGAGATAAAAAGGCCGGTATAAAAACTCACAAAAAATGGCGCGTATGACTTTGGTAGAGAGAGCGCGTGCCGTTGGAATGCTCCAAGCTGGCACGTCAGTAAGACAGGTTAGTTACAAGTCTTTACCTTCATTTTACTGCCCTTAAATTGTTTTAATTAGAATAACTACGGCATAACGTTGATATTACGATGATTGAATACCATGTTGAGTGTACGAAAATGACGTAACGCGATGCACGTGACGTCATATTCGGCGACGGTCATTTACGCTACAAATGCTTTCACAGAACTATTTTATTGTGCAATTAGTTTAAGAATGTCAGTGCTATAATAATTCGCTGTTAAAACTTAATCCAATTACTTTTTTCAGATTTTAGAAAAAGTCAAATATTACATAAAATTTGCGCTAAAATCAAATGTTACTCCTACACTTCTATTAAGATTCCTAAAATACTGCAACAAAATGGATTGAAAAACCAATACAACAACTCAATATGCGTGCGGTCATTGAGGCAGCAACAAAATGTGCAAGAACTATCAAACGACCTTCTGCAGGTGTGGAATGCAATTCCGCAGCGATTTCTTTTTAATTTCATCAATTCTATGCGTGCACGATGTCTGGCTGTCATCAGGTCGAACGGGGGACATACCAAATATTGAAGTGTGATTTTTATTGTTGATAGTGATGAAATAAAACGGTATCAAGTGTCATACTTCTGTTTTTATTTCTGAAAAGAAAAATTATGGCATTGACGGCAAAGGTTTTCTCTTTCGAATGGTATATGATAATTTAAAGGAGGTTTCTTATTTTTCTGGAAAATTGGTAAAATATGGGGTGTGTAATTAGAACTGCCGGAAAGTGTATATGCAAATTACGAAATATTCGGAATACGCCGGTAATAGAGATGCGCCGATAATACCTAGTTCGAGTATAATCATACAACTAACAATTAGATCTATTGATCTAGAAAAAGAAAAACCTAGTTTAGCGGATTCCCGGATGTTCAAAACACCAAAGGCACAGCGGCGAGTGAAGCGGGGTGTGAGGGCCTTAAGCATCATTTAAACTCAGTATTACACTATAACTAAAATTTAAAAGAATTTTCTTAAGCAATGCTTTTGACTGAAATGTTGGGATGTTAGGATCCGCTAACAACAAAGAGTGATTTCTCCCCCTTTACTTTCATTTATTGTTCTCATCTTAAAAGAATTGGAACTAGGCAACTTAAAATTGACACAAACACGCACCATGTTTTACTCAATGAAAAGAACTAACAAAAGCCTATGAAGTATCAATGTACATGGTTTGGAGCTTCCCGTGTTCAATGTGACGTCATATAATACGTCACACTATGTTGTTGTAATTTTCCGACACATAACGAACTCCAAAATAGGAAATTTCCGTCGCAGTTTTACAACGTTACGATATTATTACGCCATTCATAAATTTTCTACGCCATTCATAAATTTACTACCGTGTAACTATTTTGAATTCGACTATCATGATTTGTTTTCACTAAACGAGCAGGGTTAAATGTAATGGTAAATCAAGTTTGATTGCATATTTAAGAACACTGTTGTTGTTGTTGTGTTTTCAGAGTCAGTGATGCAGAATCATTGCCACAGCAGTAACATGGTTGTGTATCCGAGTTAGGACACGCCACATAAAAGTTGTTGCTGTCAAAAATATTTTGATTTTATCATAAAGACTTGTTAATCAATGTTAAAATTTAACTACAGTACTAGTAAATTTATAGTACGTGTATTTTATAGCTAACTGTATTTGATTATGAAAACAAAACTGATTAATCACCTGTAAAATGTAACAGACAGACTGCTTTGTTCAACTCTTTATCAATTGAGCAATTTAGCAGAAGATATTGAAATAATGAATGTGAAAAGTTTGTATTTGCTATAAATTTATTTGTATAAAACGAACTTGTATGTTACGTGACTGTCTAGTTATCAAGAACGTATTGTACTTTATTTCTGTATACATTTTACATGTACAATTTTACTCTGATATACTCTAAGCAATAAAAATACGAAGTTGTGAAATATTTTTTTTTATAAAAAATCAATAATTATATACATGCATGTACATGAGGAATATATAAAACTATTCATCATTGTTGACACTGAATTATGTTGTTTAATAATTTGAAGATTAATTATTTTATTATATATTTATATATTACATGTTCTTATTTATCTTGTTCTGACTGTATAATTTTAGAACATGCACACATGAACTTAGATTTTTTTTCAAGTCAATTAAACTTTACTATTCAACTTCCAATATTTTCAAAAATCATTTGTTTTCTAAACATGTAAATCACATGTACATACATGTATATACATGAGGGGTGTGTAAAATTCCTCAGCAATTAGTTCATTACACACCGCGTCGTTGTATGATGTTTTTTATGTTGTAAATTGAATTAAAAGTGTTTATCAAATATGGTTTGCTATTTTTATTAGTCAGTCTTGTTTTTTCAGAGTCAGTGATGCAGAACCCGAGTGAGAGATATTTAAATCCTGTAATAGTGATAATGTCGGCGTTGTCTTGATCACGTTCACAATCGTCCTCCAATCCTCCTCGGATGGTCCCTTACACATGTATAACTCCACCATGACCGGATGTTGCAGCTGGCCAACACTGAACAACAGTTCTCTCCACTCCTGGGATGCCATTTTAATCCACGAGAGTTTAACGGTGATACTCCGTGGCAGCTGGCCGATACTGAAGAAAAGTGTCTGCCAAGCAGCAGACGACATTGTTACGGAGAATAGCTCCACATGTTCTAGATGAGTCATTTCAGGTGATACACGCGGTATGACGTCATCCATATCGATCCCCACAAGCTTGAGATGCTGTAGCTGAGTTAATGTAGGAATGGTTTGTATCATCTCCTGGGGGGATGTCATCTCCCATAACGTTAATGATGATAGGACCGGTGCTGCACGTAGATCTTGCCACAATATGGCGCTGCCTCTGGCTGTCATTTTCTCTCCCCATGGTGGTGGCCGGAACACTAGCTCCTCCAGGCATGCTGGATTCACGTGTAGCTCTCTACATGGTACGTAGGAAAGATGCAGCATCTTCAGCTCGTTCAGACGATGTAGGTCCAAGGTGACGTCACAATCACGGAACTGACCCCTGTGGTCCGAGCAGCCTGTCCAGTTCAACTTGAGCTGTGTCAGTGTTGTGGTCTGGCTGATATAAGCATAGAGACATTTAAGGTTACTGTGAGTCATGTGAAATTTAGCAAGATACAATGATTGTAAGCATGTCAGTCCTGTGAGCGCCGTTATACTGATATCGGACAGAGAGATATATGCTGGTAGTGTCAGACATTTTAATGTACGGGCTGATTCAGTGAGGATGTCAGCCAGCCATACTGGTTCCTTGTCACAGCGTTCTACTCTCAATGTCTCCAGGGAGGTGAACACACCAGGATTCAGCGACTGCATGAACACAAAGGGAGGATTATCGGACAGCATGGTGGCTACTATCTTCTCGTTTAATGAAACTTGTGGAGGTTCCCCGATACTTTCATTGACTTGCATTATTGATTTCAGAGCTTTTACATCATATGTTAGGCTGTGTTTATCAAGCCCGAAATAAAGAGGGATGTGACAGCTGTCATTTCCATTTCTCAAACTTTCTTGTAGACATTCTAACTGCATTGACTGGTAAGATTTCATTGATTTCCAAGCGTCACCAAACTGATCAATATACATGTCTGTCCTAAATTGACATACAGAACTGTCAAGGTCAACGATCGTCTGCAGCTCACCGGAAATGCATGTATATACTACTGGATTCATACCGCAGACAAAAATTAATAGATTTTCCATTTCTAACAGGCTTGAAAGCGATGAACAAACTTCGACTATAGTTGATTTTATAGTTACATCGTTCCATTCAGACACAATGTACAAGGCAGTCATAAATTCTTGAATGGATTTATGTTGAAAGAAAACTTGATACCGCTTTTTTTTTTTTTTTTGATACCGCTTTACTGAGACTTTACTACTGTCATTGCTTTGACTCAACAGTCCGATTTTCAAAAATCGAGTTCCTGCTCTGTTAGAAATTTCAACACAGTTGTGCTTTCAATCACCAGGCTGGATTCTTTTATCTTCTGAAATAATGCATAGAACGCTAACTTCCCGAGCTTTAAGAGTAAGTTCATATACTGATTACACAACTCGTTATGTCTCATACATTCTGGGACTGTAACAGTACGTTCCGCGTTTCCAGTAGGAAACAAATAGTGAAATATCCGTATCAGGAATTGCCACACCCAGAAAACATAGCCTCCTGAAACAGCCACTGGAAGGGTTGTTGCATTTTTCTTGTTCAAACCCCGCTGAAGAGTTAATTCAATAGTGTTACTGTACGTTTCACATTTCGACTTGCCGATGCTAAGACCATCAAACCAGATACAAATAAGCTGTAGTAAGATGTAAGGAATTAAACGGATATCTCCGAGTTTTACCGAAGACACTTTTCTGTCAAAGTCGTTCAGGTCAGGCTCCCTTTCGCCACTGTTTTCGCTCAGGAGTTTAACGGCATTTGATTTCAGTTCTTGAGAAGTTTTGTCATCGAGCGTGGATATCTCTATTTGTCTGTCAATAAGGTTTGGTGTCAGCCCTATCGTACTCAGCTTCCACGGTCGCGTTGTTGTTAACTGGGTACAGCGTTCACGATAGTTGTTGTGTGGTATTCCGGGTGTTAGTCGACACGTCTCGGGATGCACCCACTCGTCTAGCCCGTCCAAGATGGCTAGACAAGTTTTATTCTGTAACATTTTTCCTATAAACTCTTTTGAAAATCTTTCTTTGCTTGGCAAATTCTTTGACACAAACTTGTGTATGAGGTCATCAAGAAGGCACGTGTCGTCACCGTGGAAATCTCGTAAGTGTAACAGGAACAGTAAGTCGAAGCGTTTTAGTGTATCGACGTCCTCCTGTTGATCTTTGCTGATAGTTGAGTTGGAGGGATTTTGAGCAAGACACCACGTTACTGCAACTTTCTGGGTAAAGGACGTCTTCCCGTAGCCGGCATTTGCCTCCACGTATATATTTTTATATGGAACATTGTCGTCATTGATAACTTCCTGTACGAAGAGAGGGACGTCTTTTCAGGAGATTTCTTTCCATGTCCAAAAGCATTCGGTTTGTTAAACGCCGACATCGGGGGCTGCACGTACAGTTTAATTAATGGGACGGCATGGTCTTCTACCAGAGGTGAGGCCGGAATCATGGACTCTTTCTCATTGTAGAGACGTACGAGTTCTTCTTTAAATTCTGTAAGTATAAATATTAATAATGTTATTTAATCATTATTTAGAAACATACTCTGTAAAAATGTACGCTTGAGCAAGTTTCACTCACGGTTCTGGCCGTTCCTTCAGTTTCTGTATTAATAGCGTCCACTTCTAAGTGGAAACTTCAAATAATTATCGGATATTTTCAAAAAAAAAAATCTGACAAAATTTAAATGCTGGTATGTTCACCGCTATAAAATTATTTCGGTTTCTTTCTATGGGCTTAACCCTGGGATGGCTGTTTTCCAAGGGCGAACAGTTAAGATCTAGATCAGCCGGCATATCTCTGCCGTGTTCACTCAAGTTTAATATTATTGGGTTGTTTTTGACCAGGAGGCGACCAGTGTAGATCCAGATCAGATGGCACGGCTGTGGCGGCTGATCTTAATCTACAATATTCGCACATGAGATAAAACCCGTGTATGTAAAGGATTATCTCAAACGACAACAACTTCTACTACTTGTTTTTTTTTACACAAAATGCGTTCGAAAAAAAAATTCGTTGGTGTATTGTACATTAAGCTCGTCAAATGAAATTATCGTACACAACTACACATATGTGTTACAGCTGTTATTACTGTGGTGTCATTAAATTTCGCGTGGATTTAAGCTTATTCGAGCGGAATTTAACTTTGTAATACAGGTGCGCAAATTTATGCTCGCGCGAAAATGTGACTCTCGGCATCTGCGCGAAAATTTGACAACGCGAAATTAATTGATAGTTCAGTACTTTTGCCACATACATGTAGACCTAGATCATATTTTAAATGCATAAAGTTCGATCAGGCCATACTCTGTTCGCGATAATCATTATAATTGCTTTACCTGTATTTAGAACAAACTAAAAATATTGAATATACTATAATGTTTCCTAACATGGGTGGGAAACCAATTTATCCGTTTTTACTATCATGGAAAGATACGCACCAGCCTAGTCTACACAATTTCATAATTTGCATAAAGGGCGCTAGCACGCTTAAATAAAACGGGGATAGCGTACAAGCCTTTTTTTCGTAGCATGTCAGAACTTTGCACGGATAAGCGTAGAATATTTTTAAAATACAAAGTTTCAATGAAAACAGTAATTATTGAACATTTGCCACTAAATTCTGGGCCAAGATCCTAAAACTCAGACTGGAAAGACCGATATCAAATCTCAGAATGTAATTTAAAATTGATTGAAATTATCCAAACCGACGTATGAAGCATTTTCATACTTTCGAGAAAAAATAAACATTTGAAGATTAAGGCACCAATAATTAAGCATGACTTACGTCTTCGTGGAATTTATTTCTTGTCTGTACAGAAAAGTTCCACACAGATATAACGCTTAATGTCGTGCCGTACAGTCGTGTAGAGCTTAAACAACGAACACAACGGTACTAATCTCTCAATATTGTCAAAAATGACTTACGACACTCTGTAATTACGGTGATGAAATGAACCAATCAAAAGTTTATGTTTTAAGACTGGTATTCAATCTTTGTTTTCTGGCATTCCGCCAGCCAATCTCTCCCGGGCTGCAAAATTAGTTTTCTCAACAATTGAAGACAGTCAATGGAATCACTTCACAACATGATTAAATGCTTTTCCCTTACTTATAAACAATACAATTACTCTTTGTATTTTAATTTTTAAGTAAAAGTCCTATTCTTTATATCGAACGCAAAGGTGAGAGGTGGAGAAGGGCTGGTAAAAAGCCTTGATTTGCATCCTTTAATGTTGTTTAAAATCATTTGAATAAATAGAATAAAAACATATTTGAATGTGCATGCGTATAGATTATCGACTCTTTACTATGCAAATAATACATAACTATTTTTCAAGAAGTACACACACTTTCACATTTTCAGTTTACAGAAGCATTAGTTTGTGTATCAAATACCTCCTAATATATACCAAACTAATTTCTTAATAATTATAAACTCTTCTTGACGGGTCAAGCTTGCTTTTCAAGAATGGACTCTGATCTTATCACAAGATGGAGTTTCGAAACTGGTCTCCGATCTGAACCAAATAACCAATCACAAGCAGAAGTTTCGAGACTATTCTCCGATCTAAAGCAACTAACCAAGCACAAGCTTGAATTTCGAATTTGGTCGCCAATCTGAAGCAAATAATCTCAAGCTGGAGTTTTGAGACTATTCCCCCATCTAAAGCGACTTACCAATCACAAGCTGCAGTTTCGAGATTGGTACCCGATCCAAAAAAACTAACCAAACACAAGCTGCAGTTTCGAGATTGGTATCCAATCCAAAGCAACTAACCAATCACAAGCTGCAGTTTCGAGATTTGTACCCGACCCAAAGCAACTAACCAATCACAAGCTGCAGTTTCGAGATTGGTATCCAATCCAAAGCAACTAACCAATCACAAGCTGCAGTTTCGAGACTAGTATCCAATCCAAAGCAACCATCCAATCACAATCACAAGCTGGAGGTTTGAGATTGGTCTCCGATTTGAAACAACCGTAACCAATCACAAGCTTTCAAACAACAAAACAATCATAAACAAGGAGTATCGAGACCGATTTAAAATCCCAAAACGTTTATGCTAGAATTCAATACCGACATCCATTAGCTTACAATGTTATTTGGACGATCACTTAATATTACAAATATATAAAAGATGGTGCTTTGTATTGCAAAGTCTTAAGTGGGTACAGGCTTTTTTTTTAAATAAAGCATTGATAACCATGAATATTCAGTTTAGAATATTGCACAGAAAATATACCGTACATATTTATAGGATAGCAATTAGTAAGGCACGGACGGATGAATCTGAAAGAAGACGAAGTCCGGCTGTTTTTTAGCAGGAATTCAATTTTTCCGCCTGGAAATGAAATTTAATAAAAATAAATACAAACAGCCTGTTACAAGAGCGAAATCTACTAACTTTTATGTAAATTAACTTTAAAAAAAAATGTGTCCGTCCTGAGTATTGAACCCGGTGCCTTCGCTTGCGAGGCGAGAGTGTCATCCACTACACTACAATGAACTTGATGTTTTGTACTTGAAATTAACAATCAGTATCAAAGGAACTAGAAAGGAACCAGTAAGAACTAGAAATATCTACACTTCTCTTTCGTTTTACACTGTGTAAACTTGTATGCAAGTGTTTACCTGACACCCAAGAATATTCCATATAAAATTGTATTTAAGCTATCAATATTGACTATACTGGTTATTTAAATCGTAAATATGTTTTTTTCTCCAATACAACACCCACTTACAACCATTCGAAATAATCTATTTGATTTTTCCGCTGCATAATAATAAAAATCCCACTAGATACCCCTCCACCCTGCTAGATGCCTCTCTGGTGTAAATAGCTACCAATCGAAATAGTTTATTTAATTTTCCCTCTGCATAATAAGTGAATACGAGTATTATTTACAACATTTCATTGGTCGAAAAACTAGGTCAAAAGTGAGCTCAGCAGCTAACGCCGAATAAAATTATAAATAAAAGCTGTAGCCGCCGACTTGCTAGTGCAAAGACCGTAAATGTGTTACACGTAGTGTCGTTATGTTCGATAACATGAGGGTTACTTCTCTGAAATGAAAACTTTGGCAAATCTACTGAAAGAAATCGTTCAATACAGACGCCGTCCTCAAGTTTCAACAAAAAAAATCAACATGATTAGGAAACTTAAATCATTTGTGATTCAATAGTATCTACGGTATAAAATTAAATTCAATTTTTTGAATGCGTGTTAGGATAGATAGGACCTAGTGTTGTTTAAAAGGATCGGTGTTAGAAAATGTGTTCTACCCAAAGTAATCTCATAAGAAACTATTAAAATAGCTTAATATATCTTGAGTTTTTTTTATCGATTGATCCAAACACACTTTTAAAGATGCTTTAACTTAAAGTGAGGATTTGTAAATTTTAAAAAAATAAAAAATAACAATTCCGTTTTTATTCATGTTAATCTCACAATATCTTTATGTTTTCAGGATCGGTTATCACAAAACTTTATGGTTTTTTTTCTTTTTCGCATAATTTTGTTAGATATATACTCAAAAGAAAAAGTTTAGTCAGTATTTTCGTTTTCGCACTAAGTCTACAATATTGCAAATATCGTGAAAAAAATGAACATATGTGTTGTATTAACTCTTCTTATCACATACACGATGATTTGTTTACGAAAACCTGTCTCATTAGACCGTAACTGTGTAAATTCAAAATGCTCGAGATGCACGTGGCGATGAAAACCTACATGGATATTTTCGCAAATTTCCTTTGACATTAAAAGTGTATTGTCCACAATGAAAAAAGCCGGAGAAAAATTTCTGGTAACTAGCCCTGGTCGCCGTCCCGGCCTCGCCATTTATGACAGAAATATCGCTTTGAGATTTCTAGAAGCTTGTTTACACGCTGCTGACGTAGCTGGTCGTTTCGATTTGCATGAGCGAACAATAGATCGGTATGCAAGCGCAATTCTTACAAACTGGCAGCGTCAACCACATGCGTCGTCCAGGTAGGACGTTAAAAACAACGTCGCGAGAAGATCGCTACCTAGTGACGTCAACACGACGTAATCGCTTCACACCTGCTTAAAAGCTCGTTCAACGTCATAGACAATCCACGGGGTCAAGAATATTCGTTTGTTACGCTTGAAACCGGCTGAGAGCAGCCCGGCTACGAGCTCGACTCCTTACAAAGTATTCTTCTAACAGCACGTCAACGCGTCGCACATTTGAATTGGGCACGCCAGGGCAGTCGCTGGAATAGATAGCGATGGAGCAAAATCGTTTTCACCGCTTAGTTCAAGTTTAATCTCAAAGAAGCTGATGGAATTGATTGTGTTTGGCGACGCCGAGGAGAAAGGTTTGATCCTGCTAACGTCTTCGAATATGACCGTTACGGTGTTGAGAACGCTATGATCTGGGGTAGTATTTCTTATAATGGCAAAACAAAACTCAAAACAATACGGAATATCTTAAATGGAATATCATTATTGTGCAGAAATCATTATCCCCGTCATTGTTCCTTACATAGTGTAAGGTAATGGTTTCGTTCTACAGCAGGATAATGCACGCTGCCACACGGCACGTCATACACGACGGAATGTTCTTGTTGTCAACAACATAAACATACACAAATGACAATTAAAATCATCTGATCTCTCCCCAATTTAACACACGTGCGACTATCTTCGAAGAAAGGCGCGTGACAGGATTGACGTCAACCACATAAATGATCTGAAACGGTTATTGCACAAGAAATTGGCCCAAACCCCTATACGCATCATTCGAACACTCGTAAACAACATACGAAAGGCGTTTTCTGGCTTTTAATTAAGCTATAGGTGGTCATGCAAAATATTGAGTGTAATGTAAATTTTGATTTTGACCCCTGTCTTAAATCTTAATCAAATTAAATGGTTTTTTATGACTCTGTTCAGTTGATATTGTTGAAATTCAATGGGTATTAAATAATTTTCGTGGTGAATGATGCTTAAGTCTTCAATTTTAATGTTTAACGATTTTATCGTATCATGCATTCCTACTGACTTAACTTTTTCTTCTCAGCATATATTTGTTGCGATCTGTAGCTACTAGCCAATCACAAGCAGGAGTTTAAAGATTGGTATTCAATCTGAAGCAACTTTACATTAAAAATCACGAGGTTAAAGGCGGGTTTCCGATTTAAAGCAACCAACCAATAAGCTTGAGTTTTGAGACTGATCGCCGACCTGTAATCACAAGCTAGATTTCCCAACTAGGTCCCGATCTGCAGCAACTAACCATTCAAGCTGAAGTGTCAAGATTGACATCCGATCTGCTGCAACTAATCACAGACTGGGGTTCCTAGACTTGTCTCAGATCTGCTGCAAATAGACAATCACAGACTGGAGTTTCTAGACTTGTCTCAGATCTGCAGCAACTAACCATTCACAGACTGGGGTTCCTAGACTTGTCTCAGATCTGCTGCAAATAGCCAATCACAGACTGGGGTTTCTAGACTTGTCTCAGATCTGCTGCAACTAAACAATCACAGACTGGGGTTTCTAGACTTGTCTCATATCTTCCGCAACTAGCCAATCACAGACTGTAGTTTCTAGACTTATCTCAGATCGGCTGCAACTAATCATTCACAGACTGGGGTTTCTAGACTTGTCTCAGATCTGCTGCACCTTACCAATCACAGACTGTTTCTAGACTTGTCTCAGATCTGCTGCACCTAAACAATCACAGACTGGAGTTTCTAGACTTGTCTCAGATCTGCTGCACCTTACCAATCACAGACTGTTTCTAGACTTGTCTCAGATCTGCTGCACATTACCAATCACAGACTGTTTCTAGACTTGTCTCAGATCTGCTGCACCTTACCAATCACAGAATGTTTCTAGACTTGTCTCAGATCTGCTGCACCTTACCAATCACAGACTGTTTCTAGACTTGTCTCAGATCTGCTGCACCTAAACTATCACAGACTGGAGTTTCTAGACTTGTCTCAGATCTGCTGCACCTTACCAATCACAGACTGTTTCTAGACTTGTCTCAGATCTGCTGCACATTACCAATCACAGACTGTTTCTAGACTTGTCTCAGATCTGCTGCACCTTACCAATCACAGAATGTTTCTAGACTTGTCTCAGATCTGCTGCACCTTACCAATCACAGACTGTTTCTAGACTTGTCTCAGATCTGCTGCACCTTACCAATCACAGAATGTTTCTAGACTTGTCTCAGATCTGCTGCACCTTACCAATCACAGACTGGAGTTTCTAGACTTGTCTCAGATATAAAGCAACAAGCCTTTCTAACCAATCACATGCTGACGTTTCGGGACTGATCTCCAATCTACGGCAACTAACCAATTACAGACTGGAATTTCGCGACTAGTCTCCGATGTGAAGCAACTAACTAACCACAAGCTGAAGCAATTAGCGAATTTGTGTCTAACATGTTGATACCAGTCTTCGCTCTTACGCGACTAACTAACCTCAAGCTAGAGTTTTACTACGTGTCTTAAGTCTGACTTAAATAACCAATCACATGCTTGAGGTTTGAAACGATCTTAAGCAACTTACCACTAACAAGTTGAATTTTCCTTAATGGTCGTTGATCTGTAGAAGCTAACCAATCACAACATGCATATTTGAGACCGGTCACCGACCTTAAGCAACCAACCAATCATAAGCTGAAGTTTCAAGACTTGCCTCCGATCTGCCACAATTTACTAGTTACAGGCTGGAGTTTCGAGACCGGTCTCTGATCTGAAGCAACATTCTAATCAAAATGCGGAGTTTTGAGATCGGGCTCTGATCTAAAGCAATTAACCAATTCACATTCTCGAGTTTCGGGATTGGTCTCCGATCTAAAGAAATTAACTTTGCAGGCATGTTGTAGAGCAAACCACCGATATTACAAGAAACATGTAGCACAGGGAGCCTCGAGCAATTTCATCAACTCATTGCCAAGTTGTAGGACTCTATTTTTTGAAAATACAATTTGAGAGGATATTATTATATGTACTTCTCGATCATCTAGCTTATCCGTTGTTATTTTTGTTTTCTCTCAATTGCATATTCCTCGGTTTAAACTTACAATCAGATGAATGAATCTTAAATATCACATATCACATATTACGCACACTATTCAAGCAAACTAAACCAGATAATTGGACTTGGCGAAACATATTGGCCTTTCGGCAAAATGTTGTTGATATTGTTGTTTAAAATTGGCATTTTTGGAGATAACTGAAGATTCTAAATAGTTTGCATACACGATAATTGAAAGATCCTGAACAGCTAATATTACTTTTGATCAGTACCAACAACACAGTTGCTTTTATCACAGAGCATGCTGGATTTCACGGAGGAATATATTGTTTTTAACAAAATTCGACAAATGTTAGTGTCAATTTCATTTGATCGTATCAACCACATTTTGCACATTATAGCAGTCGGGATTTTTACTGCGTGGATTCTGTGTTGACTACAGGAATTACTGTAACAGGACAAATAATTGCGGCAGGTTAAATGACAGAATGCTGCAAGCGAAACGTAGGAGGCTGTGTTGACTACAGGAATTACTGTAACAGGACAAATAATTGCGACAGGTTAAATGACAGAATGCTGCAAGCGAAACGTAGGAAGCTGTGTTGACTACAGGAATTACTGTAACAGGATAAATAATTGCGGAAGGTTAAATGACAGAATGCTGCAAGCGAAACGTAGGAAGCATTGTTTCCTACTTTTGTTTTCCGCCGCTCGGACCTAAAACTACCTTCGGCTGTATAAACAACACATGATTTGGTTTATAAGGTACACTAAAGTTTTCATATATTTCAGCTCTCATCAGCGAGTGAGTTTCCTTGGCAAAAAAACTACAGTGTGCAGGAGAGTTAGGGTTTATATTACATGTATATATATTGTGAGTTCGAGACCTACCAGGGTTAAGATCTTTCATGTGAGGAAGCTTGCAGCTGGCTTGCGGAACGTCGGTGGTTCTACCCAGGTGCCCGCTCGGGCCTGAAAATTGTCCGGAAGGGCACCTGGGGTCTTCCTCCACCATGTAAAAGCTAGTATTCCAATGGGCCTAAGAAGCCAGCATCTGTTGATGTTCTGGCCTCTAATCTACATGAATTTATTTTTTTACGAAATTGAGCTATTACCTTTGAAAAGCACGTCGTCCGTTTCGGCGACAACTTTCCTGACAGTCTCCATTTGATGTTCGGCTTCTTGCTGAATGGTTTTGATCGCTTTATCTCTCGCATCTGAAATCTCTCCAAAACTTTCCACTGATGCTTCCTGGACCTTGGCTCGATGGTCCAGTATAGACTGAATAGCTTCTTGTTGCTGCTCGCTAATACGTTTACTGATATCTTCGTCAAGGACTTTGGTTATATCACCCGCTGTGATAACCAATGTGTTAGACTGCATCTGTAGACATGAGTTCTCTCATTAAATAAAGTTGTGTTATTATCATTATGATTATTATGATGATGCTGATGATAACTATTATTATTATTAGTGGTTGTAGTAGTAGTAGTAGTAGTAGTAGTACTTGTAGTAGTAGCAGCAGCAGTAGTAGTAGTAGTAGTAGTAGTAGTAGTAGTAGTAGTAGTAGTAGTAGTAGTAGTAGTAGTAGTAGTAATACTTGTAGTAGTAGCAGTAGTAGTAGCAGTAGTAGTAGTAGTAGTAGTAGTAGTAGTAGTAGTAGTAGTAGTAGTAGTAGTAGTAGTAGTAAAAGTAGTAGTAGTAGCAGCAGCAGCAGCAGTAGCAGTAGTAGTAGTAGTAGTATAAGCAAGCATTGCATAAGCAGAGCAAACAGTACGCATTTATCTTGCTTTTAGACTTATTCTTACAGCCGTATGAACTAGTGTGTTTACAGTGCACTGTGATATATTTATATCTAATAAGTATGAAACGTGGTAAAATCGCCGAAAATCAATTACTGATGTAATGACCTGACCCGATAAAGAACTTTTTTCTATAAAATACAAAGATATTAATAAAGTTGAATTGCTTGAAAAAGAAAAACATGGATAAACTGCGGATTTTAGAGAGCATGCTATTTTGACAGAAATTTCTGTGATTACAGCCAGTCCATGAAAAAAAACAAAAAAAAACAAACGCTAACGATGTTCTTGTTAGTAGCCCCTAATATACTGATATTGATTTTAAAGGACTCATCAGACTCATACAAAGTTGGAAGAAAAACAATGACCGTTTCCAAAGCACCTGTGAAGAAAACCGCTTGCAACACATTTATTTTTACTAATCTTACGTTAACGAAAAACATTTAAATGATCTAGACCTTGCAATTTATTACACTTTAGCTATTTGCACTTCATCTTTCGCCAATAACGGAATTAAATATGAGTATTTTGGCAATTTGTACTGCAAGCAACAATGCCATACATTTTAAACCAATCATACATGTAAAGAAATCGAAAATGCGATAATTCCCATATCGTTTAACAACAAATCGAACTGATCACAAATACCGGCAAATGTCTCCAGTCAACAACAATTTAAACAAGCGGTGGACCAGACAGAGACTATCTAAAATCGATTTCGAAACCACCATTACCTGGTTTAGCTTGTTGACGGCATCTTGAGCGTGCTTGTCACGAAGAAGGAACTTCGAGTCCTGCAACAGGTCTCTGAGGGCATCGATGCACCGAGCTAGTTGTATGTCCGACAATTCGTAACTTGCTGAGTGACGAATATTTTCATTGATCATGTCTTGAACCTGTTGAAATAAAGAATTAATTGTCTATCATTGTGTATGTTGCTACTCTTAACAATGTTCACTTTAATTTAAGATTATGACGTGTTTTTGTTTAGAATTTAAGGGTTAAATGATACCGGTATTGTGTGGGCGAAGCAATTAAAGATTGTAAATATTTACTCAGTAATTTACAAATATTTCCTGCTGTTTTAAAATTTTTATAATGAATTGATTTTCCACAGTGATTATCTGGACTAGTTATGCAAAATTTACCTTTGAACAACTATTCATCTGTGTCGTCATTAGATTCTGGAACCTCGTGTTGTTAATTATGACTCCCAATGTACCATTCAAGTCGACCTCGTCAAAGGAACCCTTGTTATCATACCCTTTGGGAGGTAAGTAACACTTGGCGATATGAAAGGCATCTGAGCACCATCTCATAGCATCTGTTATTTGCCATGTAGGTCCTTGGAATCTATGGTGTTTGAGTATGGCATCATTTATATTGTGGCAAATGTTGTTTGGACACTTCTGGTTGGGGTTTTTATTCGGCACGTTTGGATCATGTAATTTACATTTTCCTCTCTTGTCACAAAACTCTTGAGTTGGACATCTCAACATATTCGCTGTCGTACAAGAACTGCATCTTGTACCAAACGGGATGCCGTTCTTTGTAAAGATGGATTGTAGCAAGTCTCTCTGGAAGTCGGAGATCTCGATTTTAACCAACTCTATCAACGCTTCTCTCGTAAAAAGGACCGCTAAGGCTCCTTTGAGCCATTTGTTAAATGTTTTCTTTGTTAATGCTGGATCGAGTGCAGTTGCCATGGTTTCTGTTTTACTTTTGTTTAATGTCACGTTTATTACTGTTACAGTAACAGTTGACCAAAGCTTACACTTGTAAAAAATAAAAATACAATTCAACATAAATAGTTAATGAAACAATCACAAAGTAATCGGCTATTTAAAGACCGGTAATTTTCTATATTGTCGTACTTAGATTGTCTTGTTTATTTAATTATTTTTATCGAAGCTTCTTTTAATGAGTATGGCACTTAAAATCAGAGGAAAACAAGTACGTAACTTTTTAAAATCTCAGGAACAAGGTTTCATATACATGTATAGTTGTATCATTCCAAGGCGGTAACCCCAAGTATTCTCATATTTGTTAATTGTTTGTGGTTTCTTATATGAATTTGACAAACTTATAACACATGCTCTATTTTCCTCTCTTCTTATTCGCTGCGTGGGGAAGCTGTTTTTGAAGGTGAGGCGATTCCTGATCTGCATGTTTTACTTTTTATACAGAACACAGGACGTTAGCAAAAAGGAAACAATGTTCCGGTCGTCGTTATCTGGATTGATAGCTGAAAACGTTATTTTCTTGACTTTTTTTTTCAGACACTAGCGCAATACATGTACAAAATATTTTAAGTCTGCTGCTGAATTCCAGATGCCACAAAAGTGACAATTGATCATTTATAAATGTTTGTCTACATTCTGTGCGTTAAGTATATATCATATGATGAAAATTCAATCTGAGGCCAAGCATGTTTCTGGATACAGCTATTGTAAGAATTTGACTCTGCAACTTGATGTCTTAACGGTCGAACTAATTCCGAGTCAGTTTGCTGACTCGCAATCGATATTAGTTGTCGGTCGAAGCAAGGTAGGACAGTTTCGTAAACTAAAATGATACTTGAAACTGGTAGATTTTTGATTTTCGATGACTATAAAATGCTGTTATATGATCGGACAAAAAATATTGTCAGCTAATGAATAAATACCGTCACAAATATTGATCACAGAAACGTAAAATCAACGTTTAAGAAAGGCAGAGCAAATATAATATAAAATATTTGTTCAGACTTCGTGGTTATACAAACAAGTTAACATATTTAACAAAGAAGATTTCTACGTACCAATATTAATATATTCTTCGTGAAAGAACACTGTCAATGAATTCAACTAGAGTATTTAGAGGAGCGTCTGTTTGCACACCACATGTAAGAATAATAACAAATATCATTCTTACATGCAGTGTGCAAACAGACACTCCTCTAACTACTCTATTTGTCTCCCTATAAGACATACCCTGAAAGGTTTGGTAGATATGATCTCACTGTTGTTGTGTTTTCATATAATTGTTAATGACACAATGACAGTGCTAACAAATACGGTTTAAAATGACTCTATTATAAACATCATCAGGCAAGTTTTATGTTTAACTATTTTAGTTTTAATCGGTGTTACATGTAAAATCAAAACAAATGCTTTATTGACGAAATGGTTTCCAGCAGTTCAAGAGCATGGATGTTGTTTACACCGATTCATAAATGTTACCATATGGACTATAAGCTTTGATAAATTTCAATCGGTTTGCTTGCAAAATACACAACTACTGTGAGGTTCATTAAATGATCAAATATTTAGGGCTCTTTATATTCTTTTGCATAAAATTGAGCAATTGTCAATAAAGAAATAAAATGACTAAAAAATGTTCAGTATATTTTCAGTTTAGGAACTTCCTAGTCACTATAATCAATGGCAGGGATTGGCTTTGGTCATCAAAACAGTTTTTCCAACTTAAGAGAGAAGTAACTAGAACTTTGGTTTTCTATATGAAACATATTGAGAAGAAAATCTTCTGCCTTGGCTGAGCAGAGGGAGTTCTGAACATTCTCCCAAGACTCCCTCTAATCCATTCCCTGAAAGGTTCGGTTAATATGATCTCACTGTTGTTGTTTTTTCACTTAATTGTCGTTGAAACAATCACTTAGTTGTAGAAAAAAAGGTAAACTAATATCTGCGAATAACTTGGTGATCTCAGTTTAGCTTTAAATTTATATATATATTTTGCTAAGTAAATGAATATTTAATTTTAATTGTCGTAAGTAAAATATGTTTTTCTTTATCGTATTGGTGTTCTCACTTTTGAAAAACCCGACTACTCGACTAACGGAAAAGGGTCAGAGTACTTGTGTATCGTTTTTAGGGAGGCGGTTTAAAGAAGCCAAGTATATTATCATGATAAAGATCCCTGAAGTAGCAAATTATAATTTTATAAAATAGACCTATTTAGTTGTCTTGTGTAAACATGATATACGAGGGCTGTCCGGAAAGTTCATATACTACTTTATTTTTTACACTCAACCAATACATACATAAAACAAATTTGGCCAGAAAATACATACATATCTAAGAAACAAATTTACAAAAAACTGTCAGGCTGTGATGAACATTAACATAAAAACAGTCCTAACATCCAACATATATACATAATCACGGAGCACTTTTAAACGTCATCAACGTTAAATGAACGTCATGTAATCACTCCTTCTCAAAAATATCGCCCACACGATTTTACTCATTTCTGATAACGGCTGACCCATTGCTGGTATACGCCTTTGTACCATTCTCGATCAAAACCAGATATCGCTGATCCAACACCGACGCGAAGTTCTTCCAAATCTGCAAATCTTTTACCAAGCAATTCCGACTGTTCTAACGCGTTCTACGCAATTCGGCTCTGCTACTTTTGGTCGTCCGCTTCGTTTCTTATCTAACACATTTTCATTCCCGGTTCTAAATCTGCTGTGCCACTTAAACACAAGTTGCCTTGAACATTTACCGGTCGTATCTGCTTTTGAAATAAACTTCCACATCTCAGTTGGTGTCATATTAGCATGAACACAAAACTTGATAACACTCCGTTGCTCCGTCCGTGAAATTGACGTCATTTTTTCGAAACAAATTTAACCGCCCCCAATGCGTCAAACGGTCGTTTACAACTTGTTTATTAACGTATGATGTTGTAATTTTCACCAAATGTCATGCAATGATATCAAATAACGTCGCGTAAGTAAAAGCGCGTTAGGCATAAAACTTTTATTTTTATTAACTTTTGTTTTGAGTAGCTACTGTCATGGAATCAAAGTGCTCCGTGAACCGTCGGTGATGTTACCATGGCGATGGGCGTTTTGCAAATATTATTGTTATCCTGTTTATAAATTTAGAAATATGTAGCCAATACATACTTAAGCAAAATACCAAAACAGCTTATTGATATGATTGCTAATAATTATTCTGTAGCCTTGTCTACGAACATTCCGGACAGCCCTCGTAGACATGTAAAATAGCCAAATTTTACAAGTACTACTAGACAAATTGAATACTAGTTTTATGATATAGCACCATGTTATTGTCTTTTATATCATCGTGATAAAGACTCCTGAAGTGGCCATTTAGGTTATTGATAAAGTAAAAAAAAGTTGTTGTTGCTATGAAATAACAATATTTGCATACATGTAAATCAGGCTCATTTTCAGTAAAGGGCTGGCAGGCTTCAGCTTGCACCCCTCATTCCCCAAGCTACTCCAAAACTGAGTGTCCAACGCGTCACGTTAGTTTGACACTTGTATTGCCAATAAACAGATAACAGACGAAGAAATGAACAATCATTAGTGCTGATCACGTTTTGGTTTCAACACTCAGAAAAAATATCAACGTGTATGTCCATTTGTTAGGCCAAGGCACTCTAACTACTTTAACTCTGAGATAATATTATGTTGCTACTAATATATCGGAACTATGAATTCCAAACTTATGAAGCCTCAATCGAACTCCTTATGAACTCGGAGTTCTATGAATCTAAATGCCTGACAATTATTCAATCTAGGCTGCCTTCTCAGGGGACCTTCGAAATAGACTGTGGCAGCGGTCGAAGGAACCGTATAATGTGAACCAGATGCTGAATCTGCGCCTGATATACATGTATGCTATGTTGCCTTCTCAGGGGACCTTCGAAATAGACTGTGGCAGCGGTCGAATGAACCGTATAATGTGAACCAGATATTTGTTATATTATCTGGTTCCATGGCAATTTTTTCAAGACAATTTAAAAACGAAACCACGAAAAAAGATAAACATTTTTGGATGTGCGATAAATAAGTTAACATGAAAATTACGCTCGTTACTGCTTCAAATTGCCACAGCATAAATGCTTTGTTTCCATGAAACCGAATAACTTTTCACGAAAACAGTTACATGTAACTAGCAATAGAAACGGAACATATTTAGGATGCTTTTTGTGTCGTCATTGCATCACCTACTGCTGCGAACGCATACCGAGTGACATGTATAATCAAAATTATAACAGATTCTTTAAAACACAATTTTCTTTCAGGCTAGATAAATGTTCCGATAATAACGAACCAACAAATCAATCTCTCAATCAATCAATAAATGTTCTTCATAACAAAATAGGTAATAATGCGGTTTGTGTTTTTTCTTATTGCAGACTGTTTTCTTGTGTTCTTCATATTTGACGTTGACGAATAACGGGGTAATAATGGCGGAAACAGGTGTGCATTGTCTTTATCATTCTCGATATTCGGACAAAGAAAACGTTTTCAATAGAAGTTTTATATTTGCAAAAAGATAACAATTGTATATATTATTTCAATAATTAAAAAATAAAATCTTTTTTAATCTTAAACCAGCACAATAAAATAAGATCAAGAACAAGACAGCCTCGTTACTGATAACATACTCAAATCAAGGCAGCGGTAGTCCAGTGGTAGAGCGCTCGCTTAGGGATCGAGGGGTCCCTGGTTCGAGCCCCCGTCCGGCCGCTAATTTCCTTAAGCAAGAAATTAAGCCTTCATTGCTTCTCTCCACCCATGTGTATAAATGGGTACCTGTGAGGAATATAAGCCAATGTTCCGTGGCTGCCTACGGCGCCGACTGTTAACGGACGACTTATATATCCAGTGATCGGGGGGTAAAATGTAAAAGTCGGTTGAATACATTAATTACAGACTATAAACCCATACCTTTACCTTTATCAAAGAACAAGTTTATATTGCCAAGTTAGCACAAATTGTTATATTTTGTACTGAAGAAATGTAATACATTTCCACCCTCAGTTCTGTACCCCACTTACACAAACATAGTGCAAATGCTAATGAAACAATTTTAAATTCCTGCTCGGCTTCGTTTCAGTCGCATTTATGGGTGTGAACAAAATTGTGGAATACAGTAAATGTTAGTCACACGGAATTTTAAGGCCGAGACACAACCTATTGACCTGTTGCAAAAACTTAATTTGTATCACTTACATTTCATCTATTTTATATCACAGTATAATCGAATTGTCAACAAAGTACAGAACAGTAAAAAAATATTAAACTTTTTATATATTATTTAAGGTGCAGGCGATATTAAGAGTTAACTGAAATAATGTTAAGAAATACCCTATTGTATTGAATGAAAGACACGTAATCAAGATTAAATCTTTCATTCGATGTATATACAGTATAAGATCGTAATGGTTGTAACTTGATACTTGAACATTCAAACTTCAATTTATTATATGCGTCATAAAGCAAATTAGGTTTGTGATGAAATTAACCCTCTAATTGCGAGGTACATGTAGAACGGTAGCCAAAATAGATTATCACTAGAGAAATGCTTACGATTAGAGTCTGAGGGGAACCTCACGGACTATCAAATGTCTTGAAACAGCTTGGTAACTCAGCTCTGCAGTTACAGCTTTCAAGAGACCTTTTTGGGCCACAGCTAGTAACATCGGCCTGGCGGTTAACCTCTCAAGTTATCGCATTCTGGATAATTTCAGCTGGTCATGTGGGCTAAATGGCTGGACCTCGCTGGCGATCGTTTTTCTGGATACAGGTCTGTTCCTAAACCTCGCGGATTGTCGTTTGAAAAAAAGTAAAACAAATCATGAAGGGGTGTTTTGTCCCTGTATTCAAAATTGAAGAACTTGGTTATGTATGGTAATACTTTAGTCGTGCGCTGTATGAGCAGTTAAAACTGTATAATGTTGGTTATACTTTGAAAACTGATCGCAATGTAGTAGCAATAAGAAATACAAGAGTACCATAATGGGATTCAACTATGCGTCATTTTTTTTTCAAACGGAAATCTAATGTTTTGAATCCAGTTAAATGAAGACAGCATGAACAATTAAAAAGTGTCCACTATTATGTTTCTTAGAATACTAAAAGTTTTAACAACTAAGGACAATCCGCAGGCAAAACAACACAGCCTTCCAACACATCCATACGGTAAGATGAAACTAAGCAAGTGTATCAGTGTTCCTGTTTACGACTGGTTGCTAGTACTGATATAAAAGAAATCGAGCCGACTTGATCGTCTACCAATAATTTCCGTTTGTTAATAATTATTTCTTTTATCAATTTAATATACAATAAATTAAGTTTTCAGAACGGCGTATAAGGAAGTTTTCCAGAATAATGTGGATGTACCTATATTCGTGGCCATGAAGTTTTGTTAGTTTTCAGAAAGGCGTATAAGCATGTTGTTGCAGAATAATGTGGAGGTACCTATATTCGTGGGCATGAACGTTTGTTAGTTTTCAGAAAGGCGTATAAGCATGTTGTTGCAGAATAATGTAGATATACCTATATTCGTGGGCATGAACTGTTGTTAGTTTTTAGAAAGGCGTATAAGCATGTTGTTGCAGAATAATGCGGATCTACCTATAGTCGTGGTCATGAACGTTTGTTAGTTTTCAGAAAGGCGTATAAGCATGTTGTTTCAGAATAATGTGGATGTACCTATATTCGTGGGCATGAACATTTGTTAGTTTTCACAAAGGCGTATAAGCATGTTGTTGCAGAATAATGTAGATATACCTATATTCGTGGGCATGAACTGTTGTTAGTTTTCAGAAAGGCGTATAAGCATGTTGTTGCAGAATAATATGGATGTACCTATATTCGTAGGCATGAACTTCGTTTGTTTTCAGAAAGGCGTATAAGCATGTTTTTGCAGAATAATGTGGATATACCTATAGTCGTGGTCATGAACTGTTGTTAGTTTTCAGAAAGGCGTATAAGCATGTTGTTGCAGAATAATGTGGATGTACCTATATTCGTGGGCATGAACGTTTGTAAGTTTTCAGTAAGGCGTATAAGGAAGTTGTTGCAGAATACTGCTTATGTACTTCATTCTTGGGCATGAACTTTTGTTAATGTCCCATGTTTATAGATCTTAATTTATCTATCTCATTTTGTTTTTAAATTTAGGTTTAAGTTTTAGATATCATTGTATACCAAGTCGAAGATATGGCCAATTTTAACCAGTTTTTAGGACTATTCTTGTACAACCGAACCGTGTCATCTGGTTCAGTTAGACCGTGAATCATGTCGTGAACGCACTAATATTAAAATTTATATGTAATCGGACACAGTCACTCATTTACCAGGGGTAATTAAACGTAATTTAGCATGTAAATATGGCAAATTTGAACCAGGTGATATGGAGCCACCTAGTTTAAACAGACTATATATCTGGGCTGTATACACATTGTTGAATTTTGTAATTTTGGGTAAAACAATAAAAATGAATCGGTTTATCGTAAAAATGTACGTACCAGTATTGTGAAACTCCACATGAACAATTAAACTTCTTTCAAGTTAACCAAATTTATATACACAAAAATTATAAAACACTTTCTTTATACAATCGTATTTGTGTTATAAGTGTCACAAGTTTAGGGTTCCAAACGCATACACTTGAATACGTTAACTATGTCCAACACATATTTCATCGTTCTATACGTGGAACGCTTTTCTAATTCAAAGTATCTTCTTGTATTATTTACACCCGGGCTATATCTTAATATCATCTTTATTATGTTAGTTTTTTTATCAATTGCACAAACAAGTGTAATTATAACGCTTATAATATATCACTATATTTGTATATTTATGTAAAGCTGAAATAAAATTCTCAAACTTATACTGAGACTCCGACTGCTGACTGTCGGATTGAAGCAAATATATATGCCGGTTATGCAGCGGTATACATCAAACTGCGCATGCTTTTACTGAAGCCCCGCCCTCTGTCAATGTCGTAACGAAGCAAATATTTACGACGGTTATTTTATTGGACTGGAAAACTACCAAACATGTATTTTGCTACTTTTTAGGGTTTTTGTTGTGACAAACCGATAAAACACATGTACAACAAATCATTAATTCAACAGTTATTGTAATAGACATGAAGTATACCGGCATAAATAGTTCACTATCATAAAGAAATTTCAATTAGGAAGTAAGTCGAATAGGCATGTAGGGAAATAATTCAAAAGCATTATTAACATTATGAAACATCGAACGTTTAGGTGGTTTACAGAATGAATCATTATATAGAACAACTATTAGATACAGTTTCTGAAGTTGAAAATAAAAACCAGAGCGGTAAAAACAAGTATACTCGCAATTTCGCTTACCTGAGTACGAAAAGCTTAAAATGAGCTTTGTTTCCGCCCGTCCATTACTAATTGTTTATGCGACAAATCAGCATGTACATTAAGTGTACGGTTCAGAAAGACTTCAAACTTACCTAACCAAGATTCATAAGACTAGTCTAAAATATTAAAGAAAATAGAACATACAGGTATACATGTTTTTTTTAATATTGGTGTTAATACCAAGTTCTTTTTTATAACAATAGTAAGTTATTGTAGCCCAGTTGAGATTTTATTCATTTAAGAGAGATAATTCAGTTTGAATTAACTTTTACCATTTTTGAAGTTATCTCCCTTCCATTACCATTGTAATTATTCAAGCGTTTAATTTCCCTCCAAAGTAAGGGTCATGTGAGGTTAATTTTTGTCAGAACATTTTGGTCAGCCATTGTGTAATGCTGCACATTGGGCATTCATTTTACTTTGTCATAAATTAGGAAACTGGATAATTCATGGTTAGTTGCTTTTTATTGTTTTAAAGATGCAGTTGCCAACCTTTATTGTAATTGTTTGATAAAGTACAGTTTTGGAGAGTTTTATTAGTTTATTTGGAGTTTCTTTCTTGAGTGTTGGAATTCAAGATGGCAGCATATTTTCTATACTGCAGTTATTATTAATAATCACTGTCTTCTATTATGCACTGGTTTTGTAACTTTCAGTAACCTGTGTAACCAGCTAACACTGTCACAGAGAGTAGATGAGAGAGGAGTTGGAGTGAAAGTCCAATCCACAATTGGTATGTAACTTGGTCTATTGTTATCTGTACTTTATCATGCACCCTAATGCTAAAGCTCCTATTCCCGCCGGGGTGATATTTGTTTCGCATATCGGTCACCGACCCGATATTGCTTGCACCGTGTTAAGTTTACCATAAAGTCCGAGGACACCCGTCGTCCAATCCGACGCGACCTCTCATCCGTAACTCCTCCCACTTAGTGACAGAACTACTTTCCGGAAGCCATTGTAACTAATGTAAACAAATATCGGTAACGAAACAATTTTCCGTATTTCACTTTATTTCATAAAATTTGAAAACAAATAATGGTGTTATTGTCATTTTTTCTTAGAAAAACGTTTATTGAACACTGCTAATTGGACTTTCTCCAGTAACTCGTCGTTTTTCGTCTGTTTTCAAATGCGTTATTCCTGTAAATTCGTGGCCCGTACGATTGGTGTTGTTGGCGAGATGTGGATTCATTTTTTTTCATGGGAAACTCTGGAAAATAAACGAGAAAGAACCACTTCATTTATAAAAATAAACTTTGGCTGACTCCAAAAAGACATATATTGAAACAGGTCTGCAAAAGCAATAATAATTGTGACAGAAGAGTGACACAGATTGCTTAAAAACAAGGTTTTGTGAAATAAAATTACTGCTCCACATTTTTTGTGACTGAATAAAAGCGGAAGAAGAATTAAATCTGTTGTTGTAAAACCGTCAAGGTTACTGTCTTGCGACATATGTGTTATCAGTCGATGCCGAAATGGGGAGCAGAAGGGCGAGGCTCTGCCGAGATTTTTAACAATATCCTGATGATATATGATACTTAAAACTTTTTTAAAGTTTATTTAACAGTGTTTTTTGGCACCATTTTGAGAAGGGAAATACAACAAATTTTTCACTGAAATTGAGAATTTCAACTTCATTAATCAAATGTTGATAAAAATTATTTTTAAAGAGTCTACAGATTGATCACCAATCACCCAAATTAAATTTCAGGCTTTAATGTGATTTTTCAACATAAGCAAGTAACATATATTTTTTTCTTAATCATGTTTTGGGGAAAACCATGTTTTGTAATTAGGAATGGGACTGATGGCCGTGAATGTACTTCATGCAGGAGGAAATTGTTAAAGCATAGTCTGTTGGTTTTTTAAACTAGTATGAAATCTTTCCAAAAATCTTGAGTAATGATTTATCTTATAAATGTTACAAAGATGACAATTTGGAGCAAGTGTTTATTAAAATAAAAGTTTCTTCACAATATTTTATACGTAATTGTACTGAAATGTCTTATGAAATATTAAGAAAACTTGTCCAGTTATGAGAAAAAAATAATTTTATGCACACCATTTACTAATGATTTAGCCTACTATTTTCAATGTTGACTTTCAAACCTAAAATTGGAAGTGTTCTTCAATAATTTAAATTTCTTATAGTATATAAACACGCATTATTATGATGTTGTAAAATAAAACTCTGTCTGATTTCAAATTTTTACCTTTCTTGTCTTTCACAACTCCAGTACGGTCAGTACCTCTTGTAAATTCGGCATGACAGAGACATCCATTCATAGGGTTAGACAATCATGGCGGGACCAACCTACAAAATAATATAAATCAGGTTACTGTTATGCATTAAAACACATTGCAGGTACAGGGTTGGGGGTAAAACTCAAAAAATTATACAAAATTATGGTTAATGGTAAATTTTTAATTAACCTTTTACTCCAGATATACACATTTTAATACATGTGCCACCAGTGAAGAACCAGATGTTGAAATATACATATCCTTGATTTGAGATCTCGATTTGCATTAGTTGCATCTTGGTCAGAAATAACCTAACGAATATAAAAGCAAACAGTTTAGATGGCACAAATGTGGCGGCTGATCAGGATCTACAATGCTCACCCATGCAATAAAGGTATTTACATAATCAAATATTGGACAAGCCCTTTTCTGGCTTTTTTGAGAAAAAAGACTCTTTCCAAAATTAGAAAATTCATGTCAAGAAACATTCAAAATAGGAAAAAATGTAGAACAACTGGAAAGCGATTGATAAATCCCGTCTCGTACTGTCCTAAAACATTTTTTTTTGACTCTCGCACTAAGCATCCAGATTTCGCGAACCTGTTCGGCATCAAAAAATTTATCTTTCAATAGGAATATTTTTTTAATTGGAAGAAAAATAAAAATTTACATTGGAAATGCGTCGGGCGCATGGTATGCACAGAAAAACGCATGTGGAGTGGAATCATTCATATAACCGGACTAAAATTGAAGATTTTTCTTTGTAACTTTTGTACTTGCACTTCTGATTTCAATCAAAATGTGTTTTTTTAACTGATAAAATTGTCCTGTCGATTGTTAGGCGAACAATTCAGTACCCTGAAAATGAACAATTTTAAATTTACATTTTATAATAAAAATTACCTTAGTAATACATTTGAGGTGTCATCCTTCAACACTAAACATGTCAGGTGTTGACTGATCTCAGTTACTGTAGACTGTACTGTAGTTTAGTGGGTCTACTGTACTGTAGACCCTGTTCTTCTGAAGATCAGCATTGATCTATCTGAGGAAACAAGTGATATTTGCTATCAAGGCCTCTTTTTAGTCTGATGGAGATTCGAATTCGGTGCTGGGTTGATGCCTTATGTTATTAAATATGTCTCAGTGACATTTCCTAGATGCGGATGTTGATCAATGTCAAAAATTATAACGATGACACAAATCACTGAATTCCAGAAACATAGCGATACTTCACTTTTCTGTTGCCACTTTATTTTGTCACAAATCCGATTTCTGATTAAAACTTGTTGTTTCTCGATATAGTTATCCAAGAACAATTGTTAATTTATCAAATCACGCCGAAATAAACACATTTTCTGTCAGAAAAATATGGTGTCCACCATCTCGCTAAATAAATTTGCTTGATCATATAACTGAGCAATAAACGTTCGTTTGAGCTTATTTTACTTTGTTTATCTTAAATTTGGGTAAGAAATGGGTAGTTTATCGCTTCAAAATGAACAAATTTCTTAAAATTTTATGCAAATCATACAAAATGGGCCGTTATAAAGGAGAACTATTTATCGGCGCGTAAGATATACTGCTCGCGTTGTTAACGTTTATTTTTGAAAACATCACGGCGATAAAACGTTTCATAATGAATTTAGCATACACAAAATCACAGCGGTAAACCTATTCCAGATGAATTTAGCATACAGTAGAAAAACATCGACATTTAAGTGGTAAGTGCATGATAAATAGAATAACAGGTTACTGTCTTGCGATATAAGTGTTATCAGGCTCGGCCGATATGGGGGCGGAGGAGCTCGGCAGAGCCTCGCCCCTCCGCTCCCCATATCGGCCTCGCCTGATAACACTTATATCGCAAGACAGTAACCTGTTATTCTCTATTTATCATGTGTTATTGTTTCCATTGTTTTAACTGGTATAATGTTAATGGCCACTAGACACTGTTAAGAGGGCAACTGATTTTAGTAAAACAATATGACATTAATAGTTTATATAATCAGTGATCAAGTACCATTATTTATAATTATTATTATATGTTATAATATCTACATAATACCATTGTACTTAAGGTTCTTGAACATTTCTGTATTTTCAGGGCTTGTTACATTAGTTGCCAATCGCCTTAGTTGGTAAACTGCACTCGTGTTGCCAATTGCCGTTTGACAATTGCCATAGTGTTCCACTACATATTAAACAATGAACCTTACCTACCCTTGGATTTGTGTTATTTATTGAATAGTAAAAACTCAATAGTGGTGTAGGGCACGGGTAACATTTGGCGCCCAACGAATTTTAATAAGTGGACACTTTGAAACTTAGCTGTGTTACAGTGAATATTTACTGTGAAAGTCAATATTTTGACTTGTGGACTGCATTTATCAGTAACTTTATGTAAAATTTACAGTTACTTTTGTGTAATCCAGTTAAATTTACATGAATGTTTGAATCCAGTGAAATAGACATAAGTCACATATATATGCTAAGTCATTGGTAGAGTCATTCAGTAGTGATTCATCTGTGGACTTACCTATCTTGAGGTAATCAGTGGATTTCAAGCGTTAAATAAACCCTTGGAGCGGACGGAGGGGACGTGGAGGTCGTCGATCTTGGAAACGCCATCAGGGAAGACGAGGATATTTACGTTTCTTGGGAGTTCGGTAGGAGTCGTTTGGGGAGGACGCATTGACTTTTCATCAGGGATATCAATTGGAGGACAGACTTTGAATGAAATGTGAAAACAGAATTGACATTCACTTAGTGTTTGTGTGGACTAAGTATTCTAGTGGCCAAGAGTCAAGATACACCTATGCATATATGATATATTCGTGAGTACTATGAATTTGTCAATATACTCATAAATTGCAGTTTTACACTGGTAATTTATTTTTTCATAAGTACACAGTAAGAGTACTGTTTCTATACCAAATTTATTTGTTATACCAGTCTGTCAATAAAAACAAACTGCAGTTTCTGATATATTCTAGTGTGATATTGTAAGAAATGTAAGAAAGGAAAGCACATTGCATGCATAATTAATTTCCTTAGCATTAACTGGTGAAGGAGCTTTACTAATACTCCAAAATTCTAGCAAGCATCTTATTTCTTAGTCTTTACAATATGCTGCTTCATTGAATTCAGTTCAAAAGATGTAAATTGACCTAATTTTGATACATATTTGTTGACATTTCAGTCAAGACTTTTGTTTACATTTAAGGGTTGGCAAATTGATAAGAAACTTTTCATAATCCTACAAAATTTTCATTAGATCATTATTTAAATTTCAAGTTAAATTACATTTGATAAGATTTTTCAGTAAGTTTTGAGTATTTATTACATTGAATACATAGAGAAATTTTGTATTGCCATTGAATCAGCTGTTTCATTCATAGATAACCTCATTTTGAAATTGCCTTGTTATTCCAATTCCTATTGGATAATTGAATTTAACCTTTGTAAGGTCATTACCATTCATTGGGAATCTCATCTCCTATTGGCCAATTGACTTTTTTGCTGTGTGATGTCATAGGCACTTGCTACTTATGGATTGGTTGAAGACTGACAGTTGAACTTTGACATAGTGACGTTGCTTGTACAGGTAATCAGGTCAATACAACTGTAGTATTTTGTAGTAAACACAGCAATGTAGTGATAGACTTATTCTTTGGGAATAATTTGTGCAGCTTGTTATTTAAAGAGGTAAATATTGCAACATGAAATAAATTAGAAACCTATATATTCCTATAATCCCCATACAACCATAAACAGTTAAAATACCTATATTAAAATACCTGCAGTGAAATAGCCATTGTTGTTATTGTATTTTCTCTATTTACTTAGTCATCAATTTCTTTTGAGAAATTGAATTTAAAAAAATAAATAAATAAAAGCAATTATTTATTTAATTGTGGAGGGGAGGAAATAGCTAATACATACTGGTATATATTGAAATTTTTATTGATCTGGTGATTAAAAAAAAATTGAATGTTTACTGGAACATTATGTGGTGATGTGATACATGACAACAACAACCTTTTAAATTGTAAATGCTATATTGAATTATCTTACATTGGTGCAGCAGTGAATTAACTTATGTGCACAAGAAATTGACAGTGCTCATGGACATTAAGTAAATACTTAGCCAAGTGATTGGTGAATTATCTTATTGCTAGAGTGCAATAGTGTACTAAGTGAACTTAATGCTTAGAGCAAGAGTGAATTAACTATTTGGTGAACTTAAATGAAGTAAGTGAATTGATTTGTTGGAAGTTTATTAATTTAATAATCAGACTTTCCGATTATTAATTAAAATACATAGTGTTAATCAATTCTGCACTGTACGGGATGTGTACTCAGTGTTGACATTACACTTAGTGTTATAGTAAAGTGGTGAATATAATTATCTGAAATATACTCAGTGCCTTAGTGATTTATGTGAAATATACTTAGTGCAAAAGTGATTTCTGTGAACTATATTCAGTGCATTAGTGATTTATCTGAACCATTAATAGTGCTATAGTGAACTATCTGAATTACTTTCAGTGCTATAGTGAACTATCTGAATAATCATTAGTGCTATAGTGAACAGTTATTAGTGCTTTAGTGAACTAACTGAAATATTTTACATCAAGGAAGGAATTTATTTCAAATTGTGATTGACTTAGTGCTATACTGACTTATGTGTGAAAAATAAGCGCAATAGTATTCTAAGTAACAATCTTTCAGTGAAATAGTGTAATCCATTCAGAAATAAGTGATTATAATATACATCTATTTGACACTGCTGAGTGTAAAAGATGACTGACAAGAACCCAGAGGAACTTGGAGCCACAGGGGGTACTGAGGAGAAACATGAAACAACAGAGAGGGAGAGATATTTGTTAGATGCCTTAAGCAAAATGGGTTTAGACCCAGAAAGAGAGGATCCTGATGACATTATTCGATTCATTCGAGGAAGACAACGACGAGTTGAGGCTACAGGAGTAAAAGAAGAGGAATCCTTTGTTAAACCATTCTCATTACCTGTTAGCACAGTACCAACTACTCCCAGAACTTCATTGTCATTTATTGAACCAGATGTGCGGCCAAAGACTCCCGTTAACTTTCGTTTTCCGAAATTGTCATATTTCTTTGGAGAGAAAGACAAGGGTGAAGTATCTTGGGAAACTTTTAAGTTTGAAATTGAGGCATTAATGGCTGACAAGATATTTACAGAAGAAGAAATACTGTTTGGTATTAGGAGAGCTGCTAAGGGAACAACAGGGGAAATAGTTAGGCATTTAGATCTGGATACCACAGTTGAGGAAGTAATCAGAAAGCTTAACAGTACATACGGAAGCATAGATAATAAGCAAACTATCCTCAGAAAATTTTATGCGTGCACCCAAGGCACAGATAGTGTTAACACATTTGCCTCCAAGTTAGAAGAGATTTATGCACAGGCCATACATTTAGGTGCAATACGAAAGGATGATCGTTTTCTTCAGGAAGCTTTATATCAAGGCCTTAATACAGAATTGAGACACATTGCATTATACAAAAGTGAGACCATTACTGACTATGATTCATTTAAAATGGAATTGAGGAAATTAGAAGCTGATTTGAAGACACCAGAGTCTGAGACAAAATCTAAGACATGTCATGCTGCTCAGTACAGAGATAAGAAGGAAGAGAAAAGTGAGATGGAGCAATTAAAAGATATTGTCATGCAACTTCACAATAAGATTGATCAGCTGCAGAAGGAGAAGGACACAGAGAAACAACAACAACAACAGCAACAACAAGACACATACTATGGTGGACGGCGAGGATTTAGAGGAAGAGGAAGATTTAGAGGGAATAGAGGAGGAAGAGGCCGAGGAGAATACAAGCCAAATAGACCCTTGGCGTCACAGACCTTTCAAGGGCTGTGCTTCATATGCAATGAAAAAGGGTATATGGCAAGAGATTGTCCAAAGAAGGATTTAAAAGATTAAGTGCCCTTGTTAAGGGATCAAACATGAGCACTGATCTCAAAGATCCCAAATTAGTTGGAGAAACCAATGAAGCTAAAATTTTGATCAACAATTACCCAGCTACAGCCTTATTGGATACTGGCAGTTGTGTAAGCGTCATTTCACAAAACTTTTATGAAACATATCTTCAAGAAACAACAAATTTACAGCCAATTAAAGGAATACTTAACATTGAATGCGCAGATGGCCAGAAATTACCTTATTTAGGATACATTGAGACAGATTTAGTGATCACCAAAGGACTTCCAGATTCAGCACAACAGACATGTTTACTGTTAGTTGCACCTGATACAAATTATTCTTCAAAAACGCCTGTTATCCTAGGGACGAACATCTTAAAGGAACTTCTTCAAATGTGTAAGGACAGTCATGGTAACCAATTCTTACAGAAGGCCAACTTACATATACCATGGTATCTTTGTTTTAGAACAATGGTTGTGCGTGAAAAAGCACTCAACAAAAATAAGAACAGAATAGCAATAATCAGAAGCGCCATGCCCCATAAGGTTATACTGAAACCTAATGAGACAATTCAGGTAAAAGCATACTTGGATAAAGAGATAGATCACCCTGTCACTACAGCTATCTTACAAGAGACTGAGGATTCATCAATACCGGATTACGTAGATTTGACACCAGGAGTTATAAAATATGAATATGGGAAGAATTTGGATATTTCAGTCACTCTATCCAACTTGAGTACTAATACAGCTGTAATATCACCAAAAAGAGATTATATTTGAAATCCAACCAGTAGAAGTAACAGAAGAGGTTTTTAACAGGATAGAAGAAGAGGAATTAGACAGGCAAAGACAAAAGATAGTTGAAGAATTAAATATAGATGAGGATAACCTTTTGGATGATCAACAAAAACAACAATTAAAGAATCTTTTAATCAAACACAAGGATATTTTTTCAATTAATGACTTGGATATAGGACAGTGCAACAAAATTAAACATAGGATTGATCTTTTGGATGAAACGCCTTTTAAACAGAGGCACAGACGCATTCCACCCAACATGATAGAAGAAGTAAGACAACACCTGGAACAACTTTTGGCATGTGGAATAATAAGACCGTCGAAATCACCATGGGCTTCGAATATAGTACTGGTTAGAAAGAAGAATGGCAAGTTAAGACTCTGTGTAGATTACAGGATGCTGAATGAAAGAACAGTTAAGGATTCCTACGCATTACCTCGCATTGAAGAAGTGTTCGATTGTTTACATGGAGCCCGATATTTCTCAACCATAGATATGAAATCTGGGTACCACCAAGTGGAGGTGGAAGAAGAGCACAAGCCTCGTACATCATTTACTGTAGGGCCCCTTGGTTTCTGGGAATATAACAAAATGCCTTTTGGATTAACGAACAGTCCTGCCACCTATCAACGGCTAATGGAGGAGTGCCTTGGAAATTTAAACATGAACATCTGTGTCATTTATCTTGACGACCTGATCATATTCAGCAAAACATTTGAAGAACATCTGCAACGTATTGATGAAGTGTTTACACGGCTCAAAGAATGTAGTTTAAAACTCGCAGCGGACAAATGTTTCTTTTTCAAAACTCGGATTAACTTTCTCGGACACGTAGTCAGTGATGTAGGAGTTGAAACGGATCCATCCAAAATTGATAAAATCAGAAATTGGCCTACACCTAAAACACCTGAAGAACTCCATTCATTTCTTTCATTCGCAGGATACTACAGACGCTTCATTAAGGATTTTAGTAAAATTACAAGACCACTATCAGAACTCGTTCCACACCCAACCAGAAAGAAGAAATCAATCAAAGAGACTCCAAAAGAGTGGTGTTGGACAGATAGAGAACAGAAGATCTTTGACCAACTGAAAATCACACTTTCATCGCCACCCATACTAGCTTACCCTGATTTTCAGAGACCATTTGAATTGCATACAGATGCATCATCTCAGGGTCTAGGAGCTGTTCTGTACCAAGAGCAAGGAGACCACAAAAGGGTCATCGCATATGCCAGTCGAGCATTGTCTAAATCTGAAAAGAACTATTCGGCTTATAAATTAGAATTTTTGGCTTTGAAGTGGGCAGTTACAGAGAAAGTTTCAGAATATTTGGCTTCAAATCATTTTGTGGTACTTACAGACAATAATCCACTGACATATGTGTTAACTTCAGCTAAGCTAGACGCAACAGGGCAGCGATGGGCAGCAGCTTTGGGGCAGTATGACTTTGACATATACTATCGTGCAGGAATTAAGAACACCGATGCCGATGCTATGAGTCGTTACCCCCATACTGAAGAAGCTGACATAGTCAAAGTTGAAGATCAGGTAGTGAAAGCCGTCTGTAGCTCAATGACACGATCATACTGGGAGACATTACCAACAATGAATATCAACATAATTGAGGCAACTGAAAATCCAGGACAACCTATGGCACAATTAGAAATGAGAGAAATTAGAAAAAGACAAAGAGAAGATCCAATTATAGAACAATGGAGAAAAGCAGTAATTGACCAAAAGATATTAGACAAGAATCTCACCAAAGAAGACCTTATAATGAAAAGAAACTTCAATCATTTGAAAATCAAAAGAGGAATTTTATTTAGAGAAGTTGAAGAAAATGACAGAACATTGGAAACATTAGTGATTCCAGATCACTACAAGGAAGATATTTTGAAGGGCCTTCACAGTGATATAGGTCACCCAGGGAAAGAGAGAACTCTGAGACTTGTCAGAGACAGGTTCTTTTGGCCTGGAATGGCAAAGGACATTGAACAGTGGGTAGCTTCTTGTGACAGATGCTTAAGAAGAAAGACAAATACAGGAGCAAGAGCACCACTGGTCAATGTTCATACCACCTACCCCCTAGAGCTTGTATGTTTTGATTTTTTATCACTGGAAACATCAAAGGGAGGATTTGGTAATGTTCTAGTGATCACAGATCACTTCTCCAAGTTTGCCATGGCCATACCGACAAAGAATCAGACTGCGAAGACGACAGCTGAAACATTCTATAATCATTTTATAGTGCATTACGGCATACCTACGCGTCTGCATTCGGATCAAGGGACTAATTTCGAATCCGAAATCATCAAAGAACTTTGTCACATCACTGGCATGAAGAAGTCTCATACTTCAGTGTACCATCCACAAGGAAACGCAGGTCCAGAGAGGTTTAACCGCACTTTGTTGGATATGTTAGGAACACTTGAGAACTCACAGAAGTCAGACTGGAAGAAGTACATCAACTCCCTGGTATATGCCTACAACTGTACGCCTCATGAGACAACTGGAATTTCCCCATATGAGTTAATGTTTGGAAGAAATCCCAAACTGCCCATTGATACATTGTTCCAAGAAGCCAGAGAGCCTGACACTAGCTCTAGAAACACACAAGAGTATATTAAAGACTTAAAGGAAAGGCTAGAAAAGACAAAACAGATTGTAGAACAACACATGAGCAAAGCCAAATCCAAACAAAAGAAACATTATGATAAGAAAGTCAGAGGAGCAAAGATTGAGGTTGGAGACAAGGTATTGGTGAAAATTCTAGCACATGGTGAAGGAAAACATAAGCTAGCAGACAGATTTGAAGAAGAGGTCTACAAGGTAATTGATCAACCTAGAAAAGACATACCTGTATACAAGGTTAGATCAACAGATGGCACCGAGAAGACATTACACCGCAATCATTTACATCCAGTCAACTACCTGGATTATAATGAAGAAATAGCTGGAGATGAAGTGGTAATAGAAGGAACGGAACTTACGGAAGGAACAAAGAAGAAAACAGAGGAAAGGAAAGATGCATCAAACCAGGAAAGTGACGTCACTGACGATGATTCTGATGATGATGTTGGATATCTTATTCCAGAGATAAGGTTAAGTGGGGACGCCCATAGATCTAACTTCATACACTCAGAAAGGGAAAATAGAGAAGAAAAGGAGGAAGTAGATGAAGTAGAAACAGAGGAATCTGTTAAAGAGTCAGATACTAAAGCAGTACCTGAAAGTAAAAGCACTGAGGAAAACTCAGGAGAAGATAAAGATCAGACAACACTGAAGGAGGTGCCAGATGTCCAAGAAAAGACAGATGTAGAACTAGAAGAGCAACAAGAGGATCAACTTGCAGGAGTTGAGCTTGAGAGGGTCAATTACACAGAAACAGAGAAAGAAGCGACAATAGAACCTGACCAAGAAGAGACACGTAGAAAAGAAGTCAGAGATTTGCCAAAGAGACATAGGAAGTTGCCAGACCCACCGAGAAGATCGGGAAGAGAAAGAAAGATGCCATCCAGATATGGTGAATACCAGTTATATGGTATGGTTAATACAACACCATATGATGCCAGATTTAGAGCGCTGGAGAACCTTATAACTTCAGGTGCATTACACCATATGGATGTTGACTCAGCAAGGAGAATTGTGAAAGCACTTATGTCAAATTAGTATTTGATTTTAAATGAAACTGACTAAACATGACAATTTTAAATTTTATTAAAATAAAAAAAAATAAATATACACCACAACATCCCTATAATCCCTATAGAATATGGAAGCAAAGATGCTTTTATTTGGAGAGGGGGAGAAAAGGTTGTAGATATAGAAGCACTAACAGAAGTTAGTGACTGTAGTTGTAGTATATTGTAGTCTGTAAGTCTAGACTAGCTATTGTTTAGAGTATCTATGGTAGTCATAGGTAGAATATTTTTGTTTGACGACCATTGACGACATGACAATGACGGGACGTCAATTTAGAGAGAGGGGAAATATGTAGCCCAGTTGAGATTTTATTCATTTAAGAGAGATAATTCAGTTTGAATTAAGTTTTACCATTTTTGAAGTTATCTCCCTTCCATTACCATTGTAATTATTCAAGCGTTTAATTTCCCTCCAAAGTAAGGGTCATGTGAGGTTAATTTTTGTCAGAACATTTTGGTCAGCCATTGTGTAATGCTGCACATTGGGCATTCATTTTACTTTGTCATAAATTAGGAAACTGGATAATTCATGGTTAGTTGCTTTTTATTGTTTGAAAGATGCAGTTGCCAACCTTTATTGTAATTGTTTGATAAAGTACAGTTTTGGAGAGTTTTATTAGTTTATTTGGAGTTTCTTTCTTGAGTGTTGGAATTCAAGATGGCAGCATATTTTCTATACTGCAGTTATTATTAATAATCACTGTCTTCTATTATGCACTGGTTTTGTAACTTTCAGTAACCTGTGTAACCAGCTAACACTGTCACAGAGAGTAGATGAGAGAGGAGTTGGAGTGAAAGTCCAATCCACAATTGGTATGTAACTTGGTCTATTGTTATCTGTACTTTATCATGTGTTATTGTTTCCATTGTTTTAACTGGTATAATGTTAATGGCCACTAGACACTGTTAAGAGGGCAACTGATTTTAGTAAAACAATATGGCATTAATAGTTTATATAATCAGTGATCAAGTACCATTATTTATAATTATTATTATATGTTATAATATCTACATAATACCATTGTACTTAAGGTTCTTGAACATTTCTGTATTTTCAGGGCTTGTTACATTAGTTGCCAATCGCCTTAGTTGGTAAACTGCACTCGTGTTGCCAATTGCCGTTTGACAATTGCCATAGTGTTCCACTACATATTAAACAATGAACCTTACCTACCCTTGGATTTGTGTTATTTATTGAATAGTAAAAAACTCAATAGTGGTGTAGGGCACGGTTGACATTATGACGATAACGGTACAGTTCAAACAATGGATCCCCTGTCCTCCCAGTCAAACACACTATGTCTAGTAAATCTGTAAACCAACAGTAAGTTATGCCGGTAACTGTACAGTTCAAACATGGATCCCCTGTCCTCCCAGTCAAACACACTAAGTCTAGTAAATCTCTATAACAACAGTAAGTTATGCCGGTAACTGTACAGTTCAAACATGGATCCCCTGTCCTCCCAGTCGAACAAACTAAGTCTAGTAAATCTCTATAACAACAGTAAGTTATGACGATAACGGTACAGTTCAAACAATGACCCCCTGTTCTCCCAGTCAATCACACTAAGTCCAGTAAATCTCTATAACAACAGTAAGTTATGACGATAAATGTACAGTTCAAACAATGATCCCCTGTTCTCCCAGTCAATCACACTATGTCCAGTAAATCTGTATACCAACAGTAAGTTTCTCCGGTACTGTACAGTTCAAACATGGATCCCCTGTTCTCCCAGTCAATCACACTAAGTATAGTAAATCTCTATAACAACAGTTAGATATGCCGGTAACTGTACAGTTCAAACATGGATCCCCTGTCCTCCCAGTCAAACACACTAAGTCTAGTAAATCTCTATAGCAACAGTTAGTTATGCCGGCAACTGTACAGTTCAAACATGGATCCCCTGTCCTCCCAGTCAAACACACTAAGTCTAGTAAATCACTATAACAACAGTAAGTTATGCCGGTAACTGCACAGTTCAAACATGGATCCCCTGTCCTCCCAGTCAAACACACTAAGTCTAGTAAATCACTATAACAACAGTAACTTATGCCGGTAACTGTACAGTTCAAACATGGATCCCCTGTTCTCCCAGTCAATCGCACTAAGTCTAGTAAATCTGTTACCAACAGTAAGTTATGCCGGAAACTGTACAGTTCAAACATGGATCCCCGTTTCTCTCAGTCAATCACACTAAGTCTAGTAAATCTCTATAACAACAGTAAGTTATGACGATAACTGTACAGATCAAACAATGATCCCCTGTCCTCCCAGTCAAACACACTAAGTCCAGTAAATCTCTTTACCAACAGTGAGTTATGCCGGTAACTGTACAGTTCAAACAATGATCCCCTGTTCTCCCAGTCAAACACACTAAGTCTAGTAAATCTCTATAACAACAGTAAGTTATGCCGGTAACTGTACAGATCAAACAATGACCCCCTGTCCTCCCAGTCAAACACACTAAGTCTAGTAAATCTCTATAACAACAGTTAGTTATGACGATCACGGTACAGTTCAAACATGGATCCCCTGTCCTCCCAGTCAAACACACTAAGTCTAGTAAATCTCTATAATAACAGTAATATATAACGATAACTGTACAGTTCAAACATGGATCCCCTGTCCTCCCAGTCAAACACGCTTAGTCCAGTAAATCTCTATAACAACAGTAAGTTATGACGATAACTGTACAGTTCAAACATGGATCCCCTGTCCTCCCAGTCAAACACAGTCTGGTAAATCACTATAACAACAGTAAACTATGCCGGTAACTGTACAGTTCAAACATGGATCCCCTGTCCTCCCAGTCAAACACACTAAGTCTAGTAAATCTCTATAACAACAGTAAGTAATGACGGTAACTGTACAGTTCAAACATAGATCCCCTGTCCTCCCAGTCAAACACACTAAGTCTAGTAAATCTCTATCACAACAGTAAGTTATGACGATAACTGTACAGTTCAAACATAGATCCCCTGTCCTCCCAGTCAAACACACTAAGTCTAGTAAATCTCTATAACAACAGTAAGTTATGACGATAACGGTACAGTTCAAACAATGATTCCCTGTCCTCCCAGTCAAACACACTAAGTCTAGTAAATCTCTATAACAACAGTAAGTTATGCCGGTAACTGTAAAGTTCAAACATGGATCCCTCTCCTCCCAGTCAAACACACTAAGTCTAGTAAATCTCTATAACAACAGTAAGTTATGTCGGTAACTGTAAAGTTCAAACATGGATCCCCTGTCCTCCCAGTCAAACACGCTAAGTCTAGTAAATCTCTATAACAACAGTAAGTTATGCCGGTAACTGTACAGTTCAAACATGGATCCCCTGTACTCCCAGTCAAACACACTAAGTCTAGTAAATCTCTATAACAACTGTAAGTTATGCCGGTAACTGTACAGATCAAACATGGATCCCCTGTTCTCCCAGTCAAACACGCTTAGTCTAGTAAATCTCTATTACAACAGTAAGTTATGCCGGTAACTGTACGGATCAAACAATGATCCCCTCTCCTCCCAGTCAAACACAATAAGTCTAGTAAATCTCTATAACAACAGTAAGTTATGACGATAACGGTACAGTTCAAACAATGATCCGCTGTCCTCCCAGTCAAACACACTAAGTTTAGTAAATCTGTATACCAACAGTAAGCTATGACAGTATCTGTACAGTTCAAACAACGATCCCCTGTCCTCCCAGTCAATCACACTAAGTCCAATAAATCTTTATACCAACAGTAAGTTATGCCGGTACTGTACAGTTCAAACATGGATCCCCTGATCTTAAGCTTTTATGTGAATTTTATGACATTAAGATCTCCACGTGGTATTTCTAAGATCATTATGTATTAAATGACAAAGCTAACATGAATAAATTGAAGAGCATCTATGACTGGATGGCAAATTTGTCGTCGATTATCGGTTGATTTTACTTTGCTGAATTATATATACTTGTTTTATATTTGTCGCTTACATTAAATGCCCTTCCCAGCAAGCATTATATATCGAGCCAACATTGGACCGATAATGTCTTCAATATCGGCCCATCATCAGAAATAGATATCGGCCCACAATCGGCCTTGCAAAGTTGATGTAATATCGGCCCAACATACTTGCCGACATCAAGCCGATATTGTTCCTAGATAAAATCGACATCGGCCCCATCATCAGTTTTTTATATTGGCCCGTCATCAGATTTTTATATCGACCCATCATCAGATTTTTATATCCACCCATCATCAGATTTCTATATCGACCCATCATCAGATTTCTATATCAGCTTGGCATCAAATTTCATAATCAGCTCTAGAAAAGAGCATTTTCCCCTGCACAGTCTTTCTTGCATAAATTTACACAATGATTAAAAAATCAGATAAAATGTGATCGTTTTTCTTGGCTCATCTAAAATCTTTAATCGTTTAATAAAATTTATCTAATCCTATTTTGATTTTGCATAGAACAAAGTCGCGAAAAATTATGACAATTGTAAACTGATGTGCCAGCACATTTACTGCAAAAGTAACATAATAAAACGGAAAGAAAAATGACTGAAAATAGGAACTACAATAAATGATTTAGTATAATTTCAAAGCTTACTGGCAATTATCCAGTATATCACTGAAAGTATTGCGATTTTAAATTTCGTGTTGCATACGTCGCAGCTAGTCCTGAAGTGAATGAAGAGAATAAACTAATTAAAAGTTCAACATTTTTTGTCCGAATAATTTCACAATATTAAACTTTTTACCAGATCGAATTTTAAAAATAAATATAGAACAAAAAATTGCCGGTTTCCAACGTGTCTTCTTCATTTCTGTTTCTGACACCCTCCCCGCAGAGTTGTCGATCTTTGGATGTACGTTCGCATATCACACCGCCATTGGGCCGATATTGAAAGATCCGACTTTTTAAAATGAGAATTAGTATGAGAAATTGACGCTAAAGTCCTTACCTTGTGCTTATTTGTTAAACTTCCTTGTACAAATTTACCCCACAAGTAAAATTATTAAAATATTGTGTGCATTTCACAAACCTAAATCTGATACTTTCAAAATAAAATTGTCTGTATAAACCAAGTGTTAACGAAACTTGCAATTTGTAAATTGTTGGAGGAGAAAGTGTTTTGATTCAGAAAGAAAATTGTATTAAGTACAAATCAAGTATTATAATTGCTGAAATTGTATTGCCTTTACCTGGGAGCGAACCCGCACCGTGACAGCGCCTATTTATCCAATTCCGAAAACGCTTCCAACTGAGCTAGTCGGGTCAACCCCCCCCCCCCAAAAAAAAAGGTTGATCTGATAGCCATGATAAAAGTTATCATAAGCGCATGACATCGGTAACGGATTATTTTACTGATAACTGATATACACTCGTCAAAAGTTCTAAGTGCACACTTTTTAATTTTGAATATCTCAAAGTAAACATATTCTAATTGAATGAAAGTTTTACATTATGTTAATTATGATCAAACAAAAATATTTTTTTGAAAACCGTGCATATGTTTTATGCATTACGTCATCCACGTCGGCATACGCTATTTATGCGTTATTCCCGTGCGGCAATCGAAATTTATTTTTTTAACAATCGTTTTTGTTTTTCACATGTTCACCGACTCCAGACAAACACAAAAAAAAAACACCAACAAATTGTAACCATGCAACGGTTGACGTCAGCAGACAACGAGATTGCTGTCAAAATTCTTTTCACTGGCACAAGTTCAATTTTGTTGTAAAAAATCTTGGCGGTTTTCGTAAATGCAAAAGTAATACCTTATTTTTGCATATTTTATTAATTTAAGAAGAAAATCAAACGATATTATTTTCTAGATTGATTACGTTGCTGACGTTGAACGCTGACGTTACTCAATAACGTCTTTAAAAATTTACGTAAAACAACGTAAACTCGAAAATATTAGTGTAGCATATGTTGGATAAGTGTTCAATAAATAAAAATTTAAAACTAAAATTTATAGAAATTCAATAAACTTTAAAAGCGAATTATTCGAAAATGACGTTTATTTGGACAAAAAGCGTGTCCGAAAACTGGTCAATTTTATCGAAATGAATACATTTTTTTCGTTCGGAAAGGCTGTTATACATCTATCATAGAAAATTGCATCATCCCAAACTGCTTGACAATTTAAAAACTTTTGGCAAAAAACATTGTGAAAAAACATGGAAGTTTCTCCTTGAAATCCTGTATAAACGTTATGGATAAAATAGAGAAAAGTGCGTTGGCTCATCAAGCCCCGCAGACCATTAAAAAGCTACAGGAAGCAATTTCAGTGCAATGGAATGAAAAACTACATTATTTCCTTTAAATTTACATGAAATTTAAATTTTACAGAGATGTGAAAACGATCACAAATTATAGCCGATGCAATAATAATTAAATTGAGAATTGCTCTCTGAGTACAAGTGAGCTAAAATGTTATTATTTTTTAATCTGGTTAGGCAGACTTAAATCTTTTGGTGTGCTTTAATAGAATACTGATTCTTCTTCATTTTAATTAACACTATTTTGAAAGATTCAATCAAATAATTTGAAAAATTAACATTTATCAAGTGTGCACTTAGAACTTTTGACTAGTGTATGTACAGGTAGACTTTTTACGGTCGCAACACTGCCCAAATAGCATTACTGTGAATTTTAATTTATATTGCCTCTACCTAAAAGCAAAATGTGAGTTTAAAAGGTGGTTTTAAGTAGAATTTCTAAATTGAAGTATTTACTAACGTCTTGAAATAATATTCTTTTTGACGATAATCGTTTTTTGCTTCATTTCAGTCTTTATAGCCTTCGTGTCTGGTTTCGTCTGTTCTATACCTGTCTTTGCCTACTTACCAAATTTGATTAAATTTATTCAAATTGAGTACATATTTTTAAATGTTTTGTTTTAAATAACATATGCCAAGCAAAGTCGTAAGCGAAAAAAGCGAACGTTTCCTCGGAATTTCGATTTCTATATCAAGTATTTGAACAGATAAGTGACGTAGTTTACAACGTGGCTTTCAGTGCTTAAACTTAGTAGCAACGCGTTTTCATCATCATTAAGTTCAATTTGTAGAAAATTGTAGTCTATGTCTGCAAAATTGATAATTATTAAGCATTATTTACAATAGCAAAATAAACGATAAATTATTTCTACTCATTCATTAAACATGTAATATAAAACATAAATTGCTCTTAAGTTTGTTTATTAAGAACAGAAAAGATTTGGTTGCTATTTATTTTTAATTGAAGGTATTATGTTTCTCTATATTCCTGAAAATGTATATTCTGTTTTGAAATCGTTAAATTCAAAAGGTCCAAAAGGTCTGTTTTGATTTAGTTAATGATTTTAAAATCAGCTACCATAATTTTGAAAAAATAACTAATTAAATATTTATGATGTTTTGTTTTCTTCCCACAACTTACATCCAAGCTTTCTAATACAGAAAAAGGATTTATCAAATATCGCTTATATCAAATATTGCTGCAGTTACATGATCAACATTTTAAAAAGCAGACCTATGCATTTTAATTATATGGTTTAGTCTGAATTTTTAAGAATTCTGGCTTTCAATTTACTGAACGAATCGCCCCATTTCAAAGCTAAACAGGCATCACCGGGGTTCGGTGATAGTCTATGGTACATAGAAAATGTCGCATAACTATTACTTTAGTATTGGCCTTAAACAAAGCGATAATTACATTTTCGAAAATTTCCAATGGTTGAAACAGAACTAACTGATAGACATTTTGATGATTCGGGATAGTGAGCTGTCATTCCTTTCAACTGTCTCATCGCTACCGTCGCAACAACCAAACAAATACAGAGTAACACTAAACCCGATTTACAATTTTACATTCCGATTTTACACTCAAGGATGATGAATAGTTGTTTGTATAATTTTGAAAACGTGCAGTGATTTCTAAACCTAAAGATACGCATTTATCGTATATTCAATTGCCGTCCTTGTCCTTTGAAAGAATAGTGTTCTTGTATTGAAATACTATGAAGCAATCAATCGCAGTTAATAAAAGAAAAATAAAGTAAACTTAATAAAATCAGATGAACATAAGCATGAATGATTAGATGGAATGGCTGTTCACAACTAGATATCCAAATGAATCTTATCCGATCGCTAATGATTAAATGTCTAATGTATCGGATTCTTTACCGTGTCAAACGTTTACGTTGATTTGCCGGTGTTAAATATTAGTTAATTACCAACATCTTTTATGGTAGGATTTCCACTTTTATTTAGATTGTTCTACAGATCATTGCAACAAAAAACTAACCAAAACGAGCGGAATAACAATAGAATAGAGAAAGTTTATTTAGATGCTCCGGATCGACGAATCTTATAGGCAAATTTAAAAAAAAACATCACAGTATGTGTGTTCTTCTGTCTCAAACGGGTATATTTTTATCTGCCAACAATTCATTTATCTTTTAAGAATTTTTATATCGAAATTTATTTCTTTGAACATTGCATTCGATATATTCTGTTAATTTAGCAGTTTTAATAAGTTGCCGGTTCATGCAATAGGAACAAAAGCAGTCAGGTCAGCAAAAAATAGATGAATGTTGTCAAAAATGTCCACTTTGTATGGTGCTTACTTCATTGTTGAGGCATAATGATGGTTTGAAGAAAAAAAAACGTTATTGCCCAAGATCGGCAACGCATAAAAATGATAAAAAGTAAAGATAACATTCATCATTAATATGACTTTATTAGCTCGGGGAGACATTATACGTCTGCCAAACAAACAGTAAAGATAGCATACATCTATATGGAACTGGACAAAGGATGCGGAAGAATAATAGCCCCTTTAATGAGCGAGATGCAAGAAGGGACGGTAAGGAAACAGGAGTAGACGACTTAGCGGGGTTGCTGGAGAACACGTCTTGATGGAACTGAAAGAAAGGACGGTAAGGAAACAAGAGTAGACGACTTAGCGGGGTTGCTGGAGAAAACGTACTGATGGAGATACAAGAAGGGACGGTAAGGAAACAGGAGTAGACGACTTAGCGGGGTTGCTGGAGAAAACGTACTGATGGAGATGCAAGAAGGGACGGTAAGGAAACAGGAGTAGACGACTTAGCGGGGTTGCCGGAGAACACGTATTGATACCTTAGAGGTGAGTACGGACTCCGAAGAGAAATTCCTTTAGAAACAAGTGGCAATTATTGTGCAAATGGTACGAGAAAGCCTTTTGGAACAAAAGGAGATGCATGAGGGTAATGCGAGTGAGCTTGAACCTGAAACAGGGAATGCCTGAGAAGTCGGTCTGGACAGAGCGTTCTCCTACAACACAGGATGCCTGAAGGGATGGTTGGGATAGAGCACAGAGGGTGTCTGAGAATACGGATTGTGTTGATAACATGTAATGCTTTTTGTTAAGCTAGCGCTTGTCGTGACATTTGCATGATGTGCTATATACATATACATAGAGATTTAACCTTTCAGTTAATAAAACGTATTTAAAACGTTTAGTCATGTTTGTTGCTGTCTTTAAAGAGACATCTTAAATATTGTTACATGGTGTCAGAATTCATTAGAAATGGATAAACTGGACCCACCAAAGTGCCTATCACTCGACGGCAACCTAGCAGAGAACTGGAAAAGGTTCCAACAGAGGTTCGAACTTTATCTTGAAGCTTCCGGTGCATCAGAGAAAGAAGGAAAAACACAGGCGTGTTTATTTCTTCACGTCATTGGAGAAGATGCATTAGAAATCTACAACAACTTCCAGTTTGCACAGGCGGGTGACAAGTTAAAACTGAACAAAATATTGGAGAAATTTGACGCTTACTGTAATCCAAGGAAGAACCAAACTTTTGAAAGACATAAGTTCTTCACATGTGTGCAGAAACCGGATGAGAAAATTGATGCGTACGTGAATGAATTATGCACGAAGGCAAAGACATGCGAGTTTAATGATCTGACAGAATCACCGATCCGTGACAGAATCATTTGTGGAATTCGGGATAGTGCTATACATGCTAGGCTACTGCGTGAACAAGATTTGGACTTGAATAAAGCAGTGACAATCTGTAGAGCTGCAGAGAGCACTATGGAGACATTAAAGGAGCTGAATCCTGAAAGTACGCAAATCAGTGACAGTAGTGTTCATGCTGTGCGAACAAAACAACAGAAGGGGCCAGCAAAGAATGAAACGTACAAAACAGGTGCTGCCAGTAAACAGGCTGGCAAGGACAAAAATAATCATAAGCCCTATGGACGTTGTGGAGTTAAACATGGACCTCAGTGCCCAGCAATGGGAAAGATCTGTAAGAGTTGTGGAAGAAAAAACCACTTCGCTAAGAAATGTTATTTTTGTGCTTCGAAAGTAAACAATGTAAATGATTCTGAAGAAGAAGCCAGTGATATTGACTATACTGAAGAATACTTTGTGGGTTCCGTTGAAAGCAAAAAGCCGCAAAGTAAATACAAATTAAGTATCAAAACACAAGGAAAATACATCAGTTATAAACTTGACACAGGCAGTGAAGTTAATATAATATCAAAGAAGGTATACAGTGGACTGCCGCACAAGCCTAAGATACATGATTCTAAGGTCAGACTAACATCATACAGCGGTAATAAAATTTTAGTGGAAGGCGCATGCATTCTCAACTTGGAATACAAGGACAAAATCTACAAGGTACATTTCGTAATAGCAAAGAATGATGTGATATCCATACTAGGAGAGAAATCATTGGATAAGCTTGGTCTTATTAAACGTGTACTTGTTATAGATGAAGCGGAATGCATTTAACAAGATCAATTGAATTCCAACGAATCTGATCCTCTCAGATTTCTTGCCATGGTGAATTATCAGGGCAGATTCCTTCAGAACTTGTCGGCGAAATCAGCGCCATTGAGAACATTACTTGAAGAAAAGAATGAATTTCAATGGTCAAATGAACAAGAAAAATGCTTTGAAGAACTAGAAGAGATTCTGTCAAAAGAACCCGTGCTGAAATTCTATGATTCAAAGAGACCAATCAAGATCTCTTGAGATAGCTCAAAGTCTGGATTGGGAGCAGTGCTTCTACAGAGTCACCATGACGAGTGGTTTCCTGTTGCTTACGCATCAAGAGCATTGACGCAAGCAGAACAACGATATGCACAGATTGAAAAAGAGTGCCTCAGTATCGTGTTTGCCTGTGAACGTTTCTTTCAGTACATTTATGGTCAGCCCTTTGAATGTGAAACTGATCATAAGCCACTTGTGTCAATAATAAATCAGAAAAACTTGAATGACTGCCCATTAAGAATCCAGAGACTACTTCTGAGATTACAGAAGTTTGACATCAGATTATCGTATACACCAGGAAAATATATGTACACATCTGACGCATTGTCACGAGCATACAGCGAATCACCAGTTAAAACCGCTGATACTGGTGAAGCAGATGTTGAAGTTTATGTCAACATAGTGTTTTCAAATCTGAACGTATCTGACGAAAAGCTTGAAAAGATAAGATCAGAAACTCGTGAAGATGAACAGTTCAAGATACTAACAAAATTTATTTTGTCTGGTTTCCCACACGAGAAACAAGACTGTCCTGTTGAAATAAGAGACTTCTGGAATATCAGAAACGAACTTAGTTGTGTGAATGGAATTATCCTAAAAGGACTCAAGGTCGTAATCCCAAGAAGTCTTCGAAGAGAAATGCTACAGAAAATTCATGTGGGACATCTTGGAATAGAGAAATGTCGCAGAAGGGCCCGAGAAGTACTGTATTGGCCAGGCTTGAATCAAGAAGTCGCTGACATGGTGAAAAATTGTCCTGCGTGTAATGAGTCTAAACCACGCCAGCCAAACGAACCGCTAATGCCACATACAGTTGCTAGTTATCCATGGGAGAAAATTGGAGTAGATCTGTGTGAATTTGATAAAGAAATGTTCCTAGTTATGTGTGATAATTACAGCAATTACCCAGTAGTGTGTAAGCTCAAATCAACATCAAGTCAATCGGTGATCAATGCTATGAAATACGTATTCAGTGAATTTGGAATTTGTAAAGAATGTGTTTCAGATAATGGTCCACAATTTGCCAGTGAAGAGTTTAGATCATTTGCTAGGAAGTATGAGTTCAGTCATATTACTTCATCTCCAAAATATCCAAAGAGCAATGGCTTAGCTGAATCTTGTGTTAAGGTTGTGAAAAGTCTGCTGAAAAAATCAAAATTTGATGGCAGTGATTTTTATCTGAATCTGCTTGTCTATAGATCCACACCATTAGAATTTGGCAAGTCTCCAGCAGAGCTAATGTTTGGCAGACAGATTAAGTCGAATCTACCAGTAGTAGGAAATCTGCTGTTGCAGAAAAATCATAGTGATTTTGTTAAGCAAAGAAAAGCCAAGAAAGAAAAGCAAAAGTTGTATCATGATAGAAATGTGAAAGAGTTGCCTCCTCTAAGAGAAAATGAAAGTGTAAGAATTAGAAATTCATTAGATACAAAGTGGTCTGAAAAGGGTTGTGTTGTTGAGCAAGTTGCCCCAAGGTCATTTGTGGTTGAAACGCCAAATGGAGTCTTCAGAAGGAACAGGAAAGATATCATGAAAACGGTCGAACGCTTTGAGCCAAACAATGACATGAATATCTTGGAAGACCAAAACATCCAAATAACTGGTAATGATGGTTCTGCTCTACCTGACAATGAAACTATGGACGTACCACCGAGACGCTCTGAGAGGGTCAGATTCAACCTAAAAGACTGATTGAAGAGATCTAGGCTAATACATTTATGTGCTGTATATTCTAAATGTTCTGATGCTTGTATGACTGGTTGATATAATAAGTTGCAGAATGAAAGAGACGCTTATGTACTAAATTAGCTATAAAATTCTACTTTTCCAAAATTAACTCTTGTTTTCATTGTTCGAATGTTAGACACTTCTAGTCAATTATATGCCATCTTTTGAAAGTTAATATCAAGATCTTTGTGTTAGATTTATTTTCAAAGAAGGGGAGATGTGTTGATAACATGTATTATGCTTTTTGTTAAGCTAGCGCTTGTCGTGACATTTGCATGATGTGCTGTATACATATACATAGAGATTTAACCTTTCAGTTAATAAAACGTATTTAAAACGTTTAGACATGTTTGTTGCTGTCTTTAAAGAGACATCTTAAATATTGTTACACGGATGAGGGCGGAGCGTCCTCCTGTAACATTTAGAAGGTGTGGGAGGGACCATTCCTTATGGAACAACTGAGATGCATGATGAGAGTTGCTGGAGTTACCTTCATCATGTGACAAGGAAACATGCGGGGAAGATTTGGACGGGATTGTTACATTAACAAATAGCATGGAGGGTTCAGGATGCGGGACGGCGTTTCACATGAAAAGATATGGAAATTCGGGTCTTCCTACTATCTTTATCCTGAATTGTATAAAGCAGAAAAGATAGCACTTGTCTTAGTTCTAGAAGTAGTAGTTACTGTAGTAGTAGTATTAGTAGTAGTAGTAGTAGTAGTAGTGGTAGTAGTAGTAGTAGTGGTGGTATTAGTAGTAGTAGTAGTAGTAATTGTTGTTGTAGTAATAGTAATAAGTAATTCTATCAGTTGCAACAGTTGCACTCCTTATTTGTATCCGTTGATACTATAAATATATATGGAATATTATACCAGTATGCAATCTGTATGTTTGTACTTGGTTAGTTGGGTATGTAAACAATATCACGCGAGACCGAAGGTCGAGCGTGATGTTGTTTACATACGTAACGAGAAATAATACAAACTTACAGATTACATACTGGTATAATGTTCGTTTTATTATATACCTTTATTTCACTTCCACTTAAATGAGCACTTAATCAATGATGAAAAGTGAAATGTGATGTAAGCAATTACGTCACAATAAACCATAAATCTCTACGTCATCGAACAAATACATTTTCAAGCGCCATGATCGATTCTGTCAGAGGAAGAACTCTTTAGCTTTCAAATCTTTGAAGGACTAAAAACAATAACAGCAAAATTTGGACAAGACCCAAAGATGCTGGAAGTGTTTACCGTGGTATTCGATATGTAACGACTAGGATTTGAAAGTGTTTCATTCTTATACCATAGCAACGAGCTTTGTTTACATCAAATCATAGGGTCAGGCTTTAAAAAGAAAATAGGAAGGCTTGTTGCAAATGGATATTTAAATTGGGATAGTTGAACGGTATGTACACTTCTTCACTCCTAAAAATTAGTTTTTTGCTTGTTCTATCGATATTTATATCCGCAATGACTATCAATCAATTGAACTTTCTTTCACATTTTTGACGATTTCATTTTATTGTTATTTGTAAAGGCCGTGAAATCTATGATTATTTTTAAAGAAAGAGTGTCACTGGAGTCACCAAATCTAAAATTGTGAAAATATCGCAATTTGAAATCGGCTATTTTGAAACGTAGAGACTACCGGAAGCTGCAAAATACAGAACCGGAAAATTGGACAATGTTCAATACGGAATTTTTAAACTGACGAGTTGTATCAATTTTGCGTATTAACGCTACACTATGCTAAATTCATTCACGGGTATATAATAATGATGCCTATACAGGTTGTGTCCCGTACTTAAACATAAGGCCTTCCAGTTAAAATGTGGGTAATCATTTATTAAGTATATATTTTATTTAAAGTTAAATTTATTGAGTATATTCTTTAATTAATTAGAGTGTTGTTGCCACTAAAGTATATCGGTCTAAAAAGAAATTGAAATTATCATAAATGTGAAGCTGTTGACTTTCATGAATGCATCAAATGCAACCAACATATAAGAACTTCTCAGATCATTGATTCATATAATTTTCTTAACTTGTCTTTATATTTCGTTATATTCTTTGTATTTAAGGTATGACATAAACCATTGCTGGTATATTTGTGAAATGGATCTGTTTTAATTACTATTGCTGTGATCTTACTTCGTGCGTTATAACTGCGGCAAACTAGCAATCGATGTGCCATGACAGGCGTTAGTTTGGCGTTATTCATCGTACCTTTTTATAAACTCTGAGTACTTATTACCGAGCATAAAGACATGTATTTCCCTTCGAAATTCAATAAACTGACACGTCAATATTTACCGCCTCTAAAGAAACAAACTATTCACAATGATTTTTACAAAGGAAGTATTTATAAGATTGCGTGCGATTACCTAATTTTATAAACCAATTTACAGACAGTCTGAATAGGGATCGAGTCATAAAAATAATATAATTTTTTACGTTTCTTGTGAAACAAATAAACTGAAACTGAAACTGAAACTATTTTATTTGATTAAACGTCTATTTTTATACAGTATTATATTCAATGGCTTTGCACCAAGTAAACATTCACAAAATCTAAGATGTAAAAACATTTCAAGAAAAACAATGAAACATACAAGTGTATGCACAGCAGTAAAAGTGCTTTGATTTTTTAAAAGTACGCCTACTTCCCCCATTTTAAAACAGTGAATTAAAATTGCGGAAGTAAAATGTCTTTAAACGCTTCTTAAAAACATATAAAAATTCTGATTGTCGCACATCTAATGGCAGATTGTTCCGTTGCACTGGGCCGAAAGTACAGAAACTTCTGTCTCTGAAAGTATTTCTTTTATGAAACGGAATGTTATAAATAAAAATAAATGCGACCTACATCAAACCACTCACAAAGTAAACGTTTAACTGTAGCTGTAACCTAGCCTAACATGTGCTGCATATTCGTTCTGCAAAGAAAACCCAATTCCAATGGAAGTTGAGACACGACCTCGGTGCTGTAGTGTCTTTACTATAACAAACCGATATAGTTAAATATCACAAACCAGACTTTAATAAATACAATTGCGAGAAATAGTTCTTCAAATTTAAAACAGGCCAATTGGGAGGAATAGAGTATTTAATTTCTCCTCTAACACGTCTAAAGTTATTAAACAAAATACTCGATATGTACACTAATGTCCAAAAAACCAAACCCCTAGCTAAGGACATACAATTAAACCAAACAGCTACAGAAATTTGGATTGGCCGAATTTATTGGAGATACCTTTTTACAGTCATGCATGTGTACAAAAAATAATTTCATCAATCTTGTACATGCAAAAGCAGAATTCAAAGATGGGTCAGGACTAAAACGAATATTTTATTGAAAGTTTGGTATCGTTTCTTTTGGACACTAGTTTATATGAAAAAAAGACTACACTGTATAACATTTTTAGCTTGTTGTTTATCATTTTGACATTAGACTCATTCTGTGTTTGTATTTTTCGTGTTTACTATATGTTTAAGTTCATTAAGTTGCTAAGCCGTTCTATTATGAGCATGGGGTTAACAGATTATTATAATTTTTGTATTCAAGGAAAACGGTGTTCACGCAAAAGGCTGTGATTATATAAAAGTTTGAAAATTACAAAAAAAAATTTTTAATTTCATTTAAGTATACCGTTGGTAGGTAAACGAATACATGCAATTTGTCATTACAATATAAAAAAGTGAATCTTATGCAATAAAACTGTAGCAATCCTATTTAATTGGGTCGTTTGAATCTTAAAAAGCAAACACATTTTACAATAAATTTGATTTAAACTTAACAAAAATGTTCTTTTACGATAGTGCATCTATGCCTGTATATATTTTGCGTCATCGACGGTTTTCACTCATAATACTATGAATGAATATAGTCACTGAATGTGATAATATGTTGATTCATTTGTAAGATGCTGATTTTATTTTCTGCAAAATTTACTAATTCGATATAAGCTGTACAATAAATCAATTTTTAAAAATTACTTTATTTTTGTCTGTATGATAAAACCATCCTAACAAAAAGCAAACATTGTGACATTTACAGTGCAGCCTTACTCGATAATCTCTATAATAAGTTGGGTATGACAGTGTTGAAATCTAAAACTTCTTGCATTAAATGCCGTCTACAGTGGTCATTGCAATGTCATCGGTAAAAATATAAATATCAAAATTTCCCTAACGGCAAAATGCAGTTATATATAAATAAAACTTTTCTTAAATAATCGTTATTTGTGTATCTTCTTTTTACATATGTTAAAAAAGTTAGAACAGTATAGAAAAGTAGATGGGCCTAAATATTCGCTAAAATTATATAAAATCCAAACACACAGTCTAAACAACACATTATTAAATTATTGTTTAAATGTCAACAGGAGTATTATATTTCACAATATGTTGTGTTCTGAAGATGTTTCAATTATGAAGAGAGAAACAACGTTTGTCACCTATTTAAGCGACCAGGAAAGGACCAGAAAATTTGAGAACAAATACACTTTATTTACAAAATAATATCTTATAATGTTTACATAGGTTACACAAAAGGACATAGCATATTTTGCCAGTATCATATTGCTCATGTGAGCATATAAAATGATGATTGGTGTTGTTTTGTTATTGTCTACGGATGTAAATACAGTACTGAAAATCACGAAATTGACAAACGGAACGGAGTGGAAATGGAAATGAAACGCTTTTCACTCTATGTTGAAACGGAAACGCAATGGAAACGGAACGCTATCGAAACGGAAACGCAACGGAGCGCTAAAAACGCTTGGAGCGCTTGAAACGGTAGAAACGCTATAATCCTATAATCGGAGCGCTTGGAACGCTAGAAACGGTAGAAACGGACTAATCGGAACGCTAGAAACGGCACGCTTATTTATAGTAGCGTTTTTACCGTTTCTAGTTCAACCGATTATTAATAGTAACGTTCTAACCGTTATTTTGTACGAAATTAATTTTAACGAAAATAATAGTTGTCGAAATGACGCTTCGTGCGACACTTGTCTCAAGTAATGATCAGTCTAAATATTTACCATTATTCAGCGCTGATCGAGCAGTTGTTACACATTTATCGAAAGATTAGACATTTTGCTGTATGTATATGCATCATGACCTCGGATAGATAAATTTTTCACTTGAACTTTATGCGTGCATGCTTTTTAATCTCTGATAATTTGAATATGTGTTCTTTTAATTTGTTTTCTTTAAAACGCGATATTGATGAGATCTAGCAAAAGCACGGACAACGCAGTATTATTTTGTTTCTTGCGTCGGGGATTCAGAAGTGAAAAACGAAATAACATGTTGCAATGGTTTATTTTAATCATAGGAAACAACATCAACTGCCTTTTGGCAAAAATGTTTTCAGGAATTTAATATTCGTCATTAAATCTGACCTACAATCAAATGCCGACAATAATATCAGATGTCTGAATATTTGGCGGTAAAAACCAGGTGATTTGTTCGAAATACACGATGTTTACATCATAAACACATTGCGTAAAATAAATATGAGGTACAATGAAACGTTAACAATAATTCAGAAGTGTGCAATTAAAAGTATATGATTTGCACGAGAAACACGCTTCTTGCGCGAAGCATGTAAAAAGTTTTCGTCGTGGGTGGTAATTGTGTTCTGTTTTAGTTTTGGTCTAGGAACCATTCGCAAGAATGACACGATGCTTGCGATCAGAATTATGCATTTCTCGGCCACAGATAGAAAATATTGCTTTCAACATTCAATTATTTAACAATATCACAACAATTTAAACTCCTGTTTTAAAACTGAACGTTTCATATTTAGAATCCTTTCTGCACTGAAAAGGCAATTATCAGTAATTTAAAATAGTGTACGATCTTTTACATTAAATTTCATTGGCGTTGATCTTTCACCGGTAGATAGTTGTTATTTATTACTGATCTTGTTGTTTATTTTTAGTTTCCAAATAAGTGTACTGCATACGCGAAATACAACATTTTAAACGATGTCTGGTCCAATATTTATTACAAGTTGCGTTTCGTCTAAATATAATTATTCAGCAGTAGTAAGTTTGGAAAAAGTGATCTCCCTTTGAATTATCAACAGTAGGCACTTTCCCGTTAGTCAAGAAGAGGTTACTCCCCGTGGACATTGTACGATTATTTTTTTCTGTTTATACTGAACAAATATCCAATGCAACTAGAAAGCTTGGTCACTTTGTAGTATTGTAACACTGAATTTAAATGAGCGTAATTGTATGGAAATATTTCTTTCTGAAGTTTTAGTGTCTAAACAACTACTTTTCGAATACGCATGCATGCTTCAATCACTTTAATCCTGGCTTCAGTTCGAGTCATGTATACGCATGTGTGCCCCGCGCTGGGAATTTGCGGAAACTTAATATGAATCTTAAACTATATCGTTTTTGATCGTGATTAACATTTTTCTGATGTAAAATGTTTAAAATTACTCAAAATTACCTGTGCAAACTGATGTTAATAATTCAAAAAGTTTATTTAATATGACTTGACATACGTGTAGTGATAATGCTACATTCTGATATAGGGTCGCTAACAAATATGATTATCTTCTGTTAATTCTGTACTTGTTTTTAAATTTACAAATTAATAATTCCAAATCCTTTGTAAGCGGTTTGAAAATTTTATTACCTATAAGATGTAGATATCATGGCAACATTTGCCCGAGGCAGATACTTTATTGGAATTTTAGGGAATTTACATGTACATTATGACATTCTTATTTTGACTCTTCTTTAAGAAACAACTAAATCATAAACAAGAGCGAATGAAAACCGCTCATAAATATGGATTACCTTAACTAAATTTAAAGAATAGTGTTTATACTTGATTTTTACTGAGCAAGCGAAAACCTTCTACATTAATATCTGACACAAATATTGGGAACATTACTTTATTGTTAATTGGCGTTATTAATAACCTATTTGAACAAGAAATAAATAGAGACACGTTATACGTGTTATATACTGCCGACAGAAACCCGACGTATTTAACACGCAATTAATAATTAAGCGATTTTTTGAAACAATTAAATTTTATTTATACGGTAATACAACATCAATTTACTGATTATTCAGGGAACGTTTATTATTATATTCATCGAATAAAAAAAAATTGGAAAGTTTTGATTGCTTTTTCTAATCGCATTATAAGCATTTCTCCCTTTTACGCGGTACCTCCCTGCGATGATAATTTTCATTACTCCCTGCAAAGCTGTGTCCACTCGAATAAGCAGACAAAGTTGAATTCCGATGACCGTGATGATTTTCCCCTCATAAGAAATATCCTCAACGGTTGCAGTGTGGATTCTGTTAAATCCGAGCTTCGTGGTTTTTTTAAATGCAGAAATAACTAACTTTTTATTAGAGAATTCAAGAGAATCCTACTAAGGGCTTTATAGATTTTATAAATGTATCATATCTTAGCTGTCCCACAAGCATTTAATTCAATACATTTACAGGTAAAAGTTCTCATTTCCTTCGCCGGATTGGATATCATTCACGAAAGAGTCTTGATGCAAACATGGTAAGGTCAATTTTGCAAAGCCAGTCAGAAGTTTCTCGTCTTATTTCATTCCACTTGATAGAAATCCAGATAATTTTACATTTACAACAGTACTGAAATTTGTTGAACGAAAATATTCAGCCGTGGAAACGGTAAAAAGCACGGAAGCGAAAATAGAACGCTGGAAACGCTAGAAACGGAAGAAACGCTAGAAACAGAAGAAACGCTGGAAACGCAGTGTTAAAAGCGTTTTAATCGAAATGGAAACGCATCGGATACGGAATAGAAGCGCAAAAGAAAACGTTGCCAATTGAAATGGAAACGAAACGTAGTGGAAACGCAAAAAATGTCAATTTCTTGATTTTCAGTACTGTATCTGCTTAGATGTGCATTTACAATAAAATGGAATAGCTTTAAATAAATTATAAGTTTTGCCATACCTAAAAGGAAATAGCTTTTATTACAAGATTTAAAAATGAAATATAAAAATTGAACTGTAGCTTCATAATGTCTAATGTGTTGTTATTATCTCTGTGTATGATAAAGTCACACATGCAATAGTCCACAGCCTGCTTTTAAAACCTACATTGCAACATTGCAACTGGATTATAAGTTAGAAAATATATATTTTATATTTTTTAATGGCGTTCGGTGCAATTCGATAATTTGTCATAAACTATTTCCACACTTTATCCAGGTCCTGTGTAAGCATTGATCATCAACAAGTTTGGTTACCGTATCGGGAGCATAACAGGATCGGTTTTAACGGCTCTAGCACTCATCTTGAGCAGTTTTGCCCCAGTCTAGGATACCTTTATTTCACATATGGTGTACTTCATGGTAAAACTTTAGTTTTTTTTTCTGTTTCACCGCTTTCCCCGGGAGAGATCATGTGATAGTCGATACAGCAGCACGTGTCCAGAGAGAATCGTAAGAAATGCAAATAATGTATCCATGCGTTTCTTAATTCTTTGAGTACAGTATAGCGCTTAATATTGGCGGTGTCAAATGTTGGCGTATTTTGAAGAGTTTTATATTGGCGGGGTCATAAATTGGCGCAACAAACCTGACGGCCAAAATAAAACCTTTAATGAAAAATAGCAGGTCTAAAATTGGCGTTAAGATCGTAAAAAGAAAACATTTACATTCAATATTCAACACCACATTATTAAAATACAAGTGTAAAAACATTATCACAGCTACCTTATAATAGATTGTTTTATTTGATTCACGACATATTCTATTCATTGTGCTAGTGTATCATAGTTTTCTACCTTCCAGATATTAAAATGACGGTGCTATTAATTGACGGTGATTTTTATTGGCGGTGTTTTATATTTGCGCAATAGACCCTGACCGCCAATATATCCAAAATTAACCCACCGCAAAAATAAGTACTTATACAGTATATGAATAGTATGTGACTAATCTGACGAATTGTTGGTTTACTTTTCCTTTTCCTCTATTATCGATTTTTTTCAGTAAAAAAATAGCTTATTCTAAAAGTGATTGGGATATTAAATCAATAAATAAATTAAAAACATAAATACGATTATCGGTAGCCTTTATTTTAGCCTCGAAATTTGAATCTTTTTGGGGATTTGTGTTCTCTTTTCAAGTATAATTATTTCAAACTTGCCTTGTTGTTAATAAATTGTCCTTTCCGTACATTATTTGCTAATACTAAAGTTTAAAAGTGTTGTTATAAAAACTGTTATTATAAATATATTGAAAACTTGACACTTGACAAAGTAATACCATTAACTTTGTGACAAATACTGATTATTAATGCAAAAGGATTTTATAATACATACATGTAACGTAAATCAAGAAAAATACTGCTTGTGTTCTCGTCTAGATTGGCTGATCTTTAATTTCAGGTTTTGGATCAGGACTGTCCTTTCTTTCTGGCACAGTGGTAACGGGGAAGTATTTTAAAAAGAAGCGGGCATTGGCTCTCGGTATAACATTATGTGGTCGAGGGATAGGAACTTTCTTCATGCTGCCAATAACTCGACTTCTTATCGATCATTATAGTTGAAGAGGAGCCTTGTATATTCTTGCTGGAATTGTGTTAAATGGCTGTGTGTTCGCATCATTATTCAGACCTTTCATTGAATTGGAAGATGCTAAAGACAAAAACAAAACAACACCGTTGTCAAACGATGAGAGAAGTATACACAATATTGATGAAGAAGTCTCCTTCAGCCTTTCTCCGGAAGATAAATTGACCATGCCAAGTGTTCCTTTACTCCCTCAAATATCTAATGATAACAAGCCAGAGGAACTTCAGGAAATATGAAGTAACAGTAAAATATCTCTAAGGCTGCCTGATATTCGATTCGAGATCTTAGACCTTCGGAATTCTAGTGTGTCATTAAATTCTTTTCAATGTTTGAGAAAATTATCCGAAAATTATCAGAAAACGAACATCGATGAATGTGTAAAGGCAGCTGACAAAGAAAAAACTTTGTTAAGAATTCGCGAACACAGTAACCGGAAGAGATGTTCAAAACTAAAATTATAGAGTCGTTCTTTCCAAAGAAGCTTGTAACAAATATTAATTTTGTGATCTTAATGTGCTCTACAGTGTTTATAGCGATTCCTGAATTCGTGTCATAAAGCATGCTTCCCGAGTTCGGCCTGAATGTAAACTGTGCTCAATCGCAAATGGCTTGGTTTCTGTCTGTTTTAGGAACTGGAGGTAAACATTTTCAGCGCAAAAAGTTACAAAAACATTATAAGACAATCCGATTTTATATATTGCCGTTTGCATCAATTATTAAATAGATGGGATGGAAGTGTTGAAAATCAAAATACACGACAAAGTATAAATAATGTTACTGGCTAGGAGTGATAGAACCGATTCTGAAACAATTACAACCATTATAGCGATTGTGTGCTCATGAAATTAATCATAACAATCATCAGACCATAAGCACAATCGTTTCACGTTCCATGGTAAACAACATGTTTGTCCGACCCGTTAGCTGAACGGCATATTGGGACAAACTATTACATCAAAAAGGTTAAATATGCATATCTGAAATCGCCACACTCACAACACACAGCTTCCACATACAGCGAAAAAAAGAGAGGGAAAGAGAGCATATGTTTATAAGGATATCAATTTCAAATAAGACACCACACATAATTAATGAATAAAGTTAATCCTTGGGGTTACCGCCTTGGAACGGTCAGTGGCAATACAATTTTCCACTAGGGGTTTAAACAAGGTACTAAGGTGCACCAACCTAACACTTGCCTCAACAGCTTCTCATATTAACAAACAAGTACCAGTAGTCTTGGTGAAATAACTCCAACCCACCCAGCAGCTCAACAATGTTGCATGCAAGAGCACACAAACGTATAAAACATGCGAAGCTAATAGCATTGCAAAGCCAAGGTGATCTTACCTTTAACAGAGCGGTTGGAGTTAAATCAGCAAGGACACGATGACAGAGATACAAAACAAATCAAAGGCTAAAACGCAACAATCAAAAAGCAAAAATCACGTCCTATGAATGTTTAAATATGTATAGAAGTTTGTAATAGTTTAATGTACGTTCTAAACCTTTTAAAAATATCCTGATCTCTGATTTCTTATATCTATTGTGTTTTGTCATAAAGCAGCTGATATCAAATCTTTTGACAATTGAGTGTATGATTAATACTCAACATAACACTATCCAGAAAATCAATAGCATTACAAAGCAGCAGCTCAGTGCTGTTATCAGTTACGTCCTTTGAAGGTCGTTGAGCGCGATACTTATGTACTATTTCAATAGTACTTCTAAAATTGCATTTGTTTAAATATTTCGGCCAGTTTATAGATGGGTTGTTTCAATATCCCAGCCTATACAGATTCGGATATTGTGCAATCACCCCTAGGCTATACTTCCTGCTTTTTAAATTTTGCCTTTGGCGTTGTCTGTGATATTCAGGATTTATATTCTCTGATCCCCTGTCGAAATTCGATTCTGCTTAGTTCCGCCCATTGTTTCTCGTTTAGGACAAACCCATTTGTTTATCTGGGGAGCATATGCCGCTGAACATGGAATGGTATTAATCTGAAAATACCGCATTGAAGATTCCATGTCTACCGCCATATGCATTCCATCGTTTGGGATGGATCAAAATTGTACTGTTTATTGGTGTAAATATTGAGTTGCGCTCAACCCGGGGCTAGGCGGCGTTGGCAGTAATTTGCATTTTCATTACTGCCCATGAACAGGCTCAATCAAACCGAGCCTGCAATATTTTCATATTTGTCGTGTTCTTCGGCTTTCAAAGTTCCTTTTTCATCTATTCCGATTCTTACATATAAACAAAGAAAACAAAACATACAAAAAACGTTAGACAAGAGTGTAAGGATTACCACCCTAAAGAACACAAAACATTTATGTTGAACAAGTAGAAATAACATACCCTGAACGATAACAAAACAGCAGGGTTTACCGACGTGGGACAACATATGTTTTTATGGTCAGACCATAAAGGCTGACCTGGAACCACACAGGCCAGTAAAGTAGTAAATGACTACCTAGTCAAAGACAGTAGAGGCTGTCGTCCTAGAACCGCAAAGACGCAACGACCATTAACTTAGTAAAAGACAGAAGAGGCTATCGACTTGGAGCCGAAAAGAACATTAATGCAGTAAAAGACGGAAGAGGTTATCGAAGTGGAACCGCAAAGGCCATTAACGAAGTAAAGGACAGGAGGAGTTACCGACCGATAACCGTAAAGACCAGTAACGTAGTAAAAGACAGTAAAGTTGACCGACTTGGAACCGCAAAGACCATTGACGTAGTAAAGGACAGTAGGAGTTACCGACCGATAACCGTAAAGACCAGTAACGTAGTAAAAGACAGTAAAGGTGACCGATTCGGAACCGCAAAGACCATTAACGAAGTAAACGACAGTAGGAGTTACCGACCGATAACCGTAAAGACCAGTAACGTAGTAAAAAACAGTAAAGGTGACCGATTCGGAACCGCAAAGACCATTAACGAAGTAACCGACAGTAGGAGTTACCAACCGATAACCGTAAAGACCAGTACCGTAGTAAAAGACAGTAGAGGTCACCGAGCTGGATCCTCCAAGACCATTGACGTAGTACAATGCAGTAGAGGTTACCGAGCTGGATCCTCAAAGACCATTAACGTAGTAAAAAACAGAAGAATTAACCGAAATAGAGCCAATAACTATTAACGTAGTAATAGACAGTAGAGTTTACCGACTTGGAGCCGAAACGACTATTATCGTAGTGAAAGATAGAAGAGGTTATCGACTTGGAACCGCAAAGACGAGTAACGTACTAAAAGACAGAAGAGGTTACCGACCTGGAACCGTAAAGACTAGTAACGCACTAAAAGACAGAAAAGGTTAACGACCTATAACCGTAAGGACCATTAAGGCAGTAAAAGACATTTTAGGTTACCGACCTATAACCGTAAAAACCCGGACGAAGTAATATTCAGTAGAGGTTAGCGACTTGGAACTTCAAAGACCATTAACGTAATAAAGACGGTAGAGGTTTCCACCCTGGAACAACACGGTCCATAAGGTAGGGGTTTCCGGCCTGGAACAGCACGGTTCATAAAGTAGGGGTTTCCACCCTGGAACAACACGGTCCATAATGAAGGGGTTTCCATCCTGGAACAACACGGTCCATAAAGCAGGGGCTTCCGGCCTGGAACAACACGGTTCATAAAGTAGGGGTTTCCACCCTGGAACAACACGGTCCATAATGAAGGGGTTTTCATCCTGGAACAACATGGTCCATTAAGTAGGGGTTTCCACCCCTGAACAACACGGTCCATAATGTAGGGTTTTCCACTCTGGAACAACACGGTCAATAAAGTAGAGGTTTCCACCCTGGAACTACACGGTCAATAAAGTAGGGGTTCCACCCTGGAACAACACGGTCCATAAAGTAGGGATTTCCACCCTGGAACAACACGGTCCATAAAATAGGGGTTTCCACCCTGGAACAACACGGTCCATAAAGTAGGGGTTTCCACCCTTGACCAACCGGTAGAACATAATGCCAGATATGTACAAATTCTAAAAGTTCTGCATATTAAATTTTGTTTTGCCTTTGTTATTGTAGCAAAACAAAATGATGATATCTTAAGGTTTCTCTAAAGAAGTAAAAAAGGTTATATTTTACGGTTGCCAAAGAATGTCGTCTTAAATTATCAGAAAAGTTTGAAGTTTTATTTTTTTTTAATTTCCGGGCAATGATATATTTCTCAATAGTTGTTTATAGATAGCTCATCCTCACACTCCAATGCGATGCGTGCGTTTTATTTGAATCTAACGATACGATTGTCATGTCGTTGATAATGATAATTGAAAATGATAATATAGGATGGGAACCGCGACAGCACCAAGCTACATCAATCCAAGCACAAAATGTGTTTGATTATCATTATATGACGCCGGTTAGCGATTTAAACTGACTATAATACTGACTTTTTGAATGGGTAGAAAACCTTCGTAGTTTATTTTATTTACTTCTAATTATTTTATGTCATTTCAGCAATGATAAGTAATGTATGTGCTGGCTGGTTAGCTGATTTGAAGTGTGTTCACAATCTGTGTTTCCTTGGTGGGTGCATTTTGACAGTCGGCACATTGACACTGATCATAGCTGTCATTCCTAGACTTGAGATTTTCTTCATTTATTCTGCTCTATACGGAATATTTTCAGGTAAGAATATAAAGTGCTAAAAACGCTTTGTTAAACGTATAAAAAAATGTTATCGTTGCTTGTAAGCGTAAACTTGTTAAGTTCTAGAAATACAAATGACTGCCTCCGGATTGTGTGCAATACCAATTTAATACGATGTAAATTAACATTTTTATCATCTGAACAGGTGCAAATACAGATGGCAATTATCATTTAAATGTAAGTCTTATGCAATTGTGATCTGTAAAATTATTTAACACATCAATCCTCTAGTTTAAAAAAGAAATCCGTTATAGCTTGCGTAACCTTCAAATTCAGTACTTATAGAAGACAATAACGTAAGGAAACTTGGGTATGGATGAAATAAAGATTGCCATTAAAAGTAAACTTGTCGTTTTAGTTTTCTGCTTTCTATATGTTAATCAAATTAGTGTTACATGTAGTGTTATGCTTTGGCGTTATTTCCTAATTAGCTGTTTAACACGTTAGCATAATATGCGCTTTATAAGTAATGCCATGTAAATGCTTATTCTAGCCGCTATGTATGGTGTTCAACTGATCGTGCTGATGGAATATTTTGGCGAGCACTCCATGGCGTCTATTGTTGGTATAACGGTGTGGGTTTACGGCATTTCGGGATTTATTGGTACACCAACTGCTGGTAAGAACATCTTAAATAACATATCGTTTTAGGTCAACTGTTTTCAGATACTATAATGTTTCTGGTGTTTTCGTTTTTATACTGTTTAATCTGGGTTTGACTTGTAATATTTAGTTCTGGAATAAAACCATATAAAGGGTAGAACGTCATCAATTTATTACTGCACATGAACAGCAAAAACCAATCCAGTATTAATGGATTCTTCAGTTAGGATGTTTATATTTTATTGCTACATTTTAACCATATTAATACAAATTTATGTTAGCCAGGACTACGGGAAATTTTTTAACATTGAAAAATGATCTTAACCTGCAGTTCTCCTTGCGTTTGACATTCTCTTTGATACGCAGGATTTATTCTTTCATATTCGCTTCAACGGTTCGAATAAATTTAAATGTTTACAGGTTGCTTCAATCTATAGATGGTGTGTTTCAAACAAACTGGGATTATACATCTTGGGCAGTATATGTGAACTGCATCTACATTACTGATTATAAGCAGCCTCGATCACAAACAGGCTGTAATATTCCATTTGGTTATATTTTCAAAATTCTTGAAATGTTGCGGTTTCATTAATTTTCACCAACTTTTGAGTGTGGACAGCTTCAAGTTGACTCTTTATACATCTACATTGCAAAAAAAATGAATCGTAGCTACTAGCTTTAGGGCATCCAAATGATTGCCTTCATCAAGCTTAAGCTTAAAATTATTATCTCTGACAGAATGTAAGTATCTTAATCTAGTCTATAGATTGTATAATAACGTGAAACCCAAACTCTTCACTTCAGGCTGGCTGTTTGATGTGACTGGAAGTTATACCGCGAGTTTCCTTGCGACTGGAGCTTGCTTTGTGTTAAGTGGTTTTATAAACTTTCTAGTGCTGTGTACACAACCGAGCAGAGAAGTAAGCAAGTAGCAAATACTGACAACCAAGATAGATATTATAAAACAAGAAACAAAAATCTATTATAAAGTTCCTGACATAATATATAGAACAAGTAATGACATTGCGCACTTGTACCAGAGAGCAATAGTGCCGCCCAGAAGCATGAATCATTCATGTATATCTATAACATGGTATGACTTAGCGCATTGGGACCAGAGGATTGTAGTGCCGCCCTGGAGCATATAACATTCATGTATAATATCTAGAACAAGCAATGACGCTGCGCATTGGTACCAAAGGGTAGTGCCGACCGGTAGCGTGTATTAGTTATGTTTATCTAGAACAAGTAATGAATTAGCGCACTGGTTCAAGAGGGTACTCGTGCCACCCGGGAGCATATATCATTCATGTATATCCAGGACAGTGCGTATGTTTGACGTATTACGTCATCCACGTCAGCATACGCTATGCATTCGTAATTCCCTGCGGAGATCGAATTTGATTTCTTTACAATCGTTTTTGTTTTTCACATGTACACCGACCCCGGACATTTTAAAACTCACACCAACACTTTGGAACGTTTGACGACTAAAGACCGCGAAAAAGCAGTCAACATGCTCTTAACTGGCACAAATTAAAAATTGTTATAAAAACATCATGATGTTATTCGGATATGCAAAGAAATGTCTCATTTTGCATATTTTTGAAGCGCACTGGAACCAAAAGGTCGTAGTGCGAATCGGGAGCAGGTATTATTCATGTATATGCATAGAAAGTAATAAATTTGCGCACTGGTACCAGAGGGCAGTAATGCCACCCAGTCACTTGTATCATTTATGTTTATCTAGATCAAGTTATGACTTAGCTCACGGGTACCAGAGAATTGAAGTGCCATTCGAGAGCATGTATCATTCATGTACAACTAGAATAAGTAATAACTTTTCGCACTGGTACCAGAAAGTAGTAGTGCCTCCCGGGAGCATGTATCATTCATGTGTATCTAGAACAAGTTATGACTACTAGCACCGGTACCAGAGGGTAGTAATTACGCACGGTAGCATTTATCATTCATGTATATCTAGAACAAGTATTGACTTAGCGCACTGATACCAGAGAGTAGAAGTGCAGCCCGGGGGCATGTATCATTCATGTATATCTATAAAAAGTTATGACTCAGCGCACTGGTACCAGAGGAAAGTAGCCTACGATGAGCGTGTTTCATTCATGTAAAAATAGAACAAGTCATGACTTAGCGCACCGATGCAGAAAGCAGTAGTGCCGCAGGGGAGCATTATCGTTCATGTATATCTATTATCTTGAACAAGTAATGACTTCGCGCACTGGTACCGGAGGGTAGTAGTGCCTCCCGGAAGCATTATCATTTATGTATGATATCTATAACAAGAAATGGCTTAGCACACTGATACCAGAGAGTAGCAGTGCCGCCCAGGAGCATGTATTATTCATGTATATCTAGAACAAGTTACTGCGTATTATATTTTAACAACACAGACATTCAGTTGTCAATATTACAAAATGTACTACAAGGTGGTGAAAATGATGCATCTGTTATTTTTCAAATGAGTACTCTAACTCCATGCGGAGAAATTAAAATTTTATCATCGGTCACCATCATCATCATCATCATAATCGTAACAACAACTCGGAAACTCGGCATTATCAACCAAAAATCCATTTAGTATCGAAATCGAAGACGTTTGTTGTCTGCAAAAGAAATTTAAGCATTACATGTTGATTTGACGTCTTTGTTTAATAGATGGTTCATTACTCCTGATGTCCAAGTAAAACATGTTTTACCCAAATGATTATGCTAACTAATGCTAACTAATGGACCTGTGCAGTAAACTAATCTCAAACAATGTGTCTCTAAAGTGAAATTAGGTGATAGCCGCTAGTAAGGAGACAATGTACAGAAAAGAAAAAATAGCAGAAACAATTGAATGTATTTGTAAAATTAATGTATACAATGCTGGTAAATCAGCAATCATGCAGTTCAGTTCAAATGATTTTATACTGTTATGTATACTTTATATAATACACTGTTATGATTGATATTGGATCACCAATTCTTACTAGTTTCATAAATGCGACTGATCAACATCAATTAAATGTGTTTTGATTCTCACTGGTAAATCCACATAGACTACACAGAAGAAATATTGAAGCGTATGTCTTTACTCGGTTGCGCAACCAGGTAAGTTATTCAAGGCTTAACTGGTGAGAAAACTCCCCTATTTGTTGTAAAGCAATAGCGTTAATCGTATTAAATGTTGGCGATTTCCTCGCATAACTAATAAAGTTCAAAACAAGAATTGTTTTTAAAGTTTACTGCAACAGGAAGTGTAATAACGTTTGCAATAGTTAATTAATTTTGAGTATCCACATTTAAATACGTACATGTAAGTCAAAGTGAGATAATATTCTTACAACATAATAAATTAAAGGATTTCATACACACTTTATTTTACTTCCTCGCCGTGTGTATATTTTAACGTTAACGGCTGAAGGTTATAAAACTGAGATTGGACACCAGTCTCAAATCTCAAGCATCTTATTTGCTGAAATGGTAACTGGTCGCCATTTTAGACAACCAGATGCTTGAGATTTCAGAATGCTTAATGTGAAATTGAAGATTATTAAACAACTAATTTTGTGAGTGTTTTAAGTAAATTTTGAGCAAAATACTCAAGCTCTATCAAACTGGTCATTAGCAAAACAATAGTATTTCAATTATGAAACTACTGAAATGAAGCACCTATCTTACAGAAAGAAGCGTTGTGTATTTATATAGATATGACTTTTTTTCGAAACAGCTTCAAACATTGGTCAAAAGAGAACATTTAGTTTTGTTATACATAAATATTTACCCTCCTGGTCTATCAAGGCAATACTTGGAAAACCAACTACAGTTTTCAAACACACATATTTTATTCGAGGTTTCAAGGGGATAAACCCCCTCCCTTCTTTGAAGAAGAATTTACGTAGATAAAAAATAATAATTGACGTTACGTTTAAACTATACAAACAATATAATTGTTTTCTCTATGTAAATGTTCATTGTAAGATGGTTCTCTGAAATGTTAAAAAATGCAAGATCAGGTCAGAATCTGAACCGATTTCTGGTATTGTTAAATTTAACAATGTGATTTTTAAAATTAAGTTCTAGTAGGTAGTTGTTGTTGTGAGTAATAAAGTTTGTATGCAAATTTTCAAGTCAAGTTTGGTATCAGCAAGTGACTTCCTCGGAAGGTTGGAACACCCTTCGGAAATCGAACCGGCATGTCATTGAACGTAAGTATTGTGCTGTACCAACCGATCTAATCAACACAGTATATGAGGCTACAACCTTTGAACTCGTGAGTTTTGAATCTGTTCACCACGATGAAAAGTCATCAAGTACATTTATGTTAATTACATGTATAAGTTAAATCTTAATCAATGTAAAGTAAATATGTTTATTTTCAGAGCACCAGTGGTCAGAGAAGTTACAAAACACCTTGGATGGACGAAAATTGTTGTATTTCTGAGCACATATTGGGACCCGTAGCCCTAAAGGAATAATAAGTCACACAATAGTGATAACTTGGGGTACTTGTGGGAACAGGCCGCTTAATCGTCCTTGTGGTCTAATGAATGCTTTGCGTGATGATCAGACAGGTGTTCACAATTTCAGAGACCAGCTTTCAAACTAACTCAAGATGATGGAATACATATTAATATTGATATAATATTTCATTAAAGAGAACCATCTAGCAGAGTACCAGGTAAAACGGTTGCCATAGAATTTAGGATTCGTCATAATGATAACCTGGTGGAACTGGTGATAACAAACCGGTCTTTTATTAGAACCAGTTGCCAGAGACTTTAAAGACAACATAGGAAGTGTGGTAGTGAACACCTGATGTACTTGTGGGAACAAACCGGTTTTTATGAGAAACAGTAACCAGAGACTTTAAAGAACACATAGGAAGTGTGGTAGTGAACACCTGATGTACTTGTGGGAACAAACCGGTTTTTATGAGAAACAGTAACCAGAGACTTTAAAGAACACATAGGAAGTGTGGCAGTGAACACCTTTTGTCATTAAAAAACCTAGAAGCTCGATTTGTTTCTTTAATATTCTTGCTACTTTGACTCCAGGGGCTCTGGTCTTGGTAAGATCTTTAAGTTTTCGTCCCTTTGGCTTTTCATTGCTATTAGCTTCTTATGTTTTATATGACTTGTTTGTGTGTTTTTGCATGCAACATTGTTAAGATGATGGGTGGGTTGGATTTATTTCACCAAGACATTTTGTACTTATTTGTTGATATGAGAAACTGTTGGGGCTAGTGTGAGGTTGAGCATCCTCACACCTGGTTAAAACGTCAAGTGGCTAATCGTTTGCCACTGACCGTTCCAAGGCGGTAACCCTAAGGCTTCTCTTTTACGTTGATTGTTTGTGGTGTCTTTATTGAAAGTTATATTGTTATAAACACATGTTCTCTTTCCCTCTCTTCTTTACCGCTGCGTGGGGAGGCTGTGTTTTCTGAGTTTGGCTATTCCTGATATGCATATTTTACTTTTTGTGGAAACAAACCGCTTTATATCAGGACTAGTAGTCGCTTGAGAATTTTTGGTCACATAGGACGCGTTAAAATAATAGTATGGACCGTTTGTGACTAGCCGGTTCTTATTCACAGGCTTGTTATATGGGGTAATACTTGTGGGAATATGCCGGTACACATTGGAAACATTAGCAGCTTACTTTATGGAGAAAACACATGGACGAAAAGGTACCAGCCTTGTCAGTTGTTGTCAAATTATATATTTACAAATCATTTTAGGCTATCTAAGATTTACCGGTAATCAAAATCTCCGCTCCAACCCCTAACGGTAAGCGTCTGATTTAACCACATCCCGGTCCTTCATAAAGTTCTACAGCTTTATAGTGCTTGACCTGACCTTTGTCAAATTGATATTTCCAAAAGCGTTTAGTTTCAGGCAGAGTCGTGTTCTAAAATTCTGTCTAAAACGAAAGGATGACAATGTTGCTGCATTCTGTCACATTTTGGCAAGTCTTTACAAAAACACTTTAATTATAGTACACCAGACAGATTATCTGTTTGTTTGCAACAAACATGACAAAGGTTGATTATTCAGTAAAGTTCATATTGGTTGACAAATTACATCTTTTATTCAATTATTTATAGTAAGACTTTACAAACATCAGACCATGCAACGGCTTTCCTTGGTGTCTTTATTCAACACATCCATGGTTTATTTGTTGGTGGTGATGTGTCCTTTTGCTTCATGGATACGCCTTTTTCACAATCCTGGATAAGGCATACAGTGTAGATTTATATCAACCGGCTCATTCGTGTCGACTGCTCTGTATCTACACTGTTCACTTCTCGGTCAAGAATATCCTAATGATTTTAAAAACGGACAATTTACTGTTTCCTGATTAGAAGGCGCGGTTGTGCAGGTTGATCTGGGTTACACTTGATCTACACTTGTCGCCCGTGGGATAAAAGCCACATCCTATGGCATATAAAGTAATGGCCGTTTACATCACTTTATGGACAATATTTTAGTGGTATATGTTTTAACATATAAGGAACTGGTCGTGTACTTAGAGTGCGATTGAAGATACTTGAAAAATCTAAAGCTTTGAGTGTTTCATGTATAACTTAACTTTTACCAAACCACCCCAACCCCATCAAGAAGCTGATTACACAAACAATAATTTCCTTACGATATAAAATTACTTACTGTGGCATCATTTAATTTTGCGGGACATATTTTCACACAAATACCGAGATGGACATTTTTGCGCGGATTTTTTTTTACACAATTATATTAATCTTTAAATTAACACTGATACAAATGTAATTTTCGATTGGTTTCAACTTGCGTTATTGTCGTAGCGCAGAACTCGCGTAAATTAAAACAGCGCGAAATGAAATGATACATTAGTAGATGAAGTGCCCTTGTTGCAGAGAAGCACTTTGGTTTTGAACATTTCAATGTACTTCTTCGCGAATGCACAATCAATACAATACTTGGAAAACCATTTTAAAGTAGTTCTTTAAAATGTTAAATATTTCAGTGAACCTGTCAAGACCTTTATGATCATTAGATTCAACAAATTGATTAGCTTAGTTGTAGTTCCTGTGGGTACAATGTAGCTGTTGTTTGGGTAATTTGATTTTTTTTAAAGTTTCAATAATGTATTTGAGGTCAGGCCATTTATAGCGTTTTACAGGTTTGGTATCACAGGTAATCTGCAAGTGTGATTCTCAGAAGTTTGTAGCACCGCTCTGTAATTTAACTTACATATCCTTGACATGTAAGTATTGTGCTGTACACAGGTATTTGGCAAGTGACTTCCTCAGGAGGTTGTTTGCACCGCTCTGTAATCTAACTTACATATCCTTGAAATGTAAGTATTGTGCTGTACACAGTTAATCGGCAAGGGACTTCCTCTGAAGGTTGTAGCATCGTTCTGAAATTTAACTTACATATCATTGACATGTAGGTATAGAGCTGTACCAACCGAGTTAGTTAATACGATACGGTGCTGTGCAGCATTGAACTACTGAGTTTTAAATCTTAGCAGGGTTTAACACGGTGAGAAGGCATCGAGTATAATTAACAGTTGTATGTTGAATAATATTGTAAAATCAGTAGGTTAAGCCTAACCTTAATTTCTGGCGAATCATTTTTATGTTGATTATCAGACAAATGTTTTAAACTTCACAGATTATAATTTGAACTAAACAAAATGATGAACTACATAAAAATATTGATATAAAATTACATAACAACATAGCCATCTAGCAAAGTGCCAGGATGTATGAGAACCAGTTGCCGGAGAAATTACAGAAACACCAAGTATGCATGCCAGTGATATCAATGTAACCTGGGAGACTTGTGGAAATAAGCCGCTTTATATATGGAACATTAGCCAGGGAATTAACAGAACACAAATATGTAGGTTTCTTTATAATCATAACCTGGGTACTTGTGGAAAAAGCCGGAACATGAGAACCAATAGCCAGATATTTCACAGAACACCTAGGAAGTGTGATAGTGATAACCTGCGGTACTTGTGGAAACAAACCGCTTTATGTCTGGACCAGTAGCCTTTACTTAACTCTATGGACGCGTTATAATCATAGCACAGAATATGTGTGGAAACAAGCCGGTACACATCATATTATGCATTCTTACTTTATGGGGTAAGCCCATTGAAGACCTCCTGTGTAAGATGTAGACGTCTAACTTAACAGCTTCCCGGTTCTTCATCAACTATAATTTTATACGTTGCCAAACCATTGTCAAATTTGTTATATGTGATAGCTTGTGGTAATTCTATGCGGAACTGTATACTAAATAATCGTATTAAATATTGTTTTCGATAAAATGAAGCAAAATTTTCGAAATGGATATCGATATTTTATTTTAGAAAGTTAAATGCCGCTTTATCATGTGTATGGATATGAAAGAATATCTAAAACCAAAGCTCGATGCAAATAAGTCGAAAATTTTCGTTAATGCTTTACTTTTGCTGCATTTTATCACATTTCAGCAAAAGATTGTTAATTTGTAAAAATTTCCAATTATAGTTCACCAGATGGCTTATCAGTTTGTTTGCACAAAGGTAGATTATTCACTGCTTTAGTAAAGTTCAATCAAAAGGACAGTATATAACTCTAGGTAAAAAGAAACTTGTTTAGTTATGATCTCTAACAAAAATTAAAACCCTAAAATAAAAACTGGCTCAAAGGCTTAAGTAACGACTAGCTTTTTAGAAAGCTAAAACTTGCTAAACACAGCCGTAATAGTTTAATAGTTGAGATCTTTGAGGTAAAGTATCATAAAAATTGGTAGCAACTTGCGTCTTACATGTATAACCATATTAAAAGAGTATGGGATACATGTTAGAAGAATGAATCATCTATCTCGTAAAACACTGATATAATTTAAACGCTTCATAGCTGTAGACTGTGCTTATTACTGCTTAAAGGGCGACTAGAGGTAAGTAATAATAATACGTACACATCTGTGGTTATATCGTTGCTCTCCCTTATTTGTGATTGTCTTTGCCATCCGTATTATCCTATTTATTGTTTCCCTTTGAAAATGGCCTTGCAGGCTCTGATTGATTGAGCCTGTTCATGGGCAGTAATTGAAATTCATATTTCTGTCCATGCCGCCTATCCCGGGTAGAAGCGCAATTCGTGTTCGGTGGTGGCTATTAAATCTTCCCCTTCATCCATCTAACCATCTATATATCACAGCAGCGCTGCACCCGCCGTGTGGAGGCCGCAAAAAGTCTCCGGTACACCCAACAAGCGCTTCCATCAATCACCATCCACCCCCGGATGTCGCAAAAAGTCTCCGGTACACCCATCAAGCGCTTCCATCAATCACCATTCACCCCCGAATGTCGCAAAAAGTCTCCGGTACACCCATCAAGCTCTTCCATCAATCACCATTCACCCCCGAATGCCGCAAAAAGTCTCCGGTACACCCATCAAGCGCTTCCATCAATCACCATCCACCCCCGAATGCCGCAAAAAGTCTCCGGTACACCCATCAAGCGCTTCCATCAATCACCATCCACCCCCGAATGTCCATGAGCATGACATCTATATCTGTGCCAATATAGACTGGCTCCCGTCCCTATGTTATATATTCTCATGTCATTTATACAATTATTGTCAATACCTTCAATAAAAGCAACTCCTGCAGGTACCTTACTGATATGCATTTACTTACATTATCTCCCATAACATAGAAGATTGTTTTCAGCATCTCAGAAAAAAAGAAAATGAAACAAACAAGAGATAATAATTACTTCGGTGTTTGAAATAAACCATCTAGCTGGTGCCAGGCTTGTGCCAGTACTGTGCTGCGACACACCCGGGGTCAGGCGGCGCGGACAGCACCTCCACCACTGCCCACTTACAGGCTCAATCAAACAGAGCCGGCTACACCTGGATACCTGTTGCGCTCAGTGGCTTAAAAAATTCCACCTCACCCATTCACCTGAAAGAGAAACACAACATTTTTATTCATTTAGCTGTTGTAAGGTATAGAGAAGCACCACATTCAGATTCATTTAGGTGTCGTGAGGTAAAAAGAAGCTCTATATTCTGATTCCTTAAGGTGTCCTTTTGGAAGAGATTTTATGTTATCTTTTCCTACTGAACATCAAGATGATAGTATCACTGCTTTTAACAACACCTCGAGTTACCTTGATGATTTATTAAATATAGATAATAACAATTTTCCCTTACAATTTTCCCTAAGATTTATAATTAAGAACTACAACTTAATAACGCGAACACTTCAAAAAGCAAGCAAACTTTCTCGATCTAAATCTATCCATTGAAAATGGTTACGTCACAACTAAAATATATGTTGAAAGAGATGGTTTTAATTTTAATGTAGTAAATTTTCCTTTTTTAGACAGCGATGTTCCCCATGCAACATCTTACGGGGTTTATATCACACAGTTTGTTCGCTTTTCAAGAGCTTGCAACGATGTTAATGATTTCAATGAACGTAATCTTTGCATTACAGAAAAAACTTTTAAAACAAGGTTATCGGTATCACAAATTAAGGAAAACCTTTTGCAAGTTTTTTCGCCGATACCCAAATCTAATTTATAAATACAGGTGCAGTTTAAAATAATTCTTGCAAAAAGGTATTTCACAGCCAGTTTTTTACAAACTTAAAAAGATAAAAGGCGATGTTAATTTCTCCCGGTTATTCGTAAGAAAACATCTGTAAATTTAAAAAGAAAGGTTTTCAACATTATATTTTACAGCGCTCTGCAGGCCTGGTGACTTACCCTTCTACAGTCGATCATTAAGCTTACCTCTTTGGTTGCACGACGGTGGCAGGGCTTTAAGAGTTTTTGAAGGTTTATGGGAAATCTTTTCTTTAAAGAACCTAGAAGCTCGATCTGTTTCTTTTATCCCTGTCATCGTGTTCTTGCTGATTTGGAGCTCTGGTCTCGGTCAGATCATCGAGTACCCGCCCTTTGGCTTTGCAATGCTATTAGCTTCTTATGTTTGATATGTTTGTGTGCTTTTGCAGGCAACATTGTTGAACCGATAAGTGGGTTGGCGTTGTTTCACCAAGACAACTTGTACTTGTTTTGATATTTGAAAAACAAGTGTGAGATTGGTGCACCCTAGAACCTGGTTTAAACCCCCAGTGGGCAATTTGATTTGCCACTGATCGTTCCTATGTGGTATCCCCTCGGGTTCTCATTTTTTCTTTATTGTTAGTGTTGTCTTTTTTGAAACTGATCATTTTATTAACCATACTCTGTTTTCTTCTTGACTGTGTGGGGAGGCTGTTTTTTCTTATGTGGCGATTCCTTATATGCATATTTCACTTTTTTGAAGGTCGTTGAACACTGTACTAATTAATCATGTTAACAGTACTTATAAAATTACTTTTGTTTATTATTATGGCCAGTTTAAAAATGGATGGCTTAAATATCCCAGCCAATACAGATTTTGATAATGTTCAGTCAGTCCAAGGATATACATGTACTTTCTGCTTTTTACATTTGCCTTTGGCGTGTGATATGCAGGATTAATAGTCTCAGATCCAATGTCAAAATTATATTCTGTTTAGTTCCGCCCATTGTTTTCTCGTTTCAGGAATGGTATTACTTTTAAAATACCGCAATGAAGGTTCCATGTTTACCGTCATATGTATACCTTCCTTTGGGATGAATCAAAATTGTACTGTTAATTGGTGTAAATATGGAGCTGCGCCTAACCCGGGGATAGGCGGCGTGGTCCGAAGCATATATGACCATTACCGCCCATGAGCAGGCAAAATCAAACCGACCCTTCAATATTTTCATATTTGTCGTGTTCGGTGGCTTTCAACCTTCAATTTTCATCTATTTCACACAGTTCGTTAAAATTTACACACAGGTTTAAAATGGCAATCTTCCACAAAAACGGCATACCGTGTATTACTGAACCACGCTTAGTTCTCTACCTTTATTTAATAGCATTTTCGTCGTTACCATTAAACTATTTGTTATCATATCGATCTGGTTTTAGGCGATGATCGACTTAAACAAATGATCTTCAACTTGGTATAAAAATACATAAACAGAGAAAGAAGCTGTCATTACTGAAACGGATATCCTGTAAGGTGAGAGGTTTTTTATGGATCCAGCATACAACATGGCATAGCAGCGATCCTATAAAAGCAAAGTCGTAAAAGATAAATGTTTGTCTTATCCAATAAACAGCCTCCGTAATGGACAGATTTAGGAGTACCCTCCGTATATTCAGAGCGGTATGACACCAGTACACGGGACCCATTCAAATTCCCGGATATAAGTTGGAATTAAGGCTGCTGCTCACATTTCATTAGATATTTGGGATATTTATATGATTATTGTAGGAACTTCTAGTTCATGCGTAAATGGTAAATTATTTCGTTAAAGCGGTATTTACTATGTTGATAAGTAACACATCATTCTTTTAAATATTTTGTGTAAATTGTCTGACTTACCTCAGCGGTTCAGATTGATAAAATTACGGACAAAACATTAGATAAATGCGAATGTCTTAATATATTTTAACCAGACTTTTTAACGGTCAGAAATTCCTAAACAAAAATTATTTTTCCTCCGACCTAATTGAACAGTATTTATAAATAGCTCTGATATTGATTCTGACCACTAATTGTTATATACCTAGTTTTGCGTTGATCTTTCACTTATTAAAAATTAATTGGCGATGATAAGCTGCGAACGATGTCACTCAAGTACAAAATCGTGTGTAAAGGAGCGCTTTTAGTTAATCTCATAAAGCAAGAGAATAAGTCTTTCGTATCTCTTTTTTTCTTAAGCACCAATAATGCAGTGAAAATATAACACAAACAAAAAGTCTTCAGACAAATGGAACAAATTTAAGCATAACACATGGTGCCAAGAGCGTTTTGTACACAAACGGGACGAGCCACCCAAAAACTCAGTCATGAACAAAATTTCAGGTACATGTAACGACTATATTACGGATATCCCACTAATTACATTTCGAATGACAAATTACCGAGCGTGTTTCACAATACACGCTACATTTATTATCCTTTCATTATTTCTGATATTTCAAATGGGATTGTTTAGCTGCAGACCGTTCCAAGGCGGTAACCCCTCGGGTACTCACTTGTTTAGTGTTTAGAGGTATCTATTTTGGAACTGATCGTTGCTTAATCATGCTCCTGTCTCCTCTCTACCTTTTTGGCTGTGTGGGGAAGATGTGTCTGCTGAATATGATATGCATATTTAACGTTAATTTTCTGTATATCAAATGGGGCACGTCACGGGAAAAGGTACCTTCGGTCAATTTTAGTGATATTTTAGTTTTTACTATATTTACAAAGAACTTAAAACTACAAATCAATGTAACACAATTTTATATCTAAAATGTGATTTTTTTGTTACACATTTTGTCAATAAAATGGTATTTCTACCGCGAAATGCATAATAAATAATCTCGTCTGCTCAACTTTATGACGTCATTTCAAAGATTGACGTTAACTGTCCGAAGGTACCTTTTCCCGCGACGCGCCCCAAATAAGAACCAGGGATGTTGCCATCCTCTGAATAGGTAATGGCTTAAAAGTTCACTGGTAGCTTAACACAGGTTCAATCGTAGCTTCTTGTTAATTTTCAATTGAAAACACATTTTTTTATTTAAACACGTATTGTTCACTAAACGATTCCTTAGTTGCGTATTTTACGTTATCTAAAGTATTTTTCTGTGCAAACATTAATCAGTCTGATTATCTTTTTGCACTAAGTGTTTGTCGAAGTGTTGTTCATTTAACTATGTATTGTTAGGATATAAACAGTTAAGTTTTTTCCGATTTCATTTTCATATTCAGTTTGCCTTTCCTGGATAACATTAATCTAACCAGCATAAATATTGTCATGTTCTATGAGGGCAACACAGTCAACGATTCATGTATGATACTTAAAGGACACGCGAGATTAAATGATTTATGGTAACATTTCGCCACACTCATACAAAAAGTTTATTTCATTACCTTTAGGAAAGATTCAATATCATTTTGAATAATTGCCAGCGACAGGAAACATGACACTTGGTAGCATTTAGTAGATCATGACATCTATCCGCCAACCCGCACCTACAAAGACGGACGTGGGTTATTCCTGGATTATCGTGTTTGCCACATTCTTCCTGCAAGCTATCGGTGATGGTGTACGCTTTTCATATGGACTTATGTTTGTGGAGTTTCTGGAAGAGTTTCAGCAAGGCAAAGGAGCAACAGCTTGGATAGGTAGTCTCACGCTCGGAGTCCTTAATCTTAGTGGTAAGAAGAGGTACATTACATTGAATGTAATTATAATTTATACCAGAGCTTTACAAAAAAATCGGTTTGTCGTACATTTAATAATATTTTAATTTATTTTTTTTAAATTAAGACTAAATGCGACATATTTCGAAAACTAATTTTCTGACATCTGATTTACCTGCAAACTTTGTCAAACGGTTCTACGAAATACTGTTCGATTCATTGGCTGAATAGTACATATCTGCTTAGATGTGCATTTACAATAAAATGGAATAGCTTTTATTAAATTATAAATTTTGCCATACCTAAAAGGAAATAGCTTTTATTACAAGTTTTAAAAATGAAATATAACAATTGAACTGTAGCTACATAATGTCTAATGTGTTGTTATTATCTCTGTGTATGATAAAGTCACACATGCAATAGTCCACAGCCTGATTTTAAAACCTACATTGCAACATTGCAACTGGATTATAAGTTAGAAAATATATATATATATTTTATATTTTTTAATGGCGTTCGGTGCAATTCGATAATTTGTCATAAACTATTTCCACACTTTATCCAGGTCCTGTGTCAGGATTCATCATCAACAAGTTTGGTTACCGTATCGGGAGCATGACAGGATCGGTTATCACAGCTCTAGCGCTTATCTTGAGCAGTTTTGCCCCCAGTCTAGGATACCTTTATTTCACATATGGTGTACTTCATGGTAAAACTTTATTTCATTTTATTCGTTTAGAATTTATTGTCTTTGATCATTCTAGTTTTTTTTCTGTTTCACCGCTTTCTCCGGGAGAGATCATGTGATAGTCGATACAGCAGCACGTGTCCAGAGAGAATCGTAAGATATGCAAAAAATGTATCCATGCGTTTCTTAATTCTTTGAGTACTGTATAGCGCTTAATATTGGCGGTGTCAAATGTTGGCGTATTTTGAAGTGTTTAATATTGGCGGGGTCATAAATTGGCGCAACAAACCAGACTGCCAAAATAAAACCTTTAAAATTGGCGTTAACAAAGGTCGTCAAAAGAAAACATTTACATTCAATATTCAACACCACATTATTAAAATACAAGTGTAAAAACACTATCACAGCTACCTAATAATAGATTGCTTTATTTGATTCACGACATATTCTATTCATGTGCTAGTGTATCATAGTTTTCTACCTTCCAGATATTAAAATGACGGTGCTATTAATTGACGGTGATTTTTATTGGCGGTGTTTTATATTTGCGCAATAGACCCTGACCGCCAATATATCCAAAATTAACCCACCGCAAAAATAAGTACTTATACAGTATATGAACAGTATGTGACTAATATGAAGAATTGTTGGTTTACTTTTCTTTTTCATCTATTATCGATTTTTTTTTCAGAAAAAATAGCTTATTCTAAAAGTGATTGGGATATTAAATCAATAAATAAATTGAAAACTTAAATACAAATATCGGTAGCCTTTATTTTAGCCTCGAAATTTGAATCGTTTGGGGGATTTGTGTTCTCTTTTCAAGTATAATTATTTCAAACTTGCCTTGTTGTTAATAAATTGTCCTTTCCGTAAACATTATTTGCTAATACTAAACTTTAAAAGTGTTGTTATAAAAACTGTTATTATAAATATATTGAAAACTTGACACTTGACAAAGTTATACCATTAACTTTTTGACAAATACTGATTATTAATGCAAAAGGATTTTATGATACTTACATGTAACGTCAATCAAGAAACATACTGCTTGTGTTCTTGTCTAGATTGACTGATCTATAATTTCAGGTTTTGGATCAGGACTGTCCTTTCTTTCTGGCACAGTGGTAACGGGGAAGTATTTTAAAAAGAAGCGGGCATTGGCTCTCGGTATAACATTTTGTGGTGGAGGGATAGGAACTTTCGTCATGCTGCCAATAACTCGAATTCTTATCGATTATTATAGTTGGAGAGGAGCCTTGTATATTCTAGCTGGAATTGTGTTAAATGGCTGTGTGTTCGCATCATTATTCAGACCTTTCATTGAATTGGAAGATGCTAAAGACAAAAACAAAACAACAGCGTTGTCAAACGATGAGAGAAGTATACATAATATTGATGAAGAAGTCTCCTTCAGCCTTTCTCCGAAAGATAAATTGACGATGCAAAGTGTTCCTTTACTCCCTCAAATATCTAATGATATCAAGCCAGAGGAACTTCAGGAAATACGAAGTAACAGTAAAATATCTTTAAGTCTGCCTGATATTCGATTCGAGATCTTAGACCTTCGGAATTCTAGTGTGTCATTTAATTCTTTTCAAAGTTTGGGAAAATCATCCGAAAATTATAAGAAAACGAATATCGATGAATGTGTAAAGGCAGCTGACAAAGAAAAACTTTGTTTAGAATTCGATAACACAGTAACCGAAGAGATGTTCAAAACTAAAATTATAGAGTCGTTCTTTCCAAAGAAGCTTGTAACAAATATTAATTTTGTGATCTTAATGTGCTCTACAGTGTTTATAGCGATTCCTGAATTCGTGCCCTATAGCATGCTTCCAGACTTCGGCCTGAGTGTAAACTGTGCTCCATCGCAAACGGCGTGGTTTCTCTCTGTTTTAGGAATTGGAGGTAAACATTTTTAGCGCAAAAAGTTACAAAAACATTATAAGACAATCCGATTTTATATATTGCCGTTTGCTTCAATTATTAAATAGATGGGATGGAAGTTTTGAAAATCAAAATACACGACAAAGTATAAATAATGTTACTGGCTAGGTTGATAGAACCGATTCTGAAACAAGTACAACTATTAAAGCGATTGTGTGCTCATGAAATTAATCATAACAATCATCAGATCATAAGCACAATCGTTTCACGTTCCATGGTAAACAACATGTTTGTCCGACCCGTTAGCTGAACGGCATATTGGGACAAACTATTACATCAAAAAGGTTAAATATGCATATCTGAAATCGCCACACTCACAACACACAGCTTCCTCACACAGCGAGAAAAAGAGAGGGAAAGAGAGCATATGTGTATAAGGATATCAATTTCAAACAAGACACCACACAAAATTAATAAATTAAGTTAATCCTTCGGGTTTCCGCCTTGGAACGGTCAGTGGCAAAACAATTTTCCACTAGGGGTTTAAACAAGGTACTAAGGTGCACCAACCTAACACTTGCCTCAACAGCTTCTCATATTAACAAACAAGTACCAGTAGTCTTGGTGAAATAACTCCAACCCACCCAGCAGCTCAACAATGTTGCATGCAAGAGCACACAAACGTATAAAACATGCGAAGCCAAAGTGATCTTACCTTAAACAGAGCGGCTGGAGTAAAATCAGCAAGGACACGATGACAGAGATACAAAACAAATCAAAGGCTAAAACGCAACAATCAAAAAGCAAAAATCACGTCCTATGAAGGTTTTAATATGTATAGAAGTTTGTAATAGTTTAATGTACGTTCAAAACCTTTTAAAATATCCTGATCTCTGATTTCTTATGTCTAGTGTTTTGTCATAAAGCAGCTGATATCAAATCTTTTGACAATTGAGTGTATGATTAATACTCAACATAACACAATCCAGAAAATCAATAGCATTACAAAGCAGCAGCTCAGTGCTGTTATCAGTTACGTCCTTTGAAGGTCGTTGAGCGCGATACTTATGTACTATTTCAATAGTACTTCTAAAATTGCATTTGTTTAAATATTTCGGCCAGTTTATAGATGGGTGGTTTCAAATTCCCAGCCTATACAGATTCGGATATTGTGCAATCACCCCTAGGATATACTTCCTGCTTTTTAAATTTTGCCTTTGGCGTTGTCTGAGATATTCAGGATTTATATTCTCTGATCCCCTGTCAAAATAAAAAAGTTCCGCTCATTGTTTTCTCGTTTAGGACAAACCCATTTTTTTTTCTTTGGACCATATGCCGCTGAACATGGAATGGTATTAATCTGAAAATACCGCATTGAAGGTTCCATGTTCACCGTCATATGCATTCCATCGTTTGGGATTGATCAAAATTGTACTGTTTGTTGGTGTAAATATTGAGTTGCGCTCAACCCTGGGCTAGGCGGCGTGGGCAGTTATATGCATTTCCATTACTCCCCATGAACAGGCTCAATCAAACCGAGATTGCAATATTTTCATATTTGTCGTGTTCTTCGGCTTTCAAAGTTCCCTTTTCATCAATTCCGATTCTTACATATAAAAAAAGAAAACAAAACATTCCAAAACGTTAGACAAGAGTGTAAGGATTACCACCCTAAAGAACACAAAACATTTAAGTTGAACAAGTAGAAATAACATACCCTGAACAATAACAAAACAGCAGGGTTTACCGACGTGGGACAACACAGACCATTAATGTAGTAAAAGGCCGACCTGGAACCACACAGGCCAGTAAAATAGTAAAAGACTACCTAGTCAAAGACAGTAGAGGTTGTCGTCCTAGAACCGCAAAGACGCAACGACCATTAACTTAGTAATAGACAGAAGAGGCTATCGAATTGGAGCCGAAAAGAACATTAATGCAGTAAAAGACGGAAGAGGTTATCGAAGTGGAACCGCAAATTCCAGTAACGTAGTAAAAGACAGTAGAGGTCACCGAGCTGGATCCTCAAAGACCATTGACGTAGTACAATGCAGTAGAGGTTACCGACAAAGACCATTAACGTATAAGACAGAAGAGGTTACCGGCTTGGAACCACATGATCAATAATGCAGTAAATGACAGAAGAGGTTACCGACTTGGAACCGCCTAGACTATAAACGTAGTAAAAAGCAGAAGAGGTAACCGAAATAGAGCCAATAAGACTATTAACGTAGTAATAGACAGTAGAGTTTACCGACATGGAACCGAAACGACCATAAACGTTGTAAAAGACAGAAGAGGTTACCGACCTGGAACCGTAAAGACCATTGACGTTGTGAAAGACAGTAAAGGTGACCGACCTGGAACCGCAAAGACCACTAACGTAGTAAAAGACAGAAAAGTTTACCGACCTGGAACCGTAAAGACCATTAACGTTGTAAAAGACAGAAAAGGTTACCGACCTGGAACCGCAAAGACCATTAACGTTGTAAAAGACAGAAAAGGTTACCGATCTGGAACCGTAAAGACGAGTAACGCAGTAAAAGACAGAAAAAGTTTACCGATCTGGAACCGTTAAGACGAGTAACGTTGTAAAAGACAGAAAAGGTTACCGATCTGGAACCGTAAAGACGAGTAACGCAGTTAAAGACAGAAAAGGTTACCGATCTAGAACCGTAAAGACGAGTAACGCAGTAAAAGACAGAAACGGTTGCCGATCTGGAACCGTAAAGACGAGTAACGCAGTAAAAGACAGAAAAGGTTACCGATCTGGAACCGTAAAGACGAGTAACGTTGTAAAAGACAGAAAAGGTTACCGACCTATAACCGTAAAAACCATTAACGCAGTAATTTTAGGTTACCGACCTATAACCGTAAAGATCCGGACGAAGTAAAATTCAGTAGAGGTTAGCGACTTGGAACTTCAAAGACCATTAACGTAATAAAAGACGGTAGAGGTTTCCACCCTTGAACAACACGGTCCATAAGGTAGGGGTTTCCGGCCTGGATCAGCATGTTCATAAAGTAGGGGTTTCCACCCTGGAACAACACGGTCAATAATGAAGGGGTTTCCATCCTGGAACAACACGGTCCATAAAGTAGGGGTTTCCACCCCTGAACAACACGGTCCATAATGTAGGGTTTTCCACTCTGGAACAACACGGTCAATAAAGTAGAGGTTTCCGCCCTGGAACATCACGGTCCATAACGTAGGGGTTCCACCCTGGAACAACACGGTCCATAAGGTAGTGGTTTCCGGTCTAGTACAACACGGTTCATAAAGAAGGGGTTTCCACCCTGGAACAACACGGTCCATAAAGTAGGGGTTTCCACCCCTGAACAACACGGTCCATAATGTAGGGATTTCCACTTTGGAACAACACGGTCAATAAAGTAGAGGTTTCCACCCTGGAACAACACGGTCCATAAAGTAGGGGTTTCCACCCTGGAACAACACGGTCCATAAAGTAGGGGTTTCCACACTGGAACAACACGGTCCATAAAATAGGGGTTTCCACCCTGGAACAACACGGTCCATAAAGTAGGGGTTTCCACCCTGGATCAACTGTAGAACATAATGCCAGATATGTACAAATTCTTAAAGTTCTGCATATTAAATTTTGTTTTGCCGTTGGTATTGTAGCAAAACAAAATGATGATATCTTAAGGTTTCTTTAAAGAAGTAAAAAAGGTTATATTTTACGGTTGCCAAAGAATGTCGTCTTAAATTATCAGAAAAGTTTGAAGTTTTATTTTTTTAATTTCCTGGCAATGATATATTTCTCAATAGTTGTTTATAGATAGCTCATCCTCACACTCCAATGCGATGCGTGCGTTTTATTTGAATCTAACGATATGATTGCCATGTCGTTGATAATGATAATTGAAGATGATAATATAGGATGGGAACCGCGACAGCACCAAGCTACATCAATCCAAGCACTCTCTCAATTTTGCTGACCGGGACAATTAGAATAATGATTTGGAGCACAAAATGTGTTTGATTATCGTTATATGACGCCGGTTAGCGATTTAAACTGACTAAAATACTGACTTTTTGAATTGGGTAGAAAATCTTCGTAGTTTATTTTATTTATTTTTAATTATTTTATGTCATTCCAGCAATGATTAGTAATGTTTGTGCTGGCTGGTTAGCTGATTTAAAGTGTGTTCACAATCTGTGTTTCCTTGGTGGGTGCATTTTGACAGTCGGCACATTGACACTGATCATAGCTGTCATTCCTAGACTTTAGATGTTCTTCATTTATTCTGCTCTATACGGAATATTTTCAGGTAAGAATATAAAGTTCTAAAAACGCTTTGTTAAACGTATAAAAAATGTTATCGTTGCTTGTAAGCGTAAACTTGTTAAGTTCTAGAAATACAAATGACTGCCTCCGGATTGTGTGCAATACCAATTTAATAAAATGTAAATTAACATTTTTATCATCCGAACAGGTGCAAAAACAGATTGCAATTATCATTTAAATGTAAGTCTTATGCAATAGTGATCTTAAAATTATTTAACACATCCTCTAGTTTAAAAAAGAAATTCGTTATAGCTTGCGTAACCTTCAAATTCAGTATTTATAGAAGACAATAACGTAGGGAAACTTGGGTATGGATGAAATAAAGATTGTCATTAAAAGTAAACTTGTCGTTTTAGTTTTCTGCTTTCTATAGGTTAATCAAATTAGTATTACATGTAGTGTTATGCTTTGGCGTTATTTCCTAATGAGCTGTTTAACACGTTAGCATAATATGCGCTTGATAAGTAATGCCATGTAAATGCTTATTCTAGCCGCTATGTATGGTGTTCAACTGATCGTGCTGATGGAATATTTTGGCGAGCACTCCATGGCGTCTATTGTTGGTATAACGATGTGGGTTTACGGCATATCGGGATTTATTGGTACACCAGCTGCTGGTAAGGAACCTCTTCAATAGCATGTCGTTTAGGTCAACTGTTTTCAGATACTATTAATGTTTCTGGTATTGTTGTTTTTATACTGTTTAATCTGGGTTTAGATTGTAATACAATATATAGTATGTAGTCTTTGTATATACACTCACCGGCATTTCTAATTACACACTTTTTATAGACGAAAATAACTATCAAAACATGGTGTTTATGGTAATTGGTTATAACGGGAGTTGTACCTGGAGTTGATGTCTAATCGTAGCACGTTACACGAAAATCCCCATTCGAGTTCATTCATGCGAGGTGAAAATTTGAAATCAGCATTTTCCTCGTGCACACATGTACAAAATGTTAGGCAAGTTTGAATTTAGCCAAAATCATTAGAATTCTAGCCAGAGATAAAAAGGCCAGTATAAAAACTCACAAAAAATGGCGCGTATGACTTTGGTAGAGAGAGCGCGTGCCGTTGGAATGCTCCAAGCTGGCACGTCAGTAAGACAGGTAAGTTACAAGTCTTTACCTTCATTTTACTGCCCTTAAATTGTTTTAATTAGAATAACTACGGCATAACGTTGATATTACGATGATTGAATACCATGTTGAGTGTACGAAAATGACGTAACGCGATGCACGTGACGTCATATTCGGCGACGGTCATTTACGCTACAAATGCTTTCACAGAACTATTTTATTGTGCAATTAGTTTAAGAATGTCAGTGCTATAATAATTTGCTGTTAAAACTTAATCCAATTACTTTTTTCAGATTTTAGAAAAAGTCAAATATTACATAAAATTTGCGCTAAAATCAAATGTTACTCCTACACTTCTATTAAGATTCCTAAAATACTGCAACAAAATGGATTGAAAAACCAATACAACAACTCAATATGCGTGCGGTCATTGAGGCAGCAACAAAATGTGCAAGAACTATCAAACGACCTTCTGCAGGTGTGGAATGCAATTCCGCAGCGATTTCTTTTTAATTTCATCAATTCTATGCGTGCACGATGTCTGGCTGTCATCAGGTCGAACGGGGGACATACCAAATATTGAAGTGTGATTTTTATTGTTGATAGTGATGAAATAAAACGGTATCAAGTGTCATACTTCTGTTTTTATTTCTGAAAAGAAAAATTATGGCATTGACGGCAAAGGTTTTCTCTTTCGAATGGTATATGATAATTTAAAGGAGGTTTCTTATTTTTCTGGAAAATTGGTAAAATATGGGGTGTGTAATTAGAACTGCCGGTAAGTGTAGTTCTGGAATAAAACCATATCAAGGGAAGTACGTCATCAATTCATTACTGCACATGAACAGCAACAGACAGACAATCTAGTATTAATGGATTCTTCACTTAGGCTGTTTATATTTTATTGCTACAATATAACCATACAATACACATTTATGTTAGCCAAGGCTACGGGAAGTTTTGTAACATTGAAAAATGTTCTTAACCTGCAGTTCTTCTTGCGTTTGACATTCTCTTTGATACGCAGGATTTATTCTTTCATATTCGCTTCAACGGTTCGAATAAATTTAAATGTTTACAGGTTGCTTCAATCTATAGATGTTGTGTTTCAAACAAACTGGGATTATACATCTTGGGCAGTATATGTGAACTGCACCTACATTACTGATTATAAGCAGCCTCGATCACAAACAGGCTGTAATATTCCAATTTGGTTATATTTTCAAAATTCTTGAAATGTTGCGGTTTCATTAATTTTCACCAACTTGTGAGTGCGGACAGCTTCAAGTTGACTTTTTATACATCTGGATTGCAAAGAAAAAATTTGAATCGTAGCTACTAGCTTCCAGGCATCCAAATGATTGCCTTCATCAAGCTTAAGCTTAAAATTATTATCTCTGACAGAATGTAAGTATCTTGATCTAGTCTATAGATTGTGTAATAACGTGAAACCCAAACTCTTCACTTTCAGGATGGCTGTTTGATGCGACTGGAAGTTATACCGCGAGTTTCCTTGCGACTGGAGCTTGCTTTGTGTTAAGTGGTTTAATAAACTTTCTAGTGCTGTGTACAAAACCGAGCAGAGAAGTAAGCAAGTAGCAAATACTGACAACCAAGATAGATATTATAAAACAAGAAACAAAAATCTATTAGAAAGTTCCTGTATAGAAACTACTATATTCATGAATAAACAAGTAATTATATGGAAGCATAATGTTTATTAATTGTTAAAAATATAACTGTATAGAAAAATATGTTCCAGTACTGTCAATATTGTAACGCATAACATATATAAATAAATAAAGGAAGACAAACTCCAATATTTCACTACGCGTTTCGAGTTTAGTTGACTCTCCTTCAGTAGAATGTAATGATATCAACATCTGTTATAAACAATGTCTTATTTTGGAGGCAGATATGATGTAATTTTATTGTGAAATGATGTAACGCATAACAAACATGTAAGAATTGAAACGTAAGGTTTAATTCTTCAGAGATTATACTTGTTAATGTAAAATTGAACGATTGGGCCAAAGAGTAATGTATACATGACTTTACAAAGTGAAACGATAGAGAGGATACTGTTTAAAATTGTTCAAGAGACAAAAAAAGAAAATTATTCAAGAGAGGAATATATCGAGGGTAGCACGCAAGATTGTCGTAACTACATTGAAATAAAGAAGGAGTTACGAGAGTCGTGCATGCAATTCTCGATATATACAAACATGAGCTGATTAAATGTTTTGTTTTTTATGCTTTTAATTGACACTTACTCTAGTTCGGTTAAAAGTATTGCATAAAATGCGCCAGTGTTCGTTTATTGACTAACGAGATTTCGTCATAATCTCATGGTTAAAGTTGTTTCAATAATTAATTCCCACAAGCTTATCACGAAAACAGACCCACGGGTAACCACCTTGAAAGTGTCAGTAGCAAATCTTATTTGCCACTGTAAAGATGTTTGTATGGTGTAACAACACCTCTCTTGCTCTGAGGGATCTCTTCCTAATAAAATACACTACATAAAGTTCGCTTAGCAACAACAATAGTTTGTGCATATAACCTGGTGTGTTCCAGTTTTAGTTTCATTTCTTTTATTTCTTTTTATTCACCTGATTAATGACTGATTAAACAACAGCGACAAATGTTTTAACACCTGTAATGAGTGTACGGTGTTTATTTTGTATTTAAATGTGATAATTGGGAAATGGTTAAAGCAATGTTTGCTAAAACAAGAGCAACTATTTATATCTGCGTCCAATAAATGTCTTTTGAAATTTGCATTTGTTATTACTTTAGTAAAAAAACTTTCATACTTTTAAATGTCAGATACGTGTATGCAGCATAAATTAAATACATTGAAAAAAACAGAGTCGCCTCGTTTGCACGATTGTCAATTATCATATTGTGTAACTTGAGGGCCTTCGCGATGCATCATTTAACGATTTCCTATGTAATGTTGTGTGTAAACATGTAATTTGGTGCTTAGAAAACCTTGAAAAGTATACTACCAGTTACCGTGTCCGATAAACTCCAAAGCTCTCTGGTTAAATCTGGTCAAGTACCTTCAGCTCCACCATAAAAGGAGATAATTGATATAGAACATCATGAACCATAATCATTTAGAATAAATGCTTAATTCATATGTTTAATTAAAAGTAATGGCAAGCGATTTAAAGACAAAAGAAAATGTTATAATAATAAATGCTAAAAACTCTGGGGAAACGAACTATTGTTGTTTTTATAACAATCTTTTATTTTAACTGGATTAAGCTGTTAAACACTTTTTTTTTTTAAGTTGCCTAAGGTCAAGAGGCATGACAAACAAACTGGGACAAAAAACAAAACAAAATAAACTTGTATTGGTTACACATAACTATGGAAAAACAGTTAAGGTACTGCGCCTCCCGCCGTTGATTTGCCATAGACAAAAAAGAAAAATATAAAAATCTCTCGAACGGCACAATGCAGTTACACCAATCTTTGCACAAACCAATGCTATAAATATATGTTTAATTTACATATGATAAGAAAAGTTAGAACAGAAAAGAAAACTAGTGAGACCCCAACAAACCCTAAAATTCTATATGCAATTTGTCACAAAAAACGAAGCAACACTAAACGTCAATTAAAATGTTTTGATAAGTATGAGTTACTGACAACGATACCTAAGGTCCGTTGGTCTAAAATGTTTACAATATGAGTTATTTGTAAATGTGTGTTTGACCTTCAATTTCCTGGTCGCGAAATGGATGACATAAAAATAAAAATGTTGATTTCTCTCTACACAATTGAAAGTTCTTTTCAAGGACCTTAGATATTGTTGTCAATATCATTTCACGCATGTGGCATGTTGACATTTGAATTGATGTTTTGTGTTGCTTCTTTTTTGTGATAAATTGCAAATAGAAGTTTAGGGATTCGTTAGGTCTAACTATTTTTCTCTACTGTTCTTTATTTTTCTTAATGTATGCAAAATAATCATACACTTATAGCATTTATTTGTGCAAATTTTGATGGAAATGCATTGTGCCGTTTGAGAGATTTTTATAGTTTTCTTTTTTGTCTATGGCAAAGCAATCGCGAGATGCGCAATGCCTTAAGAAGATCTTGAAAAGATATATTAGTTGGGTAATATTAATTCTAAAATGGGTCAAATAACTTTCAATGTTCGTTTATATTTTGTCAAGCTAAGAATAATAGATGGAGAGACAATGAAGTGTTGCATGTACGTGCATGTACGTGCATTACTAATTCTCACGCAATTCTCTCCCTTTATTTATGATCACAATTTGCATCGTTATCAATAAGCTATTTGCAATCACCCGATATTTAAGATTTTTTTCCAGGTTGTTGTAGGAGCTTCATAATTCATACTTTAACGATAGTAAGTTATTTTCTGTATAATTCTGATTTTAATTATCTTCTTTAGTATAACGTAGAATAACACTTCACTTTATACACATTTTGTGCCGAGTGATAATTCGGTCAATATTGAATTCCTGACCTAAAGTTCAAACTGCTAAAATAGAAACAGGTTAATTACAGACAAAATTTTTGGTAATTGGGAATGATTTAATATTGTGTAGGCCTAGCGATACTTAAAGTGTACTAACATCAATAAATCAATTTGCAAATTTCTAACTATCCTTATTAATAAATAGGTCTATTTTACCGAATAGCTCGGCCGTCATCTAATATGTACGGAATCGTGTGCAGACAACCGACTTTTAGAAACTGAATCGCCGATGATAAGCGGAGAACGATGTCAATTAAAGCGTCTGATTAAGAGGTCGTCACCATTGCAATTGGCGAAAACTGGCTAAATTTCAATAATTGATTTTGGGGGAAATACTTATTGCCACCTAGATTTTAGTAAAGAAATGTATTTAGCTGAGGATGCAGTTAATGTTTACAAGTTCAATTTAGTCTTATTCATTTTCTAATAACCAAGCACATACTAAAACAAAAGAAAAACCATTTTCATGAAAACTCTGAAATTCATTGGCAATATACAAATCACACTTCTTTATATACAGTTCATTGCTTAAGCGGATCCGTGACTGTAGACACAGTTTTACTTTTATTTTCACTTTCCTTTTCATTTATTCATTATCATAAAAATATACTTACTAAGACGTTTATGATAAAAAAACGATTGTTAATTAATTAATAATAATAAATTAACAATTACCTATAATATTCTAACTTATATTTTGATCAAAGATCGTTTTATTCTTACTACGTTAGTGTGCTCAGGTTTTTTCAGGGTGAAAATCTGTTATAATACAGACACAGAGTAAAGGTCCCAAATAAGACCTCGTCTGAATCACTGCAGCAGGACAAAAGACATCAGGCCCCGAGGTTATAAAACTTCTACTCATTCTCAGTTGAGAATCTACTCATACTCAACTTTTTATTCTCAGCGGAGTAGGAGTAGAAATTTTGTGGTTATAAAACAGCGTGAGAATCTACTCAGCTGAGTACGCTTTTTTTGATGACGTACGCGACGCGCACCTGTTATTTACGTTTCGTCTGGTAAATAAACATGGCCGCCGAACTAGATTTGGGACAAGCGAAACCATTGAAGCCGAAATGGGGAGATGCTGAGGAGTTGACTTTAATTGATTTAGTTAGCGAGGAGGAGGGGACCTTGTTTGGAGATTTTGACGGATGCTCCCAATCAAAGTCTACCAAACGAATTAAAAAATCCGTTTGGGAGACAGTTGCAGCGCAACTGAATGCGTAAATAGATCTTAATTAACGCTTTATACCCTTGATTGAACCCCGATTGCCTTTTATGGGTTTGTGTACACTATGTCATAACTTTGATTGATGTATATCGTACATTGCACAAGCGACTTGATAGTACGAATTTGTTTAATTAAAATCAAATACTCAGGTGTGATTGAAATGGATTATGGAAAGTTTTATTCAAAGGTGGAAGATAGTAACAGTTTTGTATTTGTATTTATGCCTGAGGATACTACTGTTGCACCGTTTTTTAACAGAAAATTCCAAGGTGAGTAATCTCGGTCGCTTAGACCCATTCTAAATATGACCTAGTCACGGTGTTTGTATTTGTTAATGACAAAAGTTTCAAAGGATTTCCATTTTTGAGATTTAAATGATATTATCGAAGTGTAGATAACAGAAAATACTAACTGATGACCTTGTTATGCGCTATGAAAATCTGTACACTTTTTAGTAACATGTGTATCATCTCTGACAGTGTACATTGTACAGTTAAAATGAATATATAAATTGCTGGGTTTCAGCTTCAGTTGTTATATATCTCAAAAATGTTACATTTATTTATCTTTTCAGACAGTTCTGCAGTTCTCAATTCACAGCAAACCAGGTATACAGAAAGTACCATAATATGAAACAAAGAGGTAAATTTCCCTATAACGGGAAGATTGTAAAGTACATAAATACTTTTTTAAATTAATTTTCTTGCATTGGTAAATTGTGAGAAATTGATTGACCAAGATTGATACAAATGAATATTTTTTTTTTCAGAAATACCTGTAAAATTGCTTTAAAATGATCCTTCACCCCATTGTTTTGTCTGTGCATACAAAATTCAAGTTAAGTCACCACATAGTAAAGAAATAATTTTTATTTTGAAACTAAATTGTTATGATAATGTATGTATGTTGAATTGAGATGTAACTTCAAATTTTTTTCATAATTAATCCACTGCTAAACATCACGATTCATTTTGCAGCAAAAGAGAAGTTTGACAGGAAGAAGAAAATGGCCAAGCAGACTGGAGGAGGGCCACCTGCACCAGCTCTGAGCAGGGCAGAAGAGACCCTGCTCCAGGGTTTTGAGGGAAGACCCTTTTTGTCTGGATTAGCCAATGCGATGGATACAGATGGTAATTTGTTGTTAAATTTAATGCTTTGCATATCACATTTTGATTCACAAGGTTATTTCAGATCAAGAAGCAAATTAATTAGGGATATCCAAGCCTTTCTTTTTTGTTTTATTAATTTAGTAGCAAAAGGCATGAAAGAAGTACAACAGTTGGTAAGAGTTGTCAAGTGGCTAAGGGAGTGGGCTTTAGGTGGGTGAAGTCACCCATATAATTTTTTAGACATAGATATATACCGGTATTGAAAACTCAAACCAACAAACTTTTTTGTATGAATGGAATTTAATACATTTGTATTCAGTTCCATCTACCACCCCTCCCTGCTTAACACAAAAAATTTCAATGTCTTATGTTACAATGATGTTAAATTTTCCACCTCTTCATAAATAAAAGACCACCTCACTGTAAAGACCTAATAAGTCAATAGGTGTTCTTAATATTGGGGTTTCATTGTTTGTATTTCCATCACATTTTGATTAATATCAGTATTTCATAATTGCTCTCAGTGTGTTTTTTTTTTGTGTTTTTTTTTTAAGTCTGCAACAAATTGACAACAATATCATTTAACTGAAGTTTTAAAACAACCGTGAACATTAATGTTTATTAATTTTGTTTCACCTGCGATAGCATGTAGACAGATAGGGATCCTATTGTCCGTCGGCGTCAGCGTCGTCCGTTAGTCCCACAGCTTTAACATGAAACTTAACGTTGTCTATAACGTTGAAAGTACTTGTCCGATTCACTTCATACTTGGAATATATCAATCATCATCATGAACAGCAAAATCAAATACAACAAGAATGATAACTCTTGTTTGACTATTTTTTGAGTTATGCCCCTTTCAAATGCAACTTTAACATGAAACTTAATGTTGCCTATAACTTTGAACGTATATGTCCTATTCACTTCATACTTGGAATATATCATCATCATGAACAGCAACATCAGTTACAACAAGAATGATAACTTAAGGAATAATTCTTATTTTGGTGCGTTTCATACAGATTGGATGTGCACGCGAGAGCTGGCAAATCCATAAAGCGAGCTAGCTCTCTCGTGCACATGCAATCTGCACGAACCACACGAAAATAAGAATCATTACTTATATTTACATTTTATTCATTTTTTCTTTAAATAAACTTAAGTCGAACACTTTCAAAAATTAGTATTAATTGAAAAGGGGGAGTAATCCGTCGGATTTTTCAATAGTAACAGCCATGACATATTATAAGTTTGTAAGATTTTAATGTTAATTTTGTCTTTGTAGAGCTTGATTCAAGTTCGGGTTCGCATCAAACTACGGGAACTGTCATTTCAACACAGCCTACTGCTTCCAGATCTCCAAGACCAGGCCCTAGTTCAAGGTTAGACTGTATACTTCAATAAATATTCTTTGGTATTGCTACTTTGTGTTGCCAGAGACATCTGATAAAATTGTTGCAACATGGAAGTTCATTTTGTACACTTGCTATGAAGTGTCTACAGATTTCATCTCCCTTTTGAACAAATTGTGATACTGGTATATAGTGATCATTCTTTTGGTCATCATGAAAACTTATATTTGGCCTGTTTTAATTGTACTTGGGTCAAATGAATTGAATATCTTAGTGGAGCTTGCTTATAATTATATCTTCTTACAGCTCTTGTTTTTATTCACACAGGCTGGAGTGGACACAAGTTCAAATGAACATTCATCTATTTTCATTTATTCAGTGCCATGTACTATTAATATTTATTATTAACTGTGCTTAATGTAAAGTAAATTGAGGACTGAAACATAATACATCCAATCATTTGACCATTTAAACAGGATTTATCAAACTTGTTCCTTGAGTAGTTGACCACAAATTTTTATTTTGTACACATGATCAAAGTTAATAGTGATTCAAACTAATACTAATTCCTTTGACTCAGAGTATATTTTCCAACTTCAAATGGATGTTACTCCATTCATAAATATATGCATTTTAGTGCATATGAAACTGGTGTAGATCCAGATCAATTGGCACAACAGTGCCATCTGATCAGGATCTGCATTGTTCACATTTTTTTGGAATAAACTTATAAACCATAAAGACATCCAAAAATGTATATATATAGAAACGAGAATACATTTGCTCTATTGTATTTGGAGTTTAATTGACAAATGTCCAAGATTTCAACAGGGACTGTTAGCAAATGGATAAAATCAGTTTCCGTCATTTACTCCATTGAGTATCATTTGATCTGCTATAGAAACTGACATGGCATAGATTGAATTTATGTTAATGGCTTTTCTTTTTTTAAGGGAGGAGAATGGATGCACTGCACTCACTGGAAAAGGTAACATTTGTTTATAAAATGTTTAGAAAACTTTGAAAATCAGGGCTTTTTTTCACCATTTTGGGAATATGACCCATACCCCTGGAATTACTAGCCCTTTGTCCCATACATACAGTCTTATCCTAAATTTGACCTTTGTAGATCCGTGCCTTCTGATCTGGATCTATACTGGTCAGTTTTTTTATATACATGTTGAGCTAGTGATTATAAATAACAGCCTTATCCCATGGAATGAAAGGATTAATTGATTTTCTTATTGTTGATCGTTTTTTTTTCTGCAAAACAAAAGTTTCTTAAAAATTAACAATTTATGGTAAATAATATGTATAAATGCATAAAAATGAGGATATACATAGGTAGCTAACAATCTATTTAAGAGTTTAATTGGCTAATTTAAAAAAGTACATGGTATATGTTGGATAACAGAAGAGTGAGCTAAAATTCAACATTTGTTTGTCTTAAGTTGATATAAAATGAGTTTAAAAATAAAAATTTTATTTTTTTTTTCAGGAAAAAGGAAAGCTCAAGACAGTATTCAATTGCTTACTGAAAAGAATTTAAAATTGGACAACGAAAGACTGGAACTGGAAGTGGCAAAACTGAAACTAGAAATTAACCTTCTGAAAGAAAAGAAAATGACAGAAAGATCAACAAGAATGCTTATTGAAAAAAAAAATGGAATACATTGAAAAAAAAAAGTTTGCTAATTTTTCCTCAGGTGAGGCATTTATTGATGGGATTTAACATTAACATATAGCATAATATTATAATATCATGGTGTGTATAATATTCAGCAAAAATAAAAAGTATCCATTGTTAATGTTTGTAATCTAATTAAATAGATGAAAAGGGAACTTTGAAGACCCTCGACCACGACAAATATGAAAATATTGCAGCCTCGGTTTGATTAAGCCTGTTCATGGGCAGTAATGGATATGCTTTTTACTGCCCACTCGGCCTAGCCTCGGGTTGAGCGCAACTCAATATTTACACCAATTAACAGTACAATTTTGTTCCATCACAAACGATGGTATGCATATGGCGGTGAACATGGAACCTTCAATGCGGTATTTTCAGATTAATACCATTCCATGTCCAGCGGCGTATGGTAAAAGAATTTGTTTGCGCTAAACGAGAAAACAATGGGCGGAACTAAACAGAAAAGGATATTGAAACCAACCTTCTTTAAACTGGCCGAAATGTTAAAAACAAAAAGTAAATTTAGAAGTACTAGTAACATAGTACATAAATATCGTGTTCGACGACCTTCAAAGGACGTAAGGTATTTCCAAGTGTTTAGAAAGTATTACCTTTTACTCCATATATACACCTTTAGGCATGGGCAAACAGTGTTGATCCAGATCAGCTGGCACATCTGTGCCTTCTGATCAGGATCTACACTGTTCGCTTGTTTGATTTATTAGGTTATTTCTGATTAGAAAGATTAAAAGCAAAAAGTGCAGATCCTGATCAGACAGCACAGATGTGCCAGCTGATCTGGATCTACACTGGTTGCGCATGAGTAAAAAGGCATATATATATATATATATATATATATATATATATATATATATATATATATATATATATATATATATATATATATATATATATATACAGAAATATCGTCAGATATGGGGTCTCTGTAATAAACCTTAATCAGGGGTTGTATATATATACTAAGAAATGTGGTAAGTTACGGGTCTTACTTCGATATTATACCTATATGTGAGGTTCTATAAAGGTTACGGGGTATATATGGTACCCCGCTAATTAAATGTCATTTCTATGCACTATCTGACCTTGTAAGTACTATAAGCTGTAATATAAAAATTTGGTTTATGATAAAAAAAAATTTCGGGTTTTTTTTTATAGACCGAAAATAAATTTCGATAATAAACCGTGTTACGGGAATAAAGTTTATCGTACTTAAGAAGTCCGAATATGCATAGAAATGGCATTGAAAATTACGGGGTACCATATATACCCCATTACTTTATAGCACCTCACATAAAGGTGTAATATCGAAATTAGACCCGTAACTTACCACATTTCTTAGTATATATATATATATATATATATATATATATATATATATATATATATATATATATATATATATATATATATATATAGATATATGTGTGTAAATATATATATATATATAGATATATGTGTGTAAATATTCGGTGATGGTGTTGATATATACTTGGTGATATCAAGAATATGATGGTAGGGGTAACATACGATGAATACAGCGATCTCCTATAATGGCGGTAAAAGAAAGTGTACATATACGAAAAACCTTATCCTCTGGTGAAGAGGAGTGCTCCTATGAATAAAGGAGGAAATTTCAAAATACATACATACATATGGTATGGCAGTTGTCATTGTACGGTGATTGATAAAAAGAGAAAAATATCAAAATCTTCTTTCAAACTTTGCATAAATAAATCTTATTATGTATGTTTATTATTTATACGTTTAGAAAAGTTAGAGCAGTAAAAACATAGTTTGACCTGAAAAATATCCCTACATTCTACAGCCAAACACAAAAAGAAAGCAACACTAAACATCAAATTAAATGCCTTCCTCATCTTACTTGAACACGCCTTTGGGCGCAATAATACAGTTTAAAAATGCGTGTCGCCGTAGGATATGTTTTTCCGATTTCCAGCTGACAAGGCGACAGTCTAAAAAATAATTTTCACAAGACAACAACGGCGTTCCATACTAATGTCCTAATTACAAGCCTCGTTTTGGAGTGTCTGGTTTTTTAACAAACAATGTCTTCAGACGTACTGATCGCCATTGCGAAATAAGAGCGTCTGAATGATTGAGACTAATACTTTTATTACTTCTTTAAGGGGAAATGAACAGCCTTCTCAATTTATACTGTATACATTGTAATTATACACGATTTTCATGTGCAAATATACTTATAGCGGTTCATCTAGCCATCATTCACGTTTGCTTGTAAAACGACATGACTGTATGAACGCAGCGAAAAAATATGTTTACTATCCCTTTTTATAAATTATTGACTAGACATAACGCTCGTTTACATGACGGTTTCTGAATAAATGCTATACTGATGTTTTCACTGTTTTTACATTCGTTTGCAAACTCATAATTAAATTTACAGTCGGCCTCAATTGAAAAACGTAGTTAAATACAGAAACAGTTATTTAACAGTAACTGGTCTTGCTTTTTATATGCATACACTCACCGGCATTTCTAATTACACACTTTTTATAGACGAAAATAACTATCAAAACATGGTGTTTATGGTAATTGGTTATAACGGGAGTTGTACCTGGAGTTGATGTCTAATCGTAGCACGTTACACGAAAATCCCCATTCGAGTTCATTCATGCGAGGTGAAAATTTGAAATCAGCATTTTCCTCGTGCACACATGTACAAAATGTTAGGCAAGTTTGAATTTAGCCAAAATCATTAGAATTCTAGCCAGAGATAAAAAGGCCGGTATAAAAACTCACAAAAAATGGCGCGTATGACTTTGGTAGAGAGAGCGCGTGCCGTTGGAATGCTCCAAGCTGGCACGTCAGTAAGACAGGTAAGTTACAAGTCTTTACCTTCATTTTACTGCCCTTAAATTGTTTTAATTAGAATAACTACGGCATAACGTTGATATTACGATGATTGAATACCATGTTGAGTGTACGAAAATGACGTAACGCGATGCACGTGACGTCATATTCGGCGACGGTCATTTACGCTACAAATGCTTTCACAGAACTATTTTATTGTGCAATTAGTTTAAGAATGTCAGTGCTATAATAATTCGCTGTTAAAACTTAATCCAATTACTTTTTTCAGATTTTAGAAAAAGTCAAATATTACATAAAATTTGCGCTAAAATCAAATGTTACTCCTACACTTCTATTAAGATTCCTAAAATACTGCAACAAAATGGATTGAAAAACCAATACAACAACTCAATATGCGTGCGGTCATTGAGGCAGCAACAAAATGTGCAAGAACTATCAAACGACCTTCTGCAGGTGTGGAATGCAATTCCGCAGCGATTTCTTTTTAATTTCATCAATTCTATGCGTGCACGATGTCTGGCTGTCATCAGGTCGAACGGGGGACATACCAAATATTGAAGTGTGATTTTTATTGTTGATAGTGATGAAATAAAACGGTATCAAGTGTCATACTTCTGTTTTTATTTCTGAAAAGAAAAATTATGGCATTGACGGCAAAGGTTTATGATAATTCAAAGGAGGTTTCTTATTTTTCTGGAAAATTGGTAAAATATGGGGTGTGTAATTAGAACTGCCGGTAAGTGTATTTCCCCATCTCCCATTAACCACCAACCAAACTTGCAGATGTCTTAAAATAATAAATTTAACAAAACACAAGTCAATCACAAATAAAATGTTTTGTTTTTGATTATTTTTTAATTATATATGCGCAGTATGAGGAAATAAAAACAGAGTTATTTGAAAATGAATGAACAGTGCATTATACTTCCTACAAAATCGGTAATAATCTTTCGAGTAAACGATCGGTAGATTATTTTGGTACTAAAGTACCAACAACATCCCTTAAATGGAAAATTAACGTTTATTCTAGAGTAAGTTTATAGTTTGCATAAAATTGAAACACTAAAGAATTGACTGGTTTTCTTACCATGATTACTTACCATAATTACAATTTGAAAAAAAATCAAAATGAAAACAAATGTGTATAATAAAGCGCTCTTCAGTTAGACCACAACGACATCAGCATCAGCACAGCCAGCAGCAGCAGCAACAACAACAACAACTATTAATTTAGATTTTTATAATTAACGTTTTCGTCCTTATAAGTTTGCTCCTAACATAATGCTTACATCATCATCATCCCCGTCCTCGTCGTCATCTTTAACAACAACAAAAAACTTCATCGTCGTCATCTTTAACAACCACAACAACAAACATTATATAACGCTTAAATTAAGAACAGAAAACGCTTCAAATCATATGGCTTAGCCGGTGAATTTAGAGGTTATTAAAAAAATATCGTCATCATTATCATTTTCATCAACAACAGAAACAACAACAACATCTCTAGATTGCGTTTAAGTTTTCTTTTCGAAGAAATATTATTTTTAAATTAGAACTTTAGCATAAACAAATTAATGACAAAACAACAACAACTGTAGATAGCGCTTAATGTTGTTGTTTTTTTTCGAAGAAACTACAAGCTTGAAATATCTGTAATCATGTACATTGCTGAGCTAAGTATTCATTGTTGACTTTTTCTAAGATTGCCAAAAGCATATTCTGTGTTCATCCTCAACTTAGTGTGTTCTAAAGACCAATATAGTGCTGCCATTGTCTTGACTGATCAAATATTTAATCAAATCACACCTCCGCTCAATAATTAGAATTTCCGTTATATAAATAAATTCCACTTCTAGGCGATAATCAGCGGCAAAAACTTGACACCGGATGCGCTAATTAAATCAGTAGTTGGCGACTCGTAATTTTAGTAAAGGGCCTCGTGTTTTACGACCTTGTTACATAATCTTAATTATTAGCAAGGCACGGGTATTGTCAGCTGGGGGTTTGATAACTGATTATGGATTAAATATGCTTAATAATTGTCACAGTGTTGATTCGATAAATTTTGATATGATTTTGACATCTCCGAACTGGATTCCCCAGGTATAAAGCATCAAATTGAATACAAAGTAAAATCAATATTTTTTTAGGAAAATGATTGTTAAAAAGAAATTAACTTAAAATTGCAGAAAATAAGAAAAAAAATCAAACCATAATTTTAACATCTTCGGAATATTTAATTTTATTGTGAAGTTAATTGAATCAGAGTTAGTTCAATCACAATACAATAGATTTTTTATTATTGTATTTTGAGCGTGTTTGATATGGTATAAGCAAGGAATTTAATGCGATAACTGGCAGTGCATTGCAAAATATGTTATATCTGATTATCCCTTCAAGGTGACAGAAAACTGTCACGCAGACATTTGTGTCAATACAATCATGGCAAACATCTATGAAACGAATTTTTGTGCGAAACATTTTAAGTTAAAAGCTCATACATTAAAAACAACAACAAAAGTAATAATATCTTACTAACAAATACAGCATAAAAGAACATGCATAAACAAACGCACATTTTAGAGACGGACAAAACATTTAACTTACACAATGTGTAAATAATAACTGTCTTTCAAATGTATCTTTTTTTCTTCCATTTGCAAACATAAGATCTAGTAATTATTTGTTGTAAATCATCTTATTTATGACACAACGATGTCATGCCTAACATAACGATCATCATCTTCTTCTTCTTCTTCTTCACATCCACCACCACCACCATCATTCTCATCATCATCATAAAAAACAACACTAAAAAGAAATGTAGATTACGATTAATTCAGCTTTCCAAAGAAACGCCTCATTATACAAAACCACAAATAACAACATCAGCAACTCAAGATAACGCTTAATTATTTTTTTCCGAAGAAGCCCTATGCTTAAAATATTTATCACTCTGCTAACCTGAATAGAAAGAGTATTCGTTGTTGTTGCTGTTGTTGTTGTTGTTATTCTGAGTTTGTCAAGAGCATCTTCTAGGTTAATTCTCAAAATACTTTGTTTTAAATGCTAATATGTATTTTGATGGTGGTGCTTCTGCATACCGATGACGATGAGATTAATGATGAGGATAATGATGAATGTTAACATCATTCATGATAAAAATACGAAGATAATAAAAGCGTATAAAAATGAAATAACTTCGCCAGTGAAGATGTGATTATTATCAATCAGTCTATTGAAATGATGAAGTTACGCAAAATAAATGTCATATTCTTGTTTTCTTATTTAATGTCAAAATTGAAAGTAAAACTTATTAATAAAAACGCATTCTCGTAACTTGATCAAAATATCATATTCGCATCATATTTCCCCGAGACATAAGATATCGTGTGCTTAGCGTCCAGTGGCTAGAGGAACGTTTACATGAAGTTCGGCAACCTTAATAAATTTAGTAAGCGATTATCAGCATCGCGCGTGTCCTGCAAAAACCTGTTACCGGATGCGCTAATTGAATCAGTGGTTGGCGACGTGTTTTATGACCATGTTATATAATCTAATTAGCAAGACACGGCTCTTATCAGCTGGGGCGTGATAATGGTCCTTTTGAAGATCAATTGTACACTCAGTAAGAGGTTAAATATGATTGTGATTTGTCAACAAAGCGTTGCAACCATAGTTTTAAAATATTAAGTTTAAAACAAACATGTTTTTTTAAATAGAAAATTGAATGTTAAAAAGAAATTAACATAAACATTGTAGAAATGAAAGAAAAAAAGTTATGAAACCACGTTGGACGGTTTAGGGACGGATGACATTTAACTTGCAAAATGTGTTAAACTTTTAAAGTGCCTTTTAAAGATAATCTTAACCTTTCTTTTAACATTTGTAAGCATTAGATGTGGGGAGTTTTTTTTTACTTTTTTAAAGTGATTAAGGGGCACGGGGGCTATTTTAATTAAGCACCGTTGAACTTATATTTTATTAAATATTTTGTTGAAAAATATAAAATTGAATGTTAAAAAAGAATTTACATAAACATTGCAGAAATGAAAGAAAAAACGTTATGAAACCATCTTGGACGGATGACATTTAACTTGCATAACGTGTCAAATTTTTAAAGTGCCTTTTAAAGATCATCTTAACGTTTCTTCTACCATTTGTTAGAATTAGTTAGAATTAGATTTGGTGAATTTGGTTGTTACTTTTTTAAAGTGACTAAGGGGCCAGGGCACTATTATAATTAAGCACCGTTGAACTTATATGTTATTAAATATTTTGTTGAAAACTACATGCGCATCTAATTAAAAAAGTTGCATATGATGTGGTATTTTCGTCTGGCTCTGGGTTTTAAATGCACTCCAAAACCGCATGCAAAATGTTGACGCAACAACAACAACAACAGTATATTTCTACAAATAAATTCATCATAAAAGAACAAGCATAAAAAAACGGGCGTTTAAGGGACGGATATGACATTTAACTTGGATATTGTGTTATTTTTTTCAAAGTTCCTTTTATAGATAATCTTAACTTTTCTTCTGCCATTTGTAAGCATTATATCTGGGGATTTTGTTTCGGTACTTCTTTTAAAAGTGACTAATGGGCCATGCGCTATCATATCTAAGCACGGTTGAGCTAATATTTTGTTGAAAATGACATGCCCATCAAACAAAAAGTTTCATAAGATGTAATATTTTCGTGTGGCTCAATGTTTTGTAAGCATTAGGTTTTGTTTTGTTTCTTTTTAGTGACTGATGGCCCAGCGCTCTCGTCATTAAGCGCTGTTGGACTTATATTTTGTTGTTGTTGTTTTTTTAAAATGACATGATCATCAAACATAAATGCTATATAAGCTGCGATATTTTCTCGTGGATCTAGGTTTTAAATGAACACTAAAACGCACGCATTATGCGTTAAGCCGTGTTACACATGATATTATGTCTCTTTTGTTTCTTCTGTTGCTACTTCTGCTGCTAATGTCGGTCATTATCATCATCATTCATGAAAACAGATGAGGGTTTGAAATGAAATTCAGAGCCTGTAAAAGTTGATGTTATTTTCAATCATTCGATCAAATTTTTATTCGTTTTATGTACCTGCACTCATATTTGTTCTCAATTTTAATTAAAGAAATACATTCATAATACTCAATCGTTGTTCCAGTTAAACTGGTAAAAATCTGAATAAAAACATGACAATTTAGTACATAATTTCATAACTGAATTGTCGGTTTTGTCATCGAGTACGTCGAGTAATGAAGAAAAAAGAATCGATGCGTCAAACTGATGTTATTTTTGGAAAACATTTTTGAACAGTGAATTTGCGACTGATGTAGTGTCCATCTTTAACACATCTTATGAAAGTTTTGTTGATCAAAAATTGCTTCATTGTATAAAAAAACTGCTGTAAATCACAAAATTTTAATGGCACTAAGCGTAAATATTGGTTTGTACATAGGGAAACATAGTAGCGGTTAAACAAAATATTTGTGTACATATTTACATATGAAATCTTGAAGGTTGGATATTTATTTAACCACCAATATAACTTATGCAACTTGGGTGTATAAATAATCAAGATTAACATAAATACATCAATGCTTGAAAATAATTCTGGTCAATTGTTGGAAGTGTTGATGTTTTATTAGAAATATTATTTTCTTATTGCAGCGCCACAATTTTCCTCATCTTTGTCATTAACAACAACAACAACAACTCTAGAAAACGCTTAATTCAGTTTTCTGAAGAAATATTATTTCACAGTTAGAAGTTCATCATCAACAACAACAACTCATGATGACGCTTATTTAATTTAGTTTTCCGGAGAAACACTATGATTAAAATATTTTGTAATTATGCACCTGGTTAAGATGAATATTCAGAGTATTGATTCTTGTTGCTTTTTAATATTCATTATTTTATTATTTTTATTATTATTTTATTATATGCTATTATTTATGATTTCCTATGTTGTAAATATGAATATGTGTTCTCATTTTCATAAAGTAGCCGTAGAGACTAAAATATTGCAAATATATACAGTCTGAATGAAAATGAACTGGATGTTCACAGGACCGTTTAACTTAAGCTGTCAATCATTAGCTGTCAATCATTACCATTCTGTCTCGCTTGAGCACACGAGGCTGCAGGCGGGGCATCGCACAACGCTTGATAAGGGATCACTGCGACAGAGGCGTTTATATTCATTCGAAGAAAATGTTCTTATTAAGAAAACTTTTTTTAACGTTTTTAGAAGGCTACGTTCGTATATTCTCTTTGTGAAAGATGTAAATAAGTTAAACATATTCTGTGAATTTGACATCTCCATAACAAATTCAAATCATTTTTTGAAGAATATAAACGGAAATTTAGAGACAGTATTCTATATTTGTACTTAAGCTTAGTAAATTTCAGAAGATGACTGTCTCAAACAATTGAGATATCATTCGCACAAAGGAGGTTGCTTTTATTGCTTATAAATTGTACAAAACATGATATTTTATAAATATTCTTCGTAAATTAGTTACATTTTAGAACGAGGTAATGTCCATTTGAAATAGATAGGGACAAAATTTTCAAGGTTTAAATCACGCATATTGTATGGTTGAAATTGTGTTTCGTTGAATGGAACTGGAGTTTTCTAAAATCTTTGGAATTTGATTTCTATGATTCTCTACTTACACATCATTAATGATTTACCAGATGTTATTGTAGCCAATATATTCATGTTTGTTTTACTGTAGAATGAACACACTTAAAGATTTTCTCTTTTTTTTAACTACAGTATGTTAGTAATTAATAATAATAGTAGTAGTAGTAGAAATAATAATAATAATAATAATAATAATAATAATAATAATAATCCCTTTATATTAAACCTTCAGAGAATGATTTACTTGATTTTTTTCGAATAGTCTTATTTTATCAAACATTTCTTGTTTCAGTATGAACTACATACTGCTAGTAATAAATAAGTATGTACCTGAACTAAACCTTACAACACTGAAAATTTAATATACAAGATTTTCAATATTAAACGCAAATCTTTTTTTTTCTCCAAACAGAACCGATGTATTTTAACGCCATGTACTGTCATATTCCTAAAAAGAACGAGCATTAATAATAATATTTATCATGAACCTTCGAGCTGTTCTGATTTATCATGGCACAAAGAAGAATAGATTTAAATTTTAAATTAAGTCAGATAATCGTTATCGTTATTTTGAAATCGTTTCCAGCTTCACGCATATTTAATGGTTGAAATTATGTTTTGTCAAATCGAACTCCAGTGTTGTAAATCTTTTCATTTGTTGAATTACCAATAAATAGCTTTAACTGATAATTTAGAGATAAATATTGAGTTTGCCTTCGGGCGACGAACACAAAGGTACCGAAGCTTGTAAATCATCATCATCAGCAGCAGCAGCAGCAACAGCAGTAGCAGGATCATCTACAACAGCAACATCAAGATTACGCTTAATTAAGCTTCCTGAAGAAATTATTTTGTCCTCAACAAGCCGTGTTTTATATTGTGTTTTATATGAACTTATTTCCGTTGCTGCTGTTGCTACACCCGCTAATGATGATGATCATTATCATCAACAACCAACAATTGATGCCGTTACTGGTGCTGCTGCTGACGATTATCATTATTATAATACATAATAATAATGACAAAGAACAGAAAACAATTTGAAAGGAAATTGTAAAATGGGAGAAATTTTGAGATTATTCCCCCAATTAGTCGATCGAAATGATATACGCATATACGTTTCATTTTCCTGTTTATATATTTAATATTCTAATTCTACAAAAGAAGCACATTTACTGTACTCGTTGCTACAGAAATTTACTTTAACTGGTAAAAATCTGAATGATCCAACATGCAAATTTAGCAAAACTTTTAATATAACGAATTAACAACAAATAGGTTCAATGTATTCGGTATCGGTAAATATTGATTTTGTCCTCGAGCAACAAAGATAAAAATGCCGAAGTAAGTTTTTTTGAAATTTGTTGCATTAATAATTGTTTAAAAGCAAAGTTGTGACCGATTGTTTGAATTAGTTTCCATGTTAAACTTTCCTCTGATCCGATGAAAATCGATTGATCACAGTAGCGTTTTCGTATGAAAAAAAGCGAGCCTCTGGCATAAAACACATAAAGTTGGCAATAACCCCAAATATTATCTTTTTTCGAATTTGGAAAATAAAAGTTTAACCCAACAGGGTTTTTCTTTTATAAACTAAGTCTGACAGAATGGACCGTTTTTCTTACCATTGTTACCAAATGAAAATATAGTTGCATCATCATCATCATCATCATCATCATCATCATCATCATCATCATCATCATCATCATCATCGTCATCGTCGTCGTCGTCATCATCATCATCGTCGTCGTCGCCGTCATCATCATCACCATTGGCATCAACCTCATCATCAACAACAACTCTAGATCACGTTGTATTTAGCTTTCCGAAGAAATGATTTTGCCACAGACCGTGTTTTACATGACCATATTCCCGTTGCTGCTGTTGCAAAAACTGCTGCTGATGATAATCATTATCATCATCATCAACAACAACAACAACGAAGACAACAACAACAACAACTATTAAAATCAATTAATTTTGCTTTGCGGAGTAATGATTGCGTTCTAATTAAACCTTGTTTTACATGAAATTTGGTCCGTTGCTGCTGTTGCTAGTGCTGTTGTTTATGATGAAAACGATTTGAAATAAAATGGCTTGAACGATAAAATTTAATATCAATTTTGCCTCCAGGCAGCAAACATAAAGATACCGAAGCGTGTAAATGATGTAATTTTTGGAATGTGGTGTGTTATTGAACAGTGAATTTGTGACCAATTGTTTTAATTTGTTTCCATGTTAAACTTTCTACTGATCTGGTATGTCGATTGATCACAGCTGTTCCCTCGTTTGAAAAAACTGAAATCAGTGTCTTTAAACACAGATTGCAATAACCGCAACTAATGATGCAATGGGGGCCTACCGATATCCAGAGTTACCTCCCATTGAGAGTGGCTTCCCTTGCTGATTGGGTAGTTCCGGTTTAGAGGCGGTAATAAAGCGTAGCGTTAAAAGTGTAGATAAAAAGTTTAAAAGTGCTTTTGAAGTTAAAATGCATTGTCAAATTAACAAAAAAGTGAAACATGCATATAAGGAATAACCATCATCTTTGTAAAGTGATTTTAAGTTAATAACTAAATGCATCTTTACCTATTTACGTAACTGCACGTATCCTTTATGAAAATTTATTTATTGGCTGGCATCGAAGTTTTAGCTTTTTAAAACGTTCACTTAAGTATTCAACCAATCACCGTTAAGTCATGCAAACAATGCTTATTAAGAAAGGGGCCTGGTGTTTTATGATCATGTTACGTAATCTAATTTGCAAGACTGGGTTTAAGCTGGAGGTGTGATAAAGGCCTTTTGAAGTGTAGTTGTAGATTTGTAAGAGGTCGAAAACGTTGCTTGTTGGGGGTAAAAGTGTTGTTTTAGGAAAGTGACTTGAGATTAAATATTCTAATTAATTATTGTCACACTGTTGTTTGAGACCCGAGACATTCATTATTTGATATTTGCAACTTAAAGCGCTCCAATCTGAATTTAATAAATAGCATTCGGGAGAGTTTTACCCAAACATAAATAAACTTTATTAAACTATTTAAAATTGATTGTAAAACTAAATGAAATAAAAAAAAATCAAGAGAAATAAAGAAAAAAACGTGAAAACATTAAGAAACCATATTTGAATGTATAAGATTTAGAAAGAAACTTTTGGAGAAAAAATAGCAGTATATTGAAAAATACGTTAATACGAACATGGCACAAATCTATAAACCGAATGGTATGAATTTAATTTGTAGGAAAAGGTTCAGTTATTAAAATAATCTTAGACTATTAAATTCCTGGCCAAAAATGTTGCATGACATGATAGAACATGTATACAAGTGAACGGGCATTTCATTAGCGGAAGTCAAACTTTATTTTACATCATGTGTTATAAATTGTACTAGTCTACCTTTTTTTCGTTAACGGTTTCTTACTTGTCTTTCCCTCAAATCTGCCATTTTTGAGCATAAGAAATGCGTATTTTTACTCTTTATTACCGAAGGGGTCGAACATAACGATGTTAAACACATACCTCGCAAACGTATAAAGTGGGTAAAAGAGAAAGTTTAAATATTATGCGCTGCACTATAAAACTATCTATTTTTTTCCATTCAATGATAATAATCAAACGTTTTTATGCATTATGCTGATATCTGACCAACCAGACCCTATTAAAACGTATTTGAAAGGACCACGGATGACTACTGCATATCTGTTTTAATATCAATCTCAGACCGGAACTACCCAGTGACAGGTGCGCGTTACAAAGGGAGGTAACTTAGGACAGAATATTGAGATAACTCTGTATATCGGTTGGACCCCATTTATAAAATATATGTTTAATCTGTTAGTTTATATTTTCAATAAAATTAAAAATCTTAAAGGATGGATTGCTGATCTTACCATTGTTACTAATTCAAATAAAAAAAGAAAATGCCTGTAACATAATGTTTTCCTTTGGACGTCAACACCACCACCACCACATCATCATCATAATTATCACAAGCATCATCCTTATAAGCAGCAGCTGCATCGTCATCAACAACAACAACGCTAGATTTCGCTTAATTTAGCTTTTCAAAAAATGATTTCGTTCTGAACAAACCGTGCTTTACATGACCCTATGTTCGTTACTGCTGTTGCTACATCTGCTGTTGATGATGATCATTATCATCAACAACAACAACTCATAAAAAACGCCCAATTTAGCTTTGCGAAGAAATGATTACGTTCTCATCATAACGTGTTTTTCATTATCATCGGCAAGCATTTTTATTTTTTATATAGAATAAAGTTCCTTAATTGTGTTAAGATAAGCAATCAAACAGTGCATCTCAATTTCAAGAACACATGACTTGTCCCCTGGGACTCGTAAGTTTTAACTTAAGTCGGCTTTTGTTAGCTGTAGTGCGCGCTTGATTCTCGCAATAGCTGGACGCTTCTCTTTCCCTCCCTTGTTATGGTTGTTATAACTATGAATACTATTCTCAGTGAATCCAACGATTAACTTTACAAAAACAGATTTGTGTGTCTTCTAATATTATTTGATACGCTTTTGTGTAATTTTCTATTCGCTCATTTATTTTTTCGTATGATTATGATTATGTAATTCCGACACGCTTATATGCACTTTTTTGAATTCAGATACATGTTTGGTAGGTATTAGTCTTTACTGTAGTATCATTTAATTTCGCTGGGACGAAGAGTCGCGCGGGAATAAATTCGCGCAGTTGTATATTGCTATTCAGATATATTAAATATTGTAATTTCGCTTGGTTTTAAATTCGCGCATTTACCTTAGCGTTAAATACGCGTATTTTTTACGTAATATAATGATAACACAGTATTTCAGCGCGCTTGCCTTAAATAGTTTAGGTTTTGGAACATAGCTATGAATAAATGCTCCTAGTTCCCCCACCCCCATTTGTCTTGGTTGTTTGTTTATGCGGTTTCTAAATGCCAGCTGGAACAACCACAAACCGTTACAAAAATTTCGACAAGGAAAATGAATGTTACTCGCATTAAACAAAAGATCAAATTTAACAAGTTTAAGAGGTATTGAAACATTCAACTTTAATTTAAAAATTTTGAATTCATATCAAGCAAAAAATGCGTTTAACAATAATTTTGATAAACCCCCGTCTGATCGATAATTTTATTTCAATTTTAAGCGCTTATATTAAAATAAATAAATAAATACACTTAAAAAAGGACCATCAAAATCGAATGCTTTGATAGTAAGTGAGGGCTAAATACGTAAAGATCTAGTTAGATCGTACATTAAATACGTTATATGATTTGCTTATAAACAAAATTTTAAAAGAAACATTTAAAAGAGAACCACTACGTAATTTTAAAAATAAACATCAGTTTGTATGGACTCTAAATGCTGTTGTGGAGTATATATGCCGTGGACGACTGATTCAATGCACAAACATGAAACAACATTTAGTTGGAATTTCTGAACGTCGCGGAAAAAAAGTTATTTTTGATAGATGAAGCGACGTACTTTATATTTTTAACGCAAAATTATAGAAAATCTAGACCGATGACCTATCGTTTTTATTTTGTTATTTGATGTTATATACGCCCAACAATATTTTATGAAAGAATGAAACACTTGCGTTTAAAGACAGCCACCGCCAAGTGGAGCGTCTGATCCGAAACCGCGCGACGTCATTACCAAAATTTGGTTACCAGACAACGGGAAAGTGATTTTACGATATTATGCAATGTTTCAAGTGTTTTTTTTTTAATTTTCATTTTTTAATGTAGTTCGCGCCTAAATAAAATCAGCAACCCGTTAACTAGATAAAAATAAAATGATGATGATGATGATAGTAATTATGATGATGATGATGATGATAATGCTGCTGCTGCAGCTGCTGCTGCTGCTGCTGCTGCAGCTGCTGCTGATGATGATGTCAGCATCTTGATGCATCATGTTTATCAAAAGCAAACACCCAAGTGCCACGCAACATGCGATTGTTTCATACAGTTTTAATCAGTCGAGACATAAAAAATAATGTATAATGAAATATACGCAATAATAATACGTTACAAGAAAAAAGAAAGTACACGTAATGTACTTGGAGTTGCACAGTTACTTCAACTATTGGCATATCTAATAGTTTCAATATTATTTATGTTACAAAACATTTATAGAGAATAACTTGTCTTAGCAAACACGATGTTACATGTGCTATTAGAATTTAAATTCGTCTAATTTAACATCTACTGCGGTATCATTGAATTTCGCCGGGATGCTGCAAATGACATTTTCGCGCAGACATAAATTCGCGAAGTTGTATTATTCTTTATACGCAAAGTTATATTATCCTTTTAAGGCGCACTATAATGTTGTAAAATTTGGCTGGAATTTCATTTCGCGCAATTGCCCTGGCGCGTCATAAGTGAAACTGATAACGCAGTAACACAACGCTTACGCTCGTTTCGGCGCTTATATTATAATCAATAAAAAATACTCGAGCTACGATTAGTTTTTTCCGTCAATGATACTCGGTGTGAAACCAGTGTTAATATGGTTAATTGGTTGTCCAGTCGACATCTGTCTGTTAGAAAGGCAGGCCTTTTATTGAATATTCTCATTGAAACATTTAAACAAACCTGTAGATTATGTTTTATTATCTGCGTTTAATCATGCCCAAAATGTTTGCGTCTATTAAGACTCTATATAGATTGCTACAATCTATGTAAACGCGAATTCGATATTGTTAAGTTGTAAAACACATTTTCAACTAAACTACATATTGTTATATTATTGAACATTCTAACACGACTTGACGTTTTTCCCATTGAATTTGCTGTGAATTATTACACGATAATTCACTCCGCGTGGGCACGGCTATTACTAAATACCTGGCGGTATAAACTTATCACGTGACAATTGTATTTTTCGCTGGGATTTATTTTCGCGCATTTAAGAAAGCACATACTAATTTTTACCCGCGCGTAATATGATGATACCACAGTTATAGAATAATGTAATTTTATAAATTAAGATAAAATACTATAATTATTTTCCGCTATTTTGCGGCAACGTTAAGGTGACGTTAACGCGCCGTTAACGCATCGTTCAGCTGCGTAGACAAATATCACTGGGGGCTTCGCCCCTCTTGATATATCCTTACGCATCTGAACTCCGCCCCGTGAATTTTCCTGCGATAATTCACCGGAAGCTATTGATTATTTCTTAAACAAACTCGTATTTAGAATGAAATCATGCCAATGTACCGTTGCTCGATATTTTAAGCAAGTTATACTATACCATGCTGTAGTTCATAATATGCGTTATATTATGTCTCACAGTAAAAAAACAAACAAAGTGCAGTTAGCTTAGGTAAATGAAAAAACGCATGGTGTTCTGTTGCGGACATCGTTGTTTCACAGTATTGAACCTTAGGCGAGAACACTAAAACGCGATAACACAATGCGAGATCTCGAAACACCGATGCGAGATCACGAAACGCGATGCGAGTTCGCGAAAGTAAGATGTACTAAAGCGGTATTAATATCGCTCCTTCACGTCGTTATGTTGCGTTCTCGGATCGTGTTTTCGCGTTTTCTTTGTCTCTCCCTTAGGGCAACGCGATCACGCTGCGAGATCGCAAAGGTACGATGCGAACGTGCGATATTGATATCGCGTCCTCGCATCATACTTTCTCGACACCTCATCGTTGTTTCACGAGTTTGCATCGTATTTTAGGGTTTTCGCGATATCGTCTTCTTATCAGAGTACACAAATTTAAAGATGTTTTCAAGCTGGTTAAAAAAGTTAGGGATCTAGACTAGATATAAACATTACCTGACTGGTGAATATAGCTAAAGAGGGGAAAAAACACTTTTTAAAGCAGGTATTGTCTATTTCTGCAAATGTTTAAGAACAAGAAACCATGATCTAAGAGATTAAGAAAATTCGTTTGAAAGAATGCATATAAATATAGGTTACAATGGTGTAGGAATGAGCCGTTAAAATCGCCATCAATGCGAAGCCGCGATCACGATGATGAAAACGCAAATGCACGATGGTTTTACCACGATAGCACGATGATGAAAACACGAAGGCACGATGGAACGATTGAACGATGGTAAAAACGCGATGTAATATCGCGATTTCATAATCCTACCGTCGTCGTCTCACCATGGTGCCATCGTACCATCGTGTCTTCACCATCGCACCATCGTTGTTTCACCATCGTGCCATCGTTGTTTCTCCATCGTGCCATCGTTGTTTTATCATCGTGTCATCGTTGTTTTACCATAGTTCCATCGTTGTTTCTCCATCGCAAAATCATTTTCTCATCATTTTGCCATCGTTATTTCACCATCTTACCATCGCCTTCCCGTAGTCATGCGCAGTAAAATCCGCTGATGTACATTGACATACAACATCTTTCTGCTAAAATAGTAAATGTACATCAGCGGATTTTACTGCGCATGACTACCGGAAGGCGATAGTATGATGTTGAAACAACGATGGCTCAATGGTGAACCAACGATAGCACGTTGATGAAAGAATGATAGTGCGATGGTGAAACAACGATGGCATGATGGTGAAATAACGATGGTTGCGGTTGTGAATCAACGATGGCACAATGATGAAACAACGATGGCAAGATGGTGAAACAACAATAGCACGATGGTGAAACAACGATGGGTGAGATAGTGAAACAACGATGGCACGATGATGAAACAACGATGGTGCGATGGTGATACAACGATGGTACGAGGGTGAAACAACAATGGTACGATGGCAAGATGATGAAACCTAGATAGTACGAGCGTACCATTGTGCCTTCGTGTTTTCACCATCGTGCCATCGTGGATTCACCATTGTGCCTTCGCGTTTTCATCATAATGCCATCGTACCATCTTGATTTCACCAGTGAGTGCATCGCGGTAAAGGGAGAGAAAAAATGTATGTAAGTCCATACGGAACACCGTAGATAACCTTATCTGAAGGAAATCGCATTTATTTAGAAACGCTGATTTCTGTGTAACCATTATTATTTATTTAAACATGCATGTACACAAATCCATAAAACAATACAAAAACAACAAAAATTGAGCCTCAAGTGGTATGTGAATATTGCGTCTACATGTAGACCTTATATATGGAATTAAATTGACACTCGCATATCTGGAGGATGTTTATGAGATTTTCAAGTCTAAAATCAATAATGAATACAAGTCATATAACTAAAGGACGTTGCAGTTTAAATCAACGTTCAAATTAAACAAATGAATTGGAACGTACACAATTATTTAACATCACGATAGTAAGAAGTCGTTCAATCTTGATGGAAATAATTATCACTATCTTGGCGAAATCGATGCCATAAAACAATTCAGTTTTTCGCCATAAATGTTATGGCTAAAAATCGCAATGAAATATATGGCGATTTTTAGCCATAAATTTATTGCGAAATTCCGCCATTTTTTTCATTGCGAAAAACCGCCATGGCGATTTTTAAAAATGAATTTAACCTTGATTTGAAATAGGGAGAAGTTCAATAATGATTCTAACATTACTTTTCAATGCTTATAAACGATTTCGGAAAAATGATTGAAAATCGCCATGGCGGAATAACGCCATTTCAAATTTATGGCTAAAAATCGCCATGGGGATTTCATGGCGACGAAAAATCGCCATGGCGTTTCCGAAATCGCCATGGCGATTTTGGTGTTTCAGACACGATAGCTCACTTATTTTTTAGAGATATTGGTTCAAAACATAAGACGTTTTATTATTAGACCCCCCAACTATATATTAAAGAAAAAACATTTAATGTAGGACCCTTAAAAATGGTAGCTGAGTTTGCGAATTCACCGGATTCGCAAACATTCACCGGACTCTGTTTAATGTAAATAATGGTAACTGGAGTGAAAATGACGGCAAAATAATTGTAAATATTGGGAACTGGAGCTGGAGTGAAAATAACGGTAAAATAATGGTAAATAATGCTAAATGGAGTGAAAATAACGGTAGAAAAATGGTAAATTATGGTAACTGGAGTGAAAATAACGGTAAAATAATGGTAAATAATGATAACTGGAGTGAAAATAACGGTAAAATTATGGTAAATAATGATAACTGGAGTGAAAATAACGGTAAAATAATGGTAAATAATGGTAACTGGATCTGGAGTAAAAATAACGGTAAGATAATGGTAAATAATGGAAAATGGAGTGAAAATAACGGTAAAATAATGGTAAATAATGGTAACTGGGGCTGGAGTTAAAATAACTTTAAGATAATGGTAGAAAATGTTGACTGGAGTAAAAATAATGGTAAAATAATGATAAATTATGGTAACTGGAGCTGGAATGAAAATAACGGTAAAATAATGGTAAATAATGGTAAATGGAGTAAAAATAACGGTAAAATAATGGTAAGTTATGGTAACTGGAGTGAAAATAACGGAAAACATAATGGTAAATAATGGTAACTTAAGCTGAAGTGAAAATTAGGGTAAAATAATGGTAAATGAAGTGATAATAACGGTACAATAATGGTAAATAATGGTAAATGGAGTGAAAATTACGGTAAAGTAATGGTAAATTATGGTAACTGGAGTGAAAATAACAGCAAAATATTTGTAAATAATGGTAACTGGAGTGAAAATAACGGTAAAATAATGGTAAATAATGGTAACTGGAGCTTGAGTTAAAATAACGGTAAAATAATGGGAAATAATGGTAAATGGAGTGGAAAAAACGGTAAAATAATGGTAAATTATGAAAACTGGAGTGAAAAAAACGGTAAAATAATGGTAAATAATGGTAACTGGAGTGAAAATAACGGTAAAATAATGGAAAATATTGGTCACTGGAGTGAACATAACGGTAAAATAATGGTAAATTATTGTAACTGGAGCTGGAGTGAAAATAAAGGTAAAATAATGGTAAATATTGGTAAATGGAGTGAAAATAACAATAAAATAATGGGAAATAATGGTAGCTGGAGTGAAAATAACGGTAAAAAAAAGGTAAATAATGGAAACTTGAGTGAAAATAACGGTTAAATAAAAGTAGCTGGAGTGAAGATAACGGTAAAATAATGGTAAATAATGGTAAATGGAGTGAAGATAACGGTAAAATAATGGTAAATTAGGGTAACAGGAGCTGGTGTGAAAATAACGGTAAAATAATGATAAATAATGGTAACTGGAGTGAAAATAACGGTACAATAATGGTAAATTATGGAAACTAGAGTGAACATCACGATAAAATAATGGTAAATAATGGTAACTGCAGTGAACATTACGGTAAAATAAAGGTAAATAATGGTAAATGGAGCTGGAATGAAAATAACGGTAAAATAATGGTAAATAATGGTAACTGGAGTGAAAATAACGGTAAAATAATGGTAAATTATGGTAACTGGAGCTGGAGTGAAAATAACGGTAAGATGATGGCAAATAAAGGTAACTGGAGCTGGATTTAAAATAACCGTAAAATAATAATAACTGGAGTGAAAATAACGGTAAAATAATGGTAAATTATGGTTACTAGATCTGGAGTGAAAATAACGGTAAAAAATGGTTAATAATGGTAACTCGAGTGGAAATAACGGTAAAATAATGGTAAATTATGGTAACTGGAGCTGGAGTGAAAATAACGGTAAAATAATGGTAAATTTTGGTGACTGGAGCTGGAGTTGAAATAACGGTAAAATAATAGAAAACAATGGTTACTTAAGCTGGTGTGAAAATAGCCGTAAAATAATGGGTAATAACGATAAATGGAGTGAAATTAACGGTAAAATAATGGTAAATAATGGAAAATGGAGCTGGAGTGAAAATAACGAAAAAATAATTGTAAATAACGGTAACTGGAGCTGGATTGAAAATAACGGTAAAATAATGGTAAATAATGGTAATTGGAGTGAAAATAACGGTAAAAAAAAATGGTAAATTATGGTAACAGGTGTGAAAATAACGATAAAATAATTGTTAATTATGGTTACTGGAGTAATAGTAATGGTACAATAAGGTAAATAATGGTAACTGGAGTGAGAATAAGGGTAAAATAATGGTAAATAATTGTAACTGGAGTGAAAATAACGGTAAAATTATGGTAAATATTGGTAAATGGAGTGAAAATAACGGTAAAATAATGGTAAGTAAAGGTAACTGGAGCTGGTGTGAAAATAACGGTAAAATAATGGTAAATAATGGTAACTGGAGTGAAAATATCGGTAAAATAGTGGAAAATTAAGTTAACTGGAGCTGGAGTGAAAATAACCTTAAGATAATGGTAAATTATGGTAAATAGAGTGAAAAAAAACTGTAAAATAATGGTAAATTATGGTAACTGGAGTGAAAATAACGGTAAAATAATGGTAAATAATGGTAAATGGAGTGAAAATAACGGTAAAATAATGGTAAATAATTTTAACTGGAGTGAACATAACGGTAAAATAATGGTTAATAATAGTAACTGGAGTGACCATTACGGTAAAATAATGGTAAATATAGGTAACTGGGGCTGGAGTGAAAATAACGGTATAATAATGGTAAATAATGGTAACTGGAGTGAAAATAACGGTAAAAAAATGGTAAATTATGGTAACTGGAGCGAAAAGAACGGTAAAATAAAGGTAAATAATGGTAACTCGATCTTGAGTGAAAATAACAGTAAAATAATGGTAAATTTTGGTAACTGGAGTAAAAATATCGGTAACATAATGGAAAATAATGTTAACTGGAGTGAAAATCACGATAAAATAATGGTAAATTATGGTAACTGGAGTGAAAATATCCGTAAAATAATGGCAAATAATGGTAACAGGATTGAAAATAACGGTAAAAGAATTTTAAATTATTTTAACTGAAGCTGGGGTGAAAATAACGGTAAAAAATTGTTAATAATGGTAACTGTAGGGAAAATAACGGTAAAATAATGGTAAATTCTGGTAACTGGATCTGGAGTGAAAATAACGGTAAAATAATGGTAAATAATGGTAACTGGAGCTGGAGTGAAAATAACGGTAAAATAATGGGTAAATAATGGTAACTGGAGTAAAAATAACGGTCGAATAATGGTAAATTATGGTAACTGGAGGTGGATTGAAAATAACGGTAAAATAATGGTAAATAATGGTAACTGGAGTGAAAATAACGGTAACATAATGGTAATTAATGGCAACTGGAGCTGGAGTGAAAATATCGGTAATATAATGTGAAATAATGGTAAATGGAGTGAAAATAGTAGTAAAATAATGGTAAATAATGGTAACTTGAGTGAAAATAACGGTAAAATAATGGTAAAAATGGCAACTGGAGTGAAAATAACGGTAAAATAATGGTAAAAAATGGTAACTGGAGCTGGACTGAAAATAACCGTAAAATAATGGTAAATAATGGTAAATGGAGTGAAAATAACGATAAAATATTGGTAAATTATGGTAACTGGAGCGAAAATAACGGTAAAATTATGGTAAAAATGGTAACTGGAGTGAAAGTAACGGTAAAATAATGGTAAAAAATGGTAACTGGAGCTGGAGTGAAAATAACGGTAAAATAATGGTAAATTATGGTAACTGGAGCTGTAGTGAAAATAACGGTATAATAATGGTTAATGATGGTAACTGGAGTGAAAATAACGGAGAAATAATGGTAAATCATGGTTACTGGAGCTAGAGTAAAAATGACGGTAAAATAATGGTAAATTTTGGTAACTGGAGCTGGAGTTAAAATAACGGTAAAATAATTGTAAATAATGGTAAATTAAGCTAGAGAGAAAATAGCGGTAAAATAATGGTTAATAATGATAAATGGAGTGAAAATAACGGTTAAATAATGGAAAATAATGGCAACTGGAGCTGGAGTGAAAATATCGGTAATATAATGGTAAATAATGGTAATAGGAGTGAAAATAAGAGTAAAATAATGGTAAATAATGGTAACTGGAGTGAAAATAACTGTAAAATAATGGTAAATGGAGTGAAAATAGCGATAAGATAATGGTAAATAATGCTAAATGGAGTGTAAATAACGGAAAAATAATTGTAAATTATGGTGACTGGTGCTGGAGGGCAAATAACGGTAAAATAATGGTAAATAATGGTAATTGGAGTGAAAATAACGGTAAAACAATGGTAAATTATGGTAACTGGAGTGAAAATAACGGTAAAATAGCGGTAAATAATAATAAGCTGGAGCTGGAGTGAAAATAACGGTAAAAGATGGTTACAAATGGTAACTGGAGTGAAAATAACGGTAAAAAAATGGTAAATTATGGTAACTGGAGCTGGAGTGAAAATAACGGTAAAATAATGGTAAATAATAGTAACTGGAGTGAAAATAACGGTAAATATTGGTTATTAATGGTAACTGGAGTGAAAATAACGGTAAAATAATGGTAAATATTGGTAAACGGAGTGAAAATAACGGTAAAATAATGGTAAATAATGGTAACTGGAGCTGGAGTGAAAATAACGGTAAAATAATGGTATATAATGGTAAATGAAGTGAAAATAACCGTAAAATAATGGTAAATAATGGTAACTGGAGTGAAAATAACGGTAAAATAATGGTAACTTTAGGTAACTGGAGTTGGAATGACAATAACGGTAAGATAATGGTAAATAATGTTAACTGGAGTGTAAATAGTGGTAGAATAATGGTAAATTATGGTAACTGGAGCTGGAGTGAAAACAACGGTAAAATAAAGGTAAATAATGGTAAATGGAATGAAAATAAAGGTAAAATAATGGCAAATTATGGTAACTGGAGTGAAAATAACGGTAAAATAATGGTAAATAATGGTAACTGGAGTGAACATTATGGTAAAATAAAGGTAAATAATGGTAAATGGAGCAGGAATGAAAATATCGGTAAAATAATGGTAAATTATGGTAACTGGAGTGAAAATAACGGTAAAATAATGGTAAATAATGGTAACTGGAGTAAAAAAAAACGGTACAATAATGGTATATTATGGTAACTGGAGCTGGAGTGAAAATTACGGTAAGATAATGGGAAATAATGGTAACTGGAGCTGGATTTAAAATAACGGTAAAATAATGGTAAATAATTGTATATGGAGTGACAATAACGGTAAAAAAAAGGGTAAATTATGGTTTCTGGAGCTGGAGTGAAAAAAAACGGTAAAAAAATTATTAATAATGGTAACTGGAGTGAAAATCACGGTAAAATAATCGTAAATTATGGTAACTGGAGCTGGAGTGAAAATAACGGAAAAATAATGGTTAATTTTGGTAACTGGAGCTGGAGTTAAAATAATTATAAAATAATTGTAAATAATGGTAACTTAGGCTGGTGTGAAAATAGCGGTAAAATAATGGTTAATAACAATAATTGGAGTCAAAATAACGGTAAAATAATGGTAAATAATGGTAACTGGAGCTGGAGTGAAAATAACGAAGAAGGAATTGTAAATAACGGTAACTGAAGCTGGATTGAATATAACGGTAAAATAATGGTAAATAATGGTAATTGGAGTGAAAATAACGGTAAAAAATGGTAAATTATGGTAAATTGAGTGAAAATAAGGATAAAATAATGGTAAATTATGGTTACTGGAGTAAAAAAATTGGTACAAAAAGGTAAATAATGGTAACTGGAGGGAAAATGACGGTAAAATAATGGTAAATAATGGTAACTGGAGTGAAAATAACGGTAAGATAACGGTAAATATTGGTAAATGGTGTGAAAATAACGGTAAAATAATGGTAAATAATGGTAACTGGAGCTGGTGCGAAAATAACGGTAAAATAATGGTAAATAATGGTAACTGGAGTGAAAATAAAGGTAAAATAATGGTAAAATTATTGTAACTGGAGCTGGAGTGAAAAAGACGATAAAATAATGTTAAATAATAGTAAATGGAGTGAAAATAACGGTAAAATAAAGGTAAATTATGGTTACTGGAGCTGGAGTGGAAATAACGGTAAAAGATGGTTAATCAAGATAACTGGAGTGAAAATAACGGTATAAAAAATGGTTAATTATGGTAACTGGAGATGGAGTGAAAATAACGGTAAAATAATGGTAGATAATGGTAGCTGGAGTGAAAATAACGGTAAAATAATGGTAAATATTAGTAACTGGAGTGAAAATAACGGTAAATAATGGTAAATAATAGTAACTGGAGTTAAAATAACGGTAAAAAATGGAAAATATTGGTAAACGGAGTGAAAATAACGGCAAAAATAATGGTAAATAATGGTTTCTGGAGCTGGAGTGAAAATTACGGTAAAATAATGGTAAATAATGGTAGCTGGAGCAAAAATAACGGTAAAATATTAATAACTTAAGGTAACTGGAGTTGGAATGACAATAACGGTAAAATAATGGTAACTTAAGGTAACTTGAGTGTAAATAATGGTAGAATAATGGTAAATTATGATTACTGGAGCTGGAGTGAAAATAACGGTAAAATAAAGGTAAATAATGGTAAATGGAATGAAAATAAAGGTAAAATAATCGCAAATTATGGTAACTGGAGTGAAAATATCTGTAAAATAATGGTAAATAACGGTAACTGGAGTGAACATTATGGTAAAATAAAGGTAAATAATGGTAAATGGAGGGACAATAACGTGAAAAAAATGGTAAATTATGGTAACTGGAGTGAAAATAATGGTAAAATAATGGTAAATAATGGTAACTGGAGTAAAAAAAACGGTACAATAATGGTAAATTATGGTAACTGGAGCTGGAGTGAAAATTACGGTAAGATAATGGGAAATAATGGTTACTGGAGCTGGATTTAAAATAACGGTAAAATAATGGTAAATAATTGTAAATGGAGTGACAATAACGGTAAAAAAAAGGGTAAATTATGGTTTCTGGAGCTGGAGTGAAAAAAACGGTAAAAAATGGTTAATAATGGTAACTGGAGTGAAAATCACGGTAAAATAATGGTAAATTATGGTAACTGGAGCTGGAGTGAAAATAACGGAAAAATAATGGTTAATTTTGGTAACTGGAGCTGGAGTTAAAATAACGATAAAATAATTGTAAATAATGGTAACTTAGGCTGGTGTGAAAATAACGGTAAAATAATGGATAATAACAATAAATGGAGTCAAAATAACGATAAAATAATGGTAAAAAATGGTTACTGGAGCTGGAGTGAAAATAACGAAGAAGGAATTGTAAATAACGGTAACTGAAGGTGGATTGAATATGACGGTAAAATAATGGTAAATAATGGTAATTGGAGTGAAAATAACGGTAAAAAATGGTAAATTATGGTACCTTGAGTGAAAATAACGATAAAATAATGGTAAATTACGGTTACTGGAGTAAAAATAATGGTACAAAAAGGTAAATAATGGTAACTGGAGGGAAATGATGGTAAAATAAAGGTAAATAATGGTAACTGGAGTGAAAATAACGGTAAGATAATGGTAAATATTGGTAAATGGTGTGAAAATAACGGTAAAATAATGGTAAATAATGGTAACCGGAGCTGGTGCGAAAATAACGGTAAAATAATGGTAAATAATGGTAACTGGAGTGAAAATAACGGTAAAATAATGGTAAATAATGGTAACTGGAGCTGGTGTGAAAATAACAGTAAAATGATGGTAAATAATGGTAAATTGTGTGAAAATAACGGTAAAATAATGGTAAATAATGGTAACTGGATCTGGTGTGAAAATAACGGTTAAATAATGGTAAATAATGGTAGCTGGAGTGAAAATAACGGTAGTAATGGCAAATTATGGTAACTGGAGATGGAGTGAAAATAACGGTAAAATAATGGTAAATAATGGTAAATGAATTGAAAATAACGGTAAAATTATGGTTAATAATGGTAACAGGAGCTGGAGTGAAAATAACGGTAAAATAATGGCAAATAATGGTAACTGGAGTGAAATTAACTGTAAAATAATGGTAAATTATGGTAACTGGAGCTGAATTGAAAAAAACGGTAAAATAATGGTAAATAATGGTAACTGGAGTGAAAATAACGGTAACATAATGGTAATTAATGGCAACTGGAGCTGGAGTGAAAATATCGGTAATATAATGGTAAATAATGGTAAATGGAGTGAAAATAACGGTAAAATAATGGTAAATAATGGTAACTTGAGTGAAAATAACAGTAAAATAATGGTAAAAATGGAAACTGGAGTGAAAATAACGGTAAAATAATGCTAAAAATGGTAACTGGAGCTGGAGTGAAAATAACGGTAAAATAATGGTAAATAATGTTAAATGGAGTGAAAAAAACAGTAAAATAATGGTAAATTATGGTAACTGGAGCTGGAGTGAAAATAACGGTAAAATAATGATAAATAATTGTAACTGGAGTGAAAATAACGGTAAAATAATGGTAAATTTTGGTAACTGGAGCTGTACTGAAAATAAGGGTAAAATAATGGTAAATCATGGTAACTGGAGTGTAAAAAACGGTAAAATAATAGTAAATTATGGTTACTGGAGCTGGAGTGAAAATAACGGTAAAAAATGGTTAATAAAGGTAACTGGAGTGATTAAAACGGAAAAATAATGGTAAATTTTGGTAACTGGAGATGGAGTTAAAATAACGGTACAATTATGGTAAATAATGTTAACTAAAATTGGAATGAAAATAGCGGTAAAAAATGGTTAATAATGATAAATGGAGTGAAAATAACGGTAAAATAATGGTTAATATTTGTAACTGGAGCTGGAGTGAAAATAACAGTAAAATAATGCTAAATAACGGTAACTGGAGCTGGATTTAAAATAACGGTAAAATAATGGTAAATAATGGTAATTGGAGTGAAAATAACGGTAAAAAATGGTAAATTATGGTAACTTGAGTGAAAATAACGATAAAATAATGGTAAATTATGGTTACTGGTGTGAAAATAATGGTACAAAAAGGTAAATAATGGTAACTGAAGTGAAAATGACGGTAAAATAATGGTAGATAATGGTAACTGGAGTGAAAATAACGGTAAAATAATGGAAAATATTGGTAAATGGTGTGAAAATAACGGTAAAATAATGGTAAATAATGGTAACTGAAGCTGGAGTGAAAATAAAGGTAAAATAATACTAAATAATGGTAACTGGAGTGAAAATAACGGTAAAATAATGGTAAATTATGGTAACTGGAGCTGGAATGAAAATTACGGTAAAATAATGGTAAATAATGGTAACTGGAAGGAAAATAACGGGAAAAAATGGTAAATAATGGTAACTGGAGTGAAAAAAATGGTGAAATAATGGTAAATAATGGTAACAGGAGTAAAAATAACGGAAGAATAATGGTAAATTACGGTAACTGGAGCTGGAGTTAAAATAATGGTAAGAAAATGGTTAATTATGGTAAATGGAGTGAAAACAACGGTAAAATAATGGAAAATTATGGTAACTAGAGTGAAAATAACGGTAAATTAATGGTAACTAATGGTATCTAGAGTGAAAATAACGGTAAAATAATGATAAATAATGGTAACTGGAGTGAAAATAAAGGTAAAATAATGATAAATAATGGTAACTGGAGCTGGAATGAAAATAACGGTAAAATAATGGTAACTGGAGGGAAAATAACGGGAAAAATGGTAAATAATGGTAACTGGAGTGAAAAAACTTTTAAAGTAATGGCAAATAATGGTAACAGGAGTAAAAAAAACGGTAGAATAATGGTAAATTACGGAAACTGGATCTGGAGTTAAAATAACGGTAAGATAATGGTAAATAAAGGTAAGTAGAGCTGGATTTAAAATAACGCTAAAATAATGGTAAATAATGGTAACTGGAGTGAAAATAACGATAAAGAAATGGTAAATTAGGGTTACTGGAGTGTAAAAAACGCAACAATAATGGTAAATTATGGTAACTGGAGTGAAAATAACGGTAAAATAATGGTAAATAATAGTAACTGGAGTGAAAATAACGATCAAAAAATGGTAAATTATGGTAACTGGAGCTGGAGTGAAAATAACGGTAAAATACTTGTAAATAATGGTAACTGGAGTGAACATAACGGTAAAATATTGGTAAATAATAGTAACTGGAGTGACCATTGCGGTAAAATAATGGTAAATAATGGTAACTTGAGCTGGTGTGAAAATAATGGTAAAATAATGGTAAATAATGGTAACTGAAATGAAAATAACGTTAAAAATTGGTAAATTATGGTAACTGGAGAGAAAATAACATTAAAATGAAGGTAAATAATGGTAACTGGAGTGAAAATATCGGTAACATAATGGTAATTAATGGCAACTGGAGCTGGACTGAAAATATCGGTAATCTAATGGTAAATAATGGTAAATGGAGTGAAAATAACGGTAAAATAATGGTAAATAATGGTAACGAGTGAAAATAAAGGTAAAATAATGGTAAAAATGGTAACGGGAGTGAAAATAATGGCAAAATAATGGTAAATCATGGTAACTGGAGCTAGATTTAAAATAACGGTAAAATAATGGTAAATAATGTTACTTGGAGTGAAAATAACGATAAAATAATGGTAAATTATGGTAACTGGAGTGAAATAACGGTAAAATAATGGTAAATAATGGTAACTGGAGTGAAAATAACGGTAAAAGTATTTTATATTATTTAAACTGGAGCTGGATTGAAAATAACGGTACAAAAATGGTTAATAATGGTAACTGGAGTGAAAATAACAGCAAAAAATGGTAAATTCTGGTAACTGGATCTGGAGTGAAAAAACGGAAAAATAATGGTAAATAACGGTAAATGAAGTGAAAATAACGGTAAAATTATGGTAAATAATGGTAACTGGTGCTGGATTGAAAATAACGGAAAATAATGGTAAATAATGGTAACTGGAGTGAAAATAACGGTCGAATAATGGTAAAGTATGGTAACTGGAGCTGGATTGATAAAAAACGGTAAAATAATGGTAAATAATGGTAACTGGAGTGAAAATAACCGTAACATAATGGTAATTAATGGCAACTGGAGCTGGAGTGAAAATAACGGTAAAATAATGGTAAATAATGTTAAATGGAGTGAAAATAATGGTAAATTATGGTTACTGGTGTGAAAGCAATGGCAGAATAATGGTAAAAATTGGTAAATGGAGTGAAAATAACGGTAAAATAATGGTAAATTTTTGTAACAAGTGCTGGAGTGAAAACAACTGTAAAATCATGGTAAATAACGGTAACTTGAGTGATGGTAACTGGAGTGGAAATAACGGTTAAATAATGGTAAATAATGGCAACTGGAGTGAAAATAACAGTAAAATATTGGTAAATAATGGTAACTGGAGTTGGAGTAAAAATAAGGATAAAATAATGGTAAATTATGGTAAATGGAGTGAAAATAACGGTAAAATAATGGTAAATAATGGTATCTGGAGCTGTAGTGAAAATAACGGTTAAAAATGGTTAATAATGGTAACTGGAGTGAAAATGACGGTAAAATAATGGTAAATTATTGTAACTGGAGCTGGAATGAAAATAACGGTAAAAAAATGGTAAATTATGTTAACTGGATCTGGAGTAAAAATAACGGTAAAATAATGGTAAATAATGGTAAATGAAGTGAAAATAACGGTAAAATAATGGTAAATAATGGTAACTGGAGTGAAAATAACTGTAAAATAATGGTAAATTATGGTAACTGGAGCTGCAGTGAAAATAACGGTAAGATAATGGTAAATAATGGTAACTGGAGTGAAAATAACTGTAAAATAATGGTAAATAATGGTAACTGGATCTGGAGTGAAAACAACGGTTAAATAATGGTAAATAATTTTAAATGGAGTCAAAATAACGGTAAAATAATGGTAAATTATGGTAACTGGAATGGAAATAACGGTAGAATAATGGTAAATATTGGTAAATGGAGTGAAAATAACGGTAAAATAATGGTAAATTTTGGTAACTAGAGCTGGAGTGAAATAACGGTAAAATAATGGTAAATACCGGTAACTTGAGTGAAAATAACGGTAAAATAATGGTAAATAATGGTAACTGGAGTGAAGCTTACGGTAAAATAAAGGTAAATAATGGTTACTGGAGATGGATTTGAAATAACGGTAAAATAAATGTTAAATAATGGTAGCTGGAGTGAAAATAACGGTAAAATAATGGTAAATTATGGTAACTGGAGCTGCAGGGAAAATAACGGTAAAATAATGGTAAATAATGGTAACTGGAGTGAAAATACCGGTAAAACAATGGTAAATTATGGTAACTGGAATGAAAATAACGGTAAAATAATGGTAAATAATAGTAACTGGAGTGAAAATAACGGTAAAATAATGGTTAATAATGGTAACCGGAGCTGGAATGAAATAACGGTAAAATAATGGTAAATAATGGTAAATGGAGTGAACATAATGGTAAAATAATGGTAAATTATAGTAACTGGAGTGACATTAACGGTGAAATATTGGTAAATAATGGTAAATGGAGTGAAAATAACGGTAAAAAATGGTAAATTATGGTAACTGGGGCGGAGTGAAAAAAGCGGTAAAATAATGGTAAAAAATGGTAAGTGGAGTGAAAATAACGGTAAAATAATGGTAAATTATGGTTACTGGAGTGAAAAAAACGGTAAAGGTAAGTAATTGTAACTGGAGTGGAAGTAACGGTTAAAAAATGGTAAATAATGGCAACTGGAGTGAAGATAACAGTAAAATAATGGTAAATAATGATAACTGGAGCTGGAGTGAAGATAACGGTAAAATAATGGTAAATAATGGTAAATGGAGTAAAAATTACAGTAAAAAATGGTAAATTATGGTAACTGGAGCTGGAGGGAAAATAACGGTAAAATAATGGTAAATTTTCGTAACTGGAGATAACGGTAAAATAACGGTAATAAATGTTTTATAATGGTAACTTAAGCTGGAGTTAAAATAGCGGTAAAATAATGGTAAATACTGGTAAATGGAATGAAAATAACGGTAAAATAATGGTAAATAATGGTAACTGGAGCTGGAGTGAAAATAACGGTAAAATAAGTGTAAATAACGGTACCTGGAGCTGGATTGAAAATAACGGTTAAATAATGGTAAATAATGATAATTGGAGTGAGAATAACGGTAAAAAATGGTAAATTATGGTAAGTGGAGTGAAAATAACGGAACAATAATTATAAATATGGTTACTGGAGTGAAAATAATGGTAACAAAAAGGTAAATACAGTGGATTCGCGATAACTCGAAACCCGATAACTCGAAATGACGGTTTAACTCGAATCGGCCGCCGTTCCCGTCAATTTTCCTTATATATTCAACTAAAAAAAGTTGCGATAACTCGAAACGCGATAATTCAAAATTCGCGATATCTCGAAAATATTAATAAGTCCCTTGAATACTGTAAAACTGGTTTTATTCGCGTTAGTTTTATTTTCGCTAATATTCGCGAATCACTTACCTCGCGAATTCATAAATATCGCGAATATATGATGAGCTTTGATTTATCCGATAATAAGTATCTGAAAAGAGGCAACTTAAAATAAAACGGTAAATCATTTCAAAATCCACATATCATTCCTTTTTTGGCCACCTTTTATTAATTTGATTTAATTGTTTAAATAAATCGGCAAAAATATACTTTACAATTATTTCCTTACACTATGTTAAGTTTTGAGTAATTTATTCTAATACAAGAAACAATATACTCGTAGCTATTGTCAGCGCTGTTTGTTATATTTCACACCTAAACAAAAGGCAGCTTGCCTAACAATATTATGTTTATTGATAGTTAATTGCTCTATATCACAGTAAGGACAATGGTATTTATCTGTATCATTTGCAAGTGGATAACGATGAAATCGTGATCACGTTAATAAACTATACTTTTATACTTTCAGTTTCGAGTCTGACGACATCGCGAATTCATAAATACGCGAATAAAGAAAATAACTGATTTTTGACGAAAATCGCGAAATTTTGACCTCGCGAAATTAATGCGTTTTACAGTAGGAATTAATAACAATTTAATCGCGATAACTCGAAGTACATTTTCACACCTCCCGCGAGGTTGTTCGAAGTCTTTTGTTTATTGCCAACTTGTCAACAAGAGTTGTTAGTGGCACGTCATTAAAATGATATGAGTGTGAAGCAAACAATAAGAGTGATTTGTCTCAAATTAGTGTCAAACAAACATTTGGAGTTGTTAATTTCCTTTCTATAAAACGTCCTTTAATTTTCTGAATTCTGTTTTCTGCAGCTTGTATCAATCAGCAAACGACAGTTTGCATACGGCATAATGAAAAATAATAAAATTATTAATACATTTTTCCTAGTAATCCAGCGAAGGGCCTGGGTAACTGGGAGGATACCTGGATCGGAAAACAACTAATCTTTCTATTCCGAGTAATTCAGTGAAGGGCCCGTGTTATCTGGGAGGATAGCTGAATCGGAATGTCGGCAACCGGGAAAATGTGTACTGGTTGTTTTAATTCATAATTTATTGTGAATTTATCTGCATGTAGGTCGTAACGCTATTGTGTGTGTTTGAATTATGATGCGCTGCATACATGTATGTCTCGTGTTGGTACAATGATATTTGTTAACATTTGTTAAAATGCTGTTTCTTCGTCGACCTTTTTGTATATAATCATGAAAATAAAACTGAGTAATAAAATAAATTAAAACATAATTATCTCGCTTTATTGAGCAAACTTTACGACTAACATTTGTTACGTACGTTCCGAATGGTGTTGTAATAATTGCACGTCGTTACTTTCTAAATACTCGCTTGGTATTTTGGAAAAGTCAAAGTCGCGATAACTCGAAGTTCGCGATAACTCGAAGTAGTTCGTCGGTCCCTTGGGACTTCGAGTTATCGCAATTCGACTGTAATGGTAACTGGAGTAAAAATAACGGTAAGATAATGGTAAATTATCGTAACTGGAGTGAAAATAACGGTAAAATAATGGTAAAAATGGTTACTGGAGTGAAAATAACTGTAAAATAATGGTAAATAATGATAACTTGAGTGAAAATCACGGTAAAATAATGGTAAATTATGGTAACTGGAGCTGGAGTAAAAAAAACGGTACAAAAATGGTTAATAATGGAAACTGGAGTGAAAATAACGGTAAAATAATGGTAAATTATGGTAACTAGAGCTGGAGTGAAAATAACGGTAAAATAATGGTAAATAATTGTAACTGTAGTGAAAATAACGGTGAAACAATGGTAAATAATGGTAACTGGAGTGAAAATAACGGTGAAATAATGGTAAATAATGGTAACTGGAATAAAAATAACGGTAAAATAGTGGTAATTAAAGGTAACTGGAGCTGGAGTTAAAATATTGGAAATATATTGGTAAATAATGGTAAATGGAGTGAAAATAACGGTAAAATAATGGTAAATAATAGTAACTTGAGTAAAAATAACGGTAAACTAATGGTAAAAATGGTAACTGGAGTAAAAATAACGGTAAAATAATCGAAAATTATGTTTACTGGAGCTGGAGTGAAAATAAAGATAAAATAATGGTAAATAATGGTAATTGGAGTGAAAATAACAGTAAAATAATGGTGAATATTGGTAACTGGAGTGAAAATAATGGTAACATAATGGTTATTAATGGCAACTGGAGCTGGAGTGAAAATATTAGTAATATAATGGTAAATAATGGTAACGAGTGAAAATAACGGTAACATAATGGTAAAAATGGTAACTGGAGTGAAAACAACGGTAAAATAATGGTCAATAATGGTAACTGGAGCTGGAGTGAAAATAACAGAAAAAAACGGTAAATAATGTTAACTGTAGTGAAAATAACGATAAAATAATGGTAAATTATGGTAACTGGAGAGAAAAAAAAGGTAAAATAATGGTAAATAATGGTAACTGGAGTGAAAATAACGGTAAAAGAATGTTCAATAATGGTAACTGGAGCTGGAGTGAAAATAACGGTAAAAAATGGTTAGTAATGGTTACTGGAGTGAAAATAACGGTAAAATAATGGTAAATAATGGTAACTGGAGCTGGAGTAAAAATAACGGTAAAATAATGGTAAATAACGGTTACTGGAGCTGGATTGAAAATTACGGTAAATATTGTATATAATGGTAAAGAAATGGTAAATTATGGTAACTGGAGTGAAAATAACGATAAAAGAATGGTAAATTACGGTAACTGGAGTAAAAAAAAATCGTAAAAAAACGTAAATTATGGTAACTGGAGTAAAAATAACGGTAAAATAATGGCAAATAATGGGAACTGGAGTGAAAATAACGGTAAAATAATAGTAAATTATGGTTACTGGAGCTGCAGTGAAAATAACGGTAAAAAATGGTAAGTAATTGTAACTGGAGTGAAAATAACGGTAAAAAATGGTACATTATGGTAACTGGAGATAGAATGAAAATAACGGTAAAATAATGGTAAATTTTGGTAACTGGAGCTGGAGTTAAAATAACGGTAAAATATTGGTAAATAATGGTAAATGGAGTGAAAATAACGGTAAAATAATAGTAAATAATGGTAACTGGAGCTTGAGTGAAAATAACGGTAAAAAACGGTAACTGGAGCTGGATTGAAAATAACGGTAAAATTATGGTAAATAATGGTAATTGGGGTGAAAATAACGGTAAAAAATGGTAAATTGTGGTAATTGGAGTGAAAATAACGAAAAAATAATGGTAAAATATGGTTACTGGAGTGAAAAAAATGGTAACAAAAAGGTAAATAATGGTAACTGGAGTGAAAATAACAGTAAAATAATGGTAAATAATCGTAACTGGAGTGAAAATTACGGTAGAATAATCGTAAATTATGGTAACTGGAGTTCGAGTGAAAATAACGGTAAAATATTGGTAAAAAATATTAAATGGAATGAAAATAACGGTAAAATAATGGTAATTAATGGTAACTGGAGTGAACATTACGGTAAAATAATTGTAAATTATGGTAACAGGAGTAAAAATAACGGTAAGATAATGGTAAATAATGGTAAATGAAGTGAAAATAACGGTAAAATAATGGTAAATTATGGTAACTGGAGCTGGAGTGTAAATAATTGGTAAAATAATGGTAAATAATGGTAACTAGAGTGATAATAACGGTAAAATAATTGTAATTAATGGTAACTGGAGTGGACATTATAGTAAAATAAAGGTAAATAAAGGTAACTGGAGCTGGAATTAAAATAACGTTAAAATAATGGTAAATAATGGTAACTGGAGGGAAATGAACGGGAAAAAATGGTAAATTATGGTAACTGGAGTGAAAGTAACGGTCAAATAATGGTAAAAAATGGTAACTGGAGCTGGATTGAAAATCACGTTAAAATAATGGTAAATAATGGTAACTGGGTGAAAATAACGGTAAAATAATGGTAAATAATGGTATCTGGAGTGAAAACAACGGTAACATAATGGTAATTAATGGCAACTGGAGCTGGAGTGAAAATATCGGTAATATAATGGTATATAATGGTAAATGGAGTGAAAATAACGGTAAAATAATGGTTAATAATGGTAACTGGAGTGAAAATAACGGTATAATAATGGTAAATTATGGTAACTGGAGCTGGAATGAAAATAACGGTAAAATTATGGTAAATAATGGTTAAAATGGTAACTGGAGTGAAAATAACGGTAAATTAATTGTAAATTATGGTAACTGGAGCTGGAGTGAAAATAACGGTAAAAAAATGGTTAATAATGGTAACTGGAGCTGTAGTGAAAATAACGGTAAAATAATGGTAAATTATGGTTACTCGAGTAAAACTAACGGTTTAAAAAAAAGGTAAATGATAGTAACTGGAGTGAAAATAACGGTTAATAATTATAAAATAAGGTAACTGGAGCTGGAGTGAAAATAACGGTAAAATAATGCTAAATTATGGTAACAGGAGATGGAGTGAAAATAACGATAAGATAATGGTAAATAATGGTAACTGGAGTGAAAATAACGGCAAAATAATGGTTAATTATGGTAACTGGAGCTGGAGTGAAAATAACGGTAAAATAATGGTAAAAATGGTAAATGAAATGAAAATAACGGTAAAATAATGGTAAAAAATGGTAAATGAAATGAAAATAACGGTAAAATAATGGGAAATAATGGTAAATGGAGTGAAAATAACGGTAAAATAATGGTAAATTATGGTAGCTGGAGCTGCAGTGTAAATAATGGTAAAATAATGGTAAATAATGGTAACTGGAGTGAAAATAACGGTAAAATAATGGTAATTAATGGTAACTGGAGTAAACATTACGGTAAAATAAAGGTAAATAATGGTAACTGGAGCTCGAATGAGAATAATGGTCAAATAATGGTAAATAATGGTAACTTGAGGGAAAATAACGGAATAAAATGGTAAATTATGGTAACTGGAGTGAAAATAACGGTAAAATAATGGTAAATGATGGTTACTGGAGCTGGATTGAAAATAACGGTAAAATAATGGTAAATAATGGTAACTGGAGTGAAAATAACGGTAAAATAATGGTAAATAATGCAAACTGGAGTGAAAACAACGGTAACCTAATGGTAATTAATGGCAATTGGAGCTGGAGTAAAATATCGGTAATATAATGGTAAATAATGGTAAATGGAGTGAAAGTAACGGTAAAATAATGGTAAATAATGGTAACTTGAGTGAAAATAACGGTAAAATAATGGTAAAAATGGTAACTGGAGTGAAAATATCGGTAAAATAATGGTAAATAATGGTAACTGGAGTGAAAATAACCATAAACTAATCGTAAATAATGGTAACTGGAGTGAAAGTAACGGTATAAAATGATAAAAAATGATATAAAATGATAAAATAATGGTAACTGGAGTGAAAATAACAGTAAAATAATGGTTAATTATGGTAACTGGAGCTTGAGTAAAAAAAAACGGTGAAAAATGGTTAAAAATGGTTACAGGAGTGAAAATAACGGTAAAATAATGGTAAATAATGGTAAATGGAGTAAAAATAACGGTTAAATCATGTTAAATAATGGTAACTGGAGTTAAAATAACGATAAAATAATGGTAAATAATGGTAACTGCAGCTGGAGTGAAAATAACGGTAAAAAAATTGTAAATAATGGTAACTGGAATGAAAATACCGGTAAACAAAATGGTGAATTATGGTAACTGGAGTGGAAATAACGGTAAAATAATGGTAAATAATATTAACTGGAGTGAAAATAACGGTAAAATAATGGTAAATGATGGTAACTGGAGCTGGAGTAAAAATAACGGTACAATAATGGTAAAAAATGGTAAATGGAGTGAAAAACTGGAGCTGGAATGAAAATAATGGTAAAAAAATGGTAAATAATAGTAACTGCAGTAAAAATAACGATAGAATAATGGTTAATTATGGCAACTGGAGCTGAATTGAAAATAACCGTAAAATAATGGTAAATAATGTTAACTGGAGTGCAAATAACGGTAAAATAATAGTAAAAAAATGGTAACTGGAGTGAAAACAACGGTAACATAATGGTAATTAATTGCAACTGGTGTTGGAGTGAAAATATCGGTAATATAATGGTAAGTAATTGTAAGTTGAGTGAAAATAACGGTAAAATAATGGTAAATAATGGTAACGAGTGAAAATAACGGTAAAATAATGGTAAAAATGGTAACTGGAGTGAAAATAACGGTAAAATAATGGTAAAATATGGTAACTGGATCTGTTGTGAAAATAACGGTAAAATAATGGTAAATAATGGTAACTGAAGTGAAAATAACGATAAACTAGTAGTAAATTATGGTAACTGGAGTGAAAATAGCTGTAAAATAATGGAAAATAATAGTAACTGGAGTGAATGTAACTGTAAAATAATAGTAAATTATGGTAACTGGATCTGGAGTGAAAATAACGGTAAAAAGTTTTTAATAATGGTAACTGGAGCGAAAATAACGGTAAAATAATGGTACATTATGGTAACTGGAGCTGGAGTGAAAAAAACGGTAAAACAATGGTAATTAATGGTAACTGTAGTGAAAATAACGGTAAAACAATGGTAAATAATGGAAACTGGAGCTGGAGTAAAAATAACGGTAAAAATGGTAAATAATGGTAACTGGAGAGAAAATAACGGTAAAATAATTGTCAATTATGGCAACTGGAGCTGGAGTGAAAATAACGGTAAAATAATTGTAAACAATGGTAAATGGAGTGAAATAACGGTAAAACAATGGTAAATTATAGTTACTGGAGTGAAAAGAACGGTAAAATAAAGGTAAGTAATGGTTACTGGAGTGGAAAAAACTAGGGATGTCAACGGATACCATTTTCGGTATCCGGATATCCTTATATACTATCGGATATTATCCGGATAACCGTATAGATCGGCGACTGTCTGTTATGTGATGACGTCAATATTCCCGCCTTTTTCAACGCATAGAATTGAAGTTCGGATCTACGAAAACTTGTCAAAAGATACTTGAAAGAATAATTAAGTGATTTTGAATGTTTTGTTTCTGCCAAGTGTCGCCGTATATACTAAGCGCTGTGTTACTATTGATCGATAGTATTCTTGATTTTAATTTTTAACTATTGAAATTTATTCACGCGATTTGACTCACGATGAAAAATGAGTGAACTCTTGTTGATTTCTTGTTATGCAATTAAATTATTACACTCGTTTTTGTTCTTCTGCATACGACTTTTGCATTAAATTTTCAAGGTTTTTCTCTGTCCATCTATTTTTCTGCAAAGCGTAGTTCTTTGAATAAAAATTTTGTACCGTTCGCACATCTAGATACGTTTTTGATCTTAGCTGTGACATTGAGATTTATCTGGTACGTTCCAGAGACTATACATGTATTTGCCAAATTACGCAAAGTAAAAATGAACAACAAATGCACAATGTTTTATAATTTATTCATTATTATTTCATTCGCCGTTATCAACTTTATTTGATCGACATTATATCTAATATTTTATCTGCAAAATAACAATCAAGATATTCGACAATGAACGTAACAGCATTACGGGGACATTGGTAAACTTAATTGACAGCGCTAGTTTGAAGACAATCACATTATCAATATAACTTGTGGATTACTATAATTGGCAAACAATGGTCATGACCACCTGGATGATTGCAATGAGGATGCAGTTTTCGCACCTCTGATCTATTAAACAAACACCGCGTTACTTCTTGTGGCACTTTTATGACGATCAATATACAGTCTCAAATAATCTAATTATGACATCTGAACAGGTGTTAAGACGCAATAAATGACGCATTTTGTACTGTTTAAGTTGATTTTTTACTAATTTTTACGAATATTCGGATATGAAATTAGTATCCGGATACTGACTTAGTATCCGGATATCCGGATATTCGGATATTCGTTGACATCCCTAGAAAAAACGGAAAAATAATGCTAAATATTGGTAACTGGAGTGAAAATAACGGTAAAAAATGGTTAATTTTGGTAAGTGGAGCTAGGGTTAAAATTACGGTAAAATAATGGCAAATAATGGTAACTTAAGCTGGAGTGAAAATAGCGGTAAAATAATGGTAAATAATGGTAAATGGAGTGAAAACAACGGTAAAATAATGGTAAATAATGGAAATTGGAGTGAAAATAACGGTAAAAAATGGTAAATAATGGTAACTGGAGTGAAAATAACGGTAAAATAATAGTAAATTATGGTAACTTGAGCTGGAGTGAAAATAACGGTAAGATAATGGTAACTGGAGTGTAAATAACGGTAAAATAATGGTAAATTATGGAAACTGGAGCTGGAGTGAAAATAACGGTAAAATAATGGTAAATAATGGTAAATGGAATGAAAATAACGGTAAAACAATGGTAAATTATGGTAACTGGAGTGACAATAACGGTAAAATAATGGTAAATAATGGTAATTGGAGTGAAAATAACTGTAAAATAATGGAAGATTATGGTAACTTCAGCTGGAGTGAAAATAACGGTAAAATACTGGTAAATAATGGTAAATGGAGTGAAAATAACGATAAAATACTGGTAAAAAATGGTAACTGGAGTGAACATTACGGTAAAATAAAGGTAAATAATTATAACTGGAGCTGGAATGAAAATTACGGTAAAATAATGGTGAATAATGGTAACTGGAGTAAAAATAACGATAGAATAATGGTGAATTATGGTAACTTGAGCTGGATTGAAAATAACGGTAAAATAATGGTAAATAATGGTAACTGGAGTGAAAATAACGGTAGAATAATGGTGAATTATGGTAACTTGAGCTGGATTGAAAATAACGGTAAAATAATGGTAAAAAATGGTAACTAGAGTGAAAACAACGGTAACATAATGGTAATGGTAAATGATGGTAATTTTAGCTGGTACCAAAATAACGGTAAAATAATGGTAAATATTGATAAATGGAATGAAAGTAACGGTAAAATAATGGTAAATAATGGTAACTGGAGCTGGAGTAAAAAAAAAACGGTAAAATAATGGTAAATAATGGTAACTGGAGTGAAAATAACGGTAAAAAAATGGTAAATAATGGTAACTGGAGTGAAAAAAACGGTAAAATAATGGAAAATTATGGTAACTTGAGCTGGAGTGAAAATAACGGTAAAATACTGGTAAATAATGGTAACTGGAGTCAGAATAACGATAAAATAATCGTAAATAATGGTAACTGGAGTGAACGCTACGGTAAAATAAAGGTTAATAATGGTAACTGGAGCTGGAATGAAAAGAACGGTAAAATAGTGGTAAATAATGGTAACTGGAGTAAAAATAACGATAGAATAATGGTAAATTATGGTTACTGGAGCTGGATTGAAAATAACGGTAAAATAATGGTAGATAATGGTAACTGGTGTTGGAGTGAAAATATCTGTTATATAAAGGTAAGTATTTGTAAGTGTAGTGAAAATAACGGTAAAATTACGGTAAATAATCGTAACTTGAATAAAAATAACGGTAAAATAATGGTAAAAATGGTAACTGGAGTGAAAATAACAGTAAAATAATGGTAAAAATTGTAACTGGAGCTGTAGTGAAAATAACGGTAAAATAATTGTAAATAATGGTAACTGGAATGAAAATAGCGATAAACTAAAGGTAAATTATGGTAACTGGAGTGAAAATAGCGGTAAAATAATGGAAAATAATAGTAACTGGAGTGAAAGCAACGGTAAAATAATGGTAAATTATGGTAACTGAATCTGGAGTGAAAATAACAGTAAAAATTTTTAATAATGGTAACCGTAGTGAAAATAACGGTAAAATAATGGTACATTACGGTAACTGGAGCTGGAGTGAAAAAAACGGTAAAGCAATGGTAATTTATTGTAACTGTAGTGAAAATAACGGTAAAATAATGGTAAATAATGGTAACTGGAGTGAATATAACGCTAAAATAATGGTAAATACTGGTAACTGGAGCTGGAGTAAAAATATTGGTAATAAAATAGTAAATAATGGCAAATGGAGTGAACATAACGGTATTATAATGGTAAATAAATGTAACTTGAGTGAAAATAACGGTAAAATAATGGTGGATAATGGTAACTCGAGTGAAAAGAGCGGTAAAATAATGGCAAATAATGGTAACTGGAGATGGAGTGAAAATAACGGTAAAATAATGGTAAATAATGGTAACTGGAGTGAAAAAAGAGATAAAACAATGGTAAATTATGGTTACTGGAGTGAAAATAACGGTAAAAAGAGGTAAATAATGGTAACTGGAGTGAAAATATCGGTAAAATAATGATAAATTATTGTAACTGGAGCTGGAGTGAAAATAACGGTAAAAAATGGTTAATAATGGTAACTGGAGTGAAAATAACGGTAAAATAATGGTAAATTTTGGTAACTGGAGCTGGAGTTAAAATAACGGTAACATAATGGTAAATAATTGTAATATAAGCTGGAGTGAAAATAGCGGTAAAATAAGTGTAAATATTGGTAACTGGAGCTGGAGTGAAAATAACGGTAATATAAGTGTAAATAATGGTAACTAGAGCTGGATTGAAAATAACGGTAAAATAATGGTAAATTATGGTTACTGGAGTGAAAAAAACGGAAAAATAAAGGTAAATAATGGTAACTGGAGTAAAAATAACGGTAAAACAATGGTAAATATTGGTAACTGGAGTGAAAATAACGGTAAAATAATGGTAAATAATGGTAACTGTAGTGAAAATATCAGTAAAATATTGGTAATTAATGATATCTGGACCTGGTGTGAAAATATCGGTAATACAATGGTAAACAATGGTAAAGGGAGTAAAAAAAATGGTAAAATAACGGTAAATAATAGTTACTTCAGTGAAAATAACGGTAAAATTATGGTAAATAATGGTAACTGGAGCTGAGTGAAAATAACTGTAAAATAACGGTAAATAATGGTAAATGGAGTGAAAGAAAGGTAAAATAATGGTAATTAATGGCAACTGGTATTGGAGTGAAAATATCTGTTATATAAAGGTAAGTATTTGTAAGTGGAGTGAAAATAACGGTAAAATAACGGTAAATAATCGTAACTTGAATAAAAAAAACGGTAAAATAATGGTAAAAATGGTAACTTGAGTGAAAATAACAGTAAAATAATGGTAAAAATGGTAACTGGAGCTGTAGTGAAAATAACGGTAAAATAATTGTAAATAATGGTAACTGGAATGAAAATAGCGATAAATTAAAGGTAAATTATGGTAACTGGAGTGAAAATAGCGGTAAAATAATGGAAAATAATAGTAACTGGAGTGAAAGCAACGGTAAAATAATGGTAAATTATGGTAACTGAATCTGGAGTGAAAATAACAGTAAAATTTTTTTAATAATGGTAACCGGAGTGAAAATAACGGTAAAATAATGGTACATTACGGTAACTGGAGCTGGAGTGAAAAAAACGGTAAAGCAATGGTAATTTATTGTAACTGTAGTGAAAATAACGGTAAAATAATGGTAAATAATGGTAACTGGAGTGAATATAACGGTAAAATAATGGTAAATAATGGTAACTGGAGCTGGAGTAAAAATATTGGTAATAAAATAGTAAATAATGGCAAATGGAGTGAACATAACGGTATTATAATGGTAAATAAATGTAACTTGAGTGAAAATAACGGTAAAATAATGGTGGATAATATAATGGTAACTCGAGTGAAAAGAGCGGTAAAATAATGGCAAATAATGGTAACTGGAGATGGAGTGAAAATAACGGTAAAATAATGGTAAATAATGGTAACTGGAGTGAAAAAAGAGATAAAACAATGGTAAATTATGGTTACTGGAGTGAAAATAACGGTAAAAAGAGGTAAATAATGGTAACTGGAGTGAAAATATCGGTAAAATAATGGTAAATAATGGTAACTGGAGCTGGAGTAAAAAAAAAACGGTAAAATAATGGTAAATAATGGTAACTGGAGTGAAAATAACGGTAAAATAATGGTAAATTATGGAAACTGGAGCTGGAATGAAAATAACGGTAAAATAATGGTAAATTATGGTAACTGGAGTGACAATAACGGTAAAAAAATGGTAAATAATGGTAACTGGAGTGAAAATAACGGTAAAATAATGGAAAATTATGGTAACTTGAGCTGGAGTGAAAATAACGGTAAAATACTGGTAAATAATGGTAACTGGAGTCAGAATAACGATAAAATAATCGTAAATAATAGTAACTGGAGTGAACGCTACGGTAAAATAAAGGTTAATAATGGTAACTGGAGCTGGAATGAAAAGAACGGTAAAATAGTGGTAAATAATGGTAACTGGAGTAAAAATAACTATAGAATAATGGTAAATTATAGTTACTGGAGCTGGATTGAAAATAACGGTAAAATAATGGTAGATAATGGTATCTGGAGTGAAAAAAAGGTAAAATAATGGTAATTAATGGCAACTGGTGTTGGAGTGAAAATATCTGTTATATAAAGGTAAGTATTTGTAAGTGGAGTGAAAATAACGGTAAAATAACGGTAAATAATCGTAACTTGAATAAAAATAACGGTAAAATAATGGTAAAAATGGTAACTGGAGTGAAAATAACAGTAAAATAATGGTAAAAATTGTAACTGGAGCTGTAGTGAAAATAACGGTAAAATAATTGTAAATAATGGTAACTGGAATGAAAATAGCGATAAACTAAAGGTAAATTATTTTTAACTGGAGTGAAAATAGCGGTAAAATAATGGAAAATAATAGTAACTGGAGTGAAAGCAACGGTAAAATAATGGTAAATTATGGTAACTGAATCTGGAGTGAAAATAACAGTAAAAATTTTTAATAATGGTAACCGGAGTGAAAATAACGGTAAAATAATGGTACATTACGGTAACTGGAGCTGGAGTGAAAAAAACGGTAAAGCAATGGTAATTTATTGTAACTGTAGTGAAAATAACGGTAAAATAATGGTAAATAATGGTAACTGGAGTGAATATAACGCTAAAATAATGGTAAATAATGGTAACTGGAGCTGGAGTAAAAATATTGGTAATAAAATAGTAAATAATGGCAAATGGAGTGAACATAACGGTATTATAATGGTAAATAAATGTAACTTGAGTGAAAATAACGGTAAAATAATGGTGGATAATGGTAACTCGAGTGAAAAGAGCGGTAAAATAATGGCAAATAATGGTAACTGGAGATGGAGTGAAAATAACGGTAAAATAATGGTAAATAATGGTAACTGGAGTGAAAAAAGAGATAAAACAATGGTAAATTATGGTTACTGGAGTGAAAATAACGGTAAAAAGAGGTAAATAATGGTAACTGGAGTGAAAATATCGGTAAAATAATGATAAATTATTGTAACTGGAGCTGGAGTGAAAATAACGGTAAAAAATGGTTAATAATGGTAACTGGAGTGAAAATAACGGTAAAATAATGGTAAATTTTGGTAACTGGAGCTGGAGTTAAAATAACGGTAACATAATGGTAAATAATTGTAATATAAGCTGGAGTGAAAATAGCGGTAAAATAAGTGTAAATATTGGTAACTGGAGCTGGAGTGAAAATAACGGTAATATAAGTGAAAATAATGGTAACTAGAGCTGGATTGAAAATAACGGTAAAATAATGGTAAATTATGGTTACTGGAGTGAAAAAAACGGAAAAATAAAGGTAAATAATGGTAACTGGAGTAAAAATAACGGTAAAACAATGGTAATATTGGTAACTGGAGTGAAAATAACGGTAAAATAATGGTAAATAATGGTAACTGTAGTGAAAATATCAGTAAAATATTGGTAATTAATGGTAACTGGACCTGGTGAGAAAATATCGGTAATACAATGGTAAACAATGGTAAAGGGAGTAAAAAAATGGTAAAATAACGGTAAATAATAGTTACTTCAGTGAAAATAACGGTAAAATTATGGTAAATAATGGTAACTGGAGCTGAGTGAAAATAACTGTAAAATAACGGTAAATAATGGTAAATGGAGTGAAAGAAAGGTAAAATAATGGTAATTAATGGCAACTGGTATTGGAGTGAAAATATCTGTTATATAAAGGTAAGTATTTGTAAGTGGAGTGAAAATAACGGTAAAATAACGGTAAATAATCGTAACTTGAATAAAAATAACGGTAAAATAATGGTAAAAATGGTAACTGGAGTGAAAATAACAGTAAAATAATGGTAAAAATGGTAACTGGAGCTGTAGTGAAAATAACGGTAAAATAATTGTAAATAATGGTAACTGGAATGAAAATAGCGATAAACTAAAGGTAAATTATGGTAACTGGAGTGAAAATAGCGGTAAAATAATGGAAAATAATAGTAACTGGAGTGAAAGCAACGGTAAAATAATGGTAAATTATGGTAACTGAATCTGGAGTGAAAATAACAGTAAAAATTTTTTAATAATGGTAACCGGAGTGAAAATAACGGTAAAATAATGGTACATTACGGTAACTGGAGCTGGAGTGAAAAAAACGGTAAAGCAATGGTAATTTATTGTAACTGTAGTGAAAATAACGGTAAAATAATGGTAAATAATGGTAACTGGAGTGAATATAACGGTAAAATAATGGTAAATAATGGTAACTGGAGCTGGAGTAAAAATATTGGTAATAAAATAGTAAATAATGGCAAATGGAGTGAACATAACGGTATTATAATGGTAAATAAATGTAACTTGAGTGAAAATAACGGTAAAATAATGGTGGATAATATAATGGTAACTCGAGTGAAAAGAGCGGTAAAATAATGGCAAATAATGGTAACTGGAGATGGAGTGAAAATAACGGTAAAATAATGGTAAATAATGGTAACTGGAGTGAAAAAAGAGATAAAACAATGGTAAATTATGGTTACTGGAGTGAAAATAACGGTAAAAAGAGGTAAATAATGGTAACTGGAGTGAAAATATCGGTAAAATAATGATAAATTATTGTAACTGGAGCTGGAGTGAAAATAACGGTAAAAAATGGTTAATAATGGTAACTGGAGTGAAAATAACGGTAAAATAATGGTAAATTTTGGTAACTGGAGCTGGAGTTAAAATAACGGTAACATAATGGTAAATAATTGTAATATAAGCTGGAGTGAAAATAGCGGTAAAATAAGTGTAAATATTGGTAACTGGAGCTGGAGTGAAAATAACGGTAATATAAGTGTAAATAATGGTAACTAGAGCTGGATTGAAAATAACGGTAAAATAATGGTAAATTATGGTTACTGGAGTGAAAAAAACGGAAAAATAAAGGTAAATAATGGTAACTGGAGTAAAAATAACGGTAAAACAATGGTAAATATTGGTAACTGGAGTGAAAATAACGGTAAAATAATGGTAAATAATGGTAACTGTAGTGAAAATATCAGTAAAATATTGGTAATTAATGGTAACTGGACCTGGAGTGAAAATATCGGTAATACAATGGTAAACAATGGTAAAGGGAGTAAAAAAATGGTAAAATAACGGTAAATAATAGTTACTTCAGTGAAAATAACGGTAAAATTATGGTAAATAATGGTAACTGGAGCTGAGTGAAAATAACTGTAAAATAACGGTAAATAATGGTAAATGGAGTGAAAGAAAGGTAAAATAATGGTAATTAATGGCAACTGGTGTTGGAGTGAAAATATCTGTTATATAAAGGTAAGTATTTGTAGGTGGAGTGAAAATAACGGTAAAATAACGGTAAATAATCGTAACTTGAATAAAAATAACGGTAAAATAATGGTAAAAATGGTAACTGGAGTGAAAATAACAGTAAAATAATGGTAAAAATGGTTACTGGAGCTGTAGTGAAAATAACGGTAAAATAATTGTAAATAATGGTAACTGGAATGAAAATAGCGATAAACTAAAGGTAAATTATGGTAACTGGAGTGAAAATAGCGGTAAAATAATGGAAAATAATAGTAACTGGAGTGAAAGCAACGGTAAAATAATGGTAAATTATGGTAACTGAATCTGGAGTGAAAATAACAGTAAAAAATTTTTAATAATGGTAACCGGAGTGAAAATAACGGTAAAATAATGGTACATTACGGTAACTGGAGCTGGAGTGAAAAAAACGGTAAAGCAATGGTAATTTATTGTAACTGTAGTGAAAATAACGGTAAAATAATGGTAAATAATGGTAACTGGAGTGAATATAACGGTAAAATAATGGTAAATAATGGTAACTGGAGCTGGAGTAAAAATATTGGTAATAAAATAGTAAATAATGGCAAATGGAGTGAACATAACGGTATTATAATGGTAAATAAATGTAACTTGAGTGAAAATAACGGTAAAATAATGGTGGATAATGGTAACTCGAGTGAAAAGAGCGGTAAAATAATGGCAAATAATGGTAACTGGAGATGGAGTGAAAATAACGGTAAAATAATGGTAAATAATGGTAACTGGAGTGAAAAAAGAGATAAAACAATGGTAAATTATGGTTACTGGAGTGAAAATAACGGTAACAAGAGGTAAATAATGGTAACTGGAGTGAAAATACCGGTAAAATAATGATAAATTATTGTAACTGGAGCTGGAGTGAAAATAACGGTAAAAAATGGTTAATAATGGTAACTGGAGTGAAAATAACGGTAAAATAATGGTAAATTTTGGTAACTGGAGCTGGAGTTAAAATAACGGTAACATAATGGTAAATAATTGTAATATAAGCTGGAGTGAAAATAGCGGTAAAATAAGTGTAAATATTGGTAACTGGAGCTGGAGTGAAAATAACGGTAATATAAGTGTAAATAATGGTAACTAGAGCTGGATTGAAAATAACGGTAAAATAATTTTAAATTATGGTTACTGGAGTGAAAAAAACGGAAAAATAAAGGTAAATAATGGTAACTGGAGTAAAAATAACGGTAAAACAATGGTAAATATTGGTAACTGGAGTGAAAATAACGGTAAAATAATGGTAAATAATGGTAACTGTAGTGAAAATATCAGTAAAATATTGGTAATTAATGGTAACTGGACCTGGAGTGAAAATATCGGTAATACAATGGTAAACAATGGTAAAGGGAGTAAAAAAATGGTAAAATAACGGTAAATAATAGTTACTTCAGTGAAAATAACGGTAAAATTATGGTAAATAATGGTAACTGGAGCTGAGTGAAAATAACTGTAAAATAACGGTAAATAATGATAAATGGAGTGAACATAACGGTAAAATAACGGTTAATTATGGTAAATGGAACAGAAGTGAAAATAACAGTAAAATAATGGTAAAGAATGGTAACTTGAGTGAAAATAACGGTGAAATAATGGTTAATAATGGTAACTGGAACTGTAGTAAAAAAAACGGTAAAATAACTGTAAATTATGGTAACTGGAGTGAAAATATCGGTACAATAATGGTAAATTATTGTTACTGGAGCTGGAGTGAAAATAACGGTAAAAAAATGGTTAATAATGGTAACTGGAGTGAAAATAACGGTAAATCAATTGCAAATTATGGTAACTGGAGTGAAAATAACGGTTAAAAAACTGGTAAATTATAATAACTGGAGCTGGAGTGAAAATAACGGTAAAATGATTGTTAATAATCGTAACTGGAGTGAAAATAACGGTAAATCAATGGTAAATTATGGTAACTGGAGTGAAAATAACGGTAAAATAATGGTAAATAATGGTAAATGGAGTGAAAATAACGGTAAAATAATGTTAAATAATCGTTACTGGAGTGCAAATAACGATAAAATAATGGTAAAATAATGGTCTCTGGAGCTGGATTGAAAATAACGGTAAAAAAAATTGTAAATAATGGTAACTGGAGCTGGATTGAAAATAACGGTAAAAAAATGGTGAATAATGGTAATTGGAGTAAAAATAACGGTAAAAAATGGTAAATAATGGTAACTGGAGTGAAAAAAACGGTAAAATAATCGTAAAAAATGGTAACTGGAGTGAAAATAACGGAAACATAATGGTAACTAATGGCAACTGGAGCTGGACTGAAAATATCGGTAATATAGTGGTAAATAATGGTAAATGAAGTGAAAATAACGGTATAATATTGGTAAATAATGGTAACTTGAGTAAAAATAACGGTAGAATAATGGTAAAAATGGTAACTGGAGAGAAATTACCTGTAAAATAATGTTAAATTATGGTAACTGGAGCTGGAGTGAAAATAACGGTAAAATAATGAAAAATAATTGTAACTGGAGTGAAAATAACGATAAAATAATGGTAAGTTATGGTAACTGGAGTGAAAATCACGGTAAAATAATGGTAAATTTTTGTAACAGGAGCTGGAGTTAAAATTACGGTAAAATAATGGTAAATAATGGTAACTTAAGCTGGAGTGAAAATAGCGGTAAAATATTGGTAAATAATGGTAAATGGAGTGAAAATAACGGAAAAATAATGTTAAATAATCGTAACTGGAGTGAAAATAACGATAAAATAATGGTAAAATAATGGTCACAGGAGCTGGAGTGAAAATAACGGAAAAAAATTGTAAATAATGGTAACTGGAGCTGGATTGAAAATAACCGTAAAGAAATGGTGAATAATGGTAATTGGAGTGAAAAGAACGGTAAAAAAGGGTAAATGGAGTGAACATAACGGTAAAATAATGATAAATTATAGTAACTGGAGTGACAATAACGGTGAAATATTGGTAAATAATGGTAAATGGACTGAAAATAATGGAAAAAAATGGTAAATTATGGTAACTGGAGTAAAAATAACGGTAAAACAATGGTAAATATTGGTAACTGGAGTGAAAATAACGGTAAAATAATGGTAACTGTAGTGAAAATATCAGTAAAATATTGGTAATTAATGGTAACTGGACCTGGAGTGAAAATAACGGTAAAATAATGGTAAAAAAGGGTAAATGGAGTGAAAATAACGGTAAAATAATGGTAAATTATGGTTACTGGAGTGAAAAAAACGGAAAAATAAAGGTAAATAATGGTAACTGGAGTAAAAATAAAGGTAAAACAATGGTAAATATTGGTAACTGGAGTGAAAATAACGGTAAAATAATGGTAAATAATGGTAACTGTAGTGAAAATATCAGTAAAATATTGGTAATTAATGGTAACTGGACCTGGAGTGAAAATATCGGTAATACAATGGTAAACAATGGTAAAGGGAGTAAAAAAATGGTAAAATAACGGTAAATAATAGTTACTTCAGTGAAAATAACGGTAAAATTATGGTAAATAATGGTAACTGGAGCTGAGTGAAAATAACTGTAAAATAACGGTAAATAATGGTAAATGGAGTGAACATAACGGTAAAATAACGGTTAATTATGGTAATTGGAACAGTAAAATAATGGTAAAGAATGGTAACTGGAGCTGTAGTAAAAATAACGGTCAAATAACGGTAAATTATGGTAACTGGAGTGAAAATATCGGTACAATAATGGTAAATTATTGTTACTGGAGCTGGAGTGAAAATAACGGTAAAAAATGGTTAATAATGATAACTGTAGTGAAAATAACGGTACAATAATGGTAAATTTTGTAACTGGAGCTGGAGTTAAAATAACGGTAACATAATGGTAAATAATTGTAATATAAGCTGGAGTGAAAATAGCGGTAAAATAAGTGTAAATATTGGTAACTGGAGCTGGAGTGAAAATAACGGTAATATAAGTGTAAATAATGGTAACTAGAGCTGGATTGAAAATAACGGTAAAAATTGGTAAATTATGGTAACTGTAGTAAAAATAACGATAAAATAAGGGTTAATGATGGTAACTGGAGTGAAAATAACGGTAAAATAATCTCAAATTATGGTAACTGGAGCTGGAGTGAAAATAACGTTAAAATAATTGTAAATAATGGTAACTGGAGTGAAAATAACGGTAAAATAATGTTAAATATTGCTAAATGGAGTGAAAATAACGGTTAAATAACGGTATGTAATGATAGCTGGAGCTGGAGTGAAAATCACGGTAAAATAATGGTAAATAATGGTAATTGGAGTGAAAATAACGGTAAAATAATGGTAAATAATGGTAACTGTAGCTGGCGTGAAAATAACGGTAAAATAATGGTAAATAATGGTAACTGGAGTGTATATAACGGTACATGCTTACATGCTAAATTCTTTATTGAAACCGTTATATGCATAAACATTTTTCATCAAATCACACGTCCGCTCAATAATTAGAATCTCCGTTATTTTAAACAAATTTCCACTTCTAGGCGATAATCAGCTGCAAAAACTTGACACCGGATGCGCTAATTAAATCAGTAGTTGGCGACTCGTAATTTTAGTAAAGGGCCTCGTGTTTTACGACCTTATTACATCATCTTATTAGCTAGGCTCGGGTATTGTCAGCTGGGGGTTTGATAACTGATAAGGGATTAAAAATGCTAAATAATTGTCACAGTATTGATTCGATAAATTTTGATATGATTTTGACATCTCCGAACTGAATTCCCCAGGTATAAAACATCAAATTGAATACAAAGTAAAATCAAGGGGGGCGTCCGTGGCCGAGTGGTTAAGGTTTCCGACTGACAATCACTTGCCCTTCACCGCTGTGAGTTCGAGACCTACCAGGGTCAAGATCTTTCATGTGAGGAAGCTAACCAGCTAGCTTGCGGAACGTCGGTGGTTCTACCCAGGTGCCAGCTCGAGCCTGAAAATTGCCCGGAGGGCACCTGGGGTCTTCCTCCACCATGGGAAGCTGGTATGTCCACACCATAATGTCCTCGTTCAGAGGCGGGAGGGACATAAAACTGGGAAGTAACAACAACAAGTAAAATCAATATTTTTTAGGAAAATAATTGTTAAAAAGAAATTAACTTAAAATTGCAGAAAAGAAGAAAAAATCAAACCATAATTTTAACATCCTCGGAATATTTAATTTTATTGTGAAGTAAATTGAATCAGAGTTAGTACAATCACAATACAATAGGTTTTTATTATTGTATTTTGAGCGTGTTTGATATGTTATCAGAAAGGAATTAATGCGATAACTAGCAGTGCATTGCGAAATATGTTATATCCGATTATCACTTCAAGGTGACAGAAAACTGTTACGCAGACATTTGTGTCAATACAAACATGGCAAACATCTATGAAACGAATTTTGTGCGAAACATTTTTAGTTAAAAGCTCATACATTAAAAACAACAAAAAAAGTAATAATATCTTACAAACAAATACATCATAAAAGCACATGCATAAACAAACGCACATTTTAGAGACGGAAAAAACATTTAAAGCGGCATTACTTCAATTTTTCCGCTCTTGTATGAAATATTACATGTATTTGGAAATATAGACACACATTTGCAGCATTAGTTCGGGCTAATAAAATTTAAATTTACTAAAATAAATTTGGTCCGCGCGACTAAAAGCGAAAGTAGGATTTCCGAAACGTCACAGAAATCGAAATCGCGCATGAAGTGGTCGCCTCGTCAAAAATAGGTGCTTAATATAGCTCCATTATATTTATATTCTTAAAAGTTCGTTAACTATAATTTAACATTATCATTGAAAATCCCGTCTATAAGAAAGAATTCGATCGGACCTTTGTGTTCTGTTAGAGAGTTTATATATTGGAGTCTATATGGACAAATATGATTTTTCAATAGTATATTCTTACTTAAGTTTAGGGCTTGGGCTTTAACTAACACAATGTGTAAATAATAACTGTCATTCAAGAGTATCTTTTTTTCTTCCATTTGCAAGCATAAGATCTAGTAATTATTTTTTTGTAAATCATCTTATATATGACACAACGATGTCATGCCTGACATAACGTTATGATCATCACGATTGTTATACATCACCACGACGATGATGCATCATCATCAACATCATCATCTTCATCATCATCATCATCACCACCACCACCACCACCACCAGCACCACCATCATCATCCTCATCGTAAAAATCAACAACAAAAGGAAATGTAGATTACGATTAATTCAGCTTTCCAAAGAAACGCTTCATTCTACAAAACCACAAATAACACATCAACAACTCAAGATCTTAATTATTTTTTCCGAAGAAGCTCTATGCTTAAAATATTTATCACTCTGCTAACCTGAATAGAGAGAGTATTCGTTGTTGTTGTTGTTTTTCTGAGTTTTTCAAGAGCATCTTTTAGGTTCATCCTCAAAATACTTGTTTTAAATGCTAATATGTATTCTGGTGGTGGTGCTGCTGCATGCTGATGATGATGACGATGAGAGTAATGAAGAGGATAATGATGAATGTTAACATCACCATCATTCATGATAAAAATACGAAGATAATAAAAGTGATTAAAAATGAAATGACTTCGCCAATGAAGATGTAATTATTATCAATCAGTCTATAGAAATGATGAAGTTACGCAAAAAAATGTCATAATCTTCTTTTCTTATTTTATGTCAAAATTGAAAGTAAAACTTATTAATAAAAAAGCATTCTCATAAGTTGATCAAAATATCATATTCGCATCATATTTCCCGAGACATAAGATATCGTATGCTTAGTGTCCAGTGACTAGAGGAACGTTTACATGAAGTTCGGCAACCTTAATAAATTTAGTAAGCGATTATCAGCATCGCGCGTGTCCAGCAAAAACCTGTTACTGGATGCGCTAATTGAATCAGTGGTTGGCGACGTGTTTTATGACTATGTTACATAATCTAATTAGCAAGGCACGGCTCTGATCAGCTGGGGGCGCGATAATGGTCCTTTTGAAGATCAATTGTACACTCAGTAAGAGGTTAAATATGATTGTGATTTGTTAAAGGGTAAAAGTGTTGCAACCATAGTTTTAAAATATTAAGTTTAAATACAAAATTAAATGTTAATAAGAAATTAACATAAACATTGTAGAAATGAAAGAAAAAAGTTATGAAAGCACGTTGGACGGTTTAGGGACGGATGACATTTAACTTGCAAAATGTGTTAAACTTTTAAAGTGCCTTTTAAAGATAATCTTTACCATTCTTTTACCATTTGTTAGCATTAGATGTGGGGAGTTTGTTTGTTGTTTTTTTTTACTTCTTTTTTAAAAGTGATTAGGGGCACGGGGGCTACTTTAATTAAGCACCGTTGAACTTATATTTTATTAAATATTTTGTTGAGAAATATAAAATTGAATGTTAAAAAAGAATTAACATAAACATTGCAGAAATGAAAGAAATAAAAGCTTATGAAACCATGTTGGACGGTTTAGGGACGGATGACATTTAACTTGCATAACGTGTTAAACTTTTAGAGATCATCTTAACGTTTCTTCTACCATTTTTTATAATTAGATGTGGGGAATTTGGTTTGCTACTTTTTAAGTGACTAAGGGGTCCGGGCACTATTAAAACTTATATGTTATAAAATATTTCGTTGAAAACGACGTGCGCATCTAACTAAAAAAGCTGCATATGATGGGGTATTTTCGTCTGGCTCTGGGTTTTAAATGCACACCAAAACCGCATGCAAAATGTTGACGCAACAACAACAACAGTATATTTCTACAAATAAATTCATCACAAAAGAACAAGCATAAAAGAAAACGGACGTTTAAGGGACGGATATGACATTTAACTTGGATATTGTGTTAACTTTTCAAATTTCCTTTTATAGAAAATCTTAACTTTTCTTCTGCCATTTGTAAGCTTTATATCTGGTGATTATGTTTTGGTACTTTTTTTAAAGTGACTGAGGGGCCATGCGCTATGATATTTAAGCACGTTTGAGCTAATATTTTGTTGAAAATGACATGCCCATAAAACAAAAATGTTTCATAAGATGTAATATTTTCGTGTGGCTCTATGTTTTAAATGCGCATAACAAAACACATGCAAAATAGAGACGCAACAACAACAACAACATTACATTTCTACAAATAATTTAAGCATGAAAGAACAAGCATAAAAAACGGATGCTTTAGGGACGGACATGTCTGACCTATCGTGTTAAACTTTAAACTTCATATTTTATTATCTTAACGTTTCTTCTGCCATTTTGTAAGCATTAGGTCTTGTTTTGTTACTTTTTAGTGACTGAGGGGCCCAGCGCTCTCATCATTAAGCGCTGTTGGACTTATATTTTGTTATTTTTTGCTTGGAAATAACATGATTATAAAACATAAATGCTACATAAGCTGCGATATTTTCGTGTGGATCTAGGTTTTAAATGGACACTAAAACGCACGCAAAATGCGTTAACCCGGGTTACAAATGATATTATGTCTCTTATGTTACTTCTGTTACTACTTCTGCTGCTAATGTCGGTCATTATCATCATCATTCATGAAAACAGATAAGGGTTTGAAATGAAATTCAGAGCCTGTAAAAGTTGATGTTATTTTCAATCAGTCGATCAAATTTTTTTTTCGTTTTATGTTCCTGTATTCATATTTGTTCTCAATTTTAGTTAAAGAAATACATTTATATTACTCAATCGTTGTTCCAGTGAAACTGGTAAAAATCTGAATAAAAACATGACAATTTATTACATAATTTCATAACTGAATTGCCGGTTTTGTCATCGAATACGTCGAGTAATGAAGAAAAAAAGAACCGATGAGTCTAACTGATGCTATTTTTGGAAAACATTTTTGAACAGTGAATTTGCGACTGATTTAGTGTCAATGTTTAACACATCTGATGAAAGTTTAGTTGATCAAAAATTGCTTCATCGTATGAAAAACTGCCGTAAATCACAAAATTTTAATGACACTAAGCTTAAATATTGGTTTGTGCATAGGGAAAATTTAGTAGCGGTTAAACTAAATATTTGCGTACATATTTACATAAATTCTGAAATCTTAAAGGTTGGATATTTTTAACCACCAATATAACTTATGCAACTTGGGTGTTTTAATAATCAAGATGAACATAAATACAACAAGGCTGGTAAAATAATTCCGGTCAATTGTTGGAAGTGTTGATATTTTATTGGAAATATTATTTTCTTTTTACAGCGCCACAACTATCATCATCTACGTCATTAACAACAACAACAACAACAACAACAACAACAACTCTTTATAACGCTTAATTCAGCTTTCTGAAGAAATATTGTTTATCAGTTAGAACATCATCATCAACAACAACAACAACAACTCATGATGACGCTTATTATAATTTAGTTTCCCGAACAAACACTATGATTAAAATATTTTGTTATTACGCACCTGGTTAAGCTGAATATTAAGAGTATTCATTCTTGTTGCTTTTTAATATTTATTATTTATTTATTATTATTTGTTATTATTTATTATTTCCTATGTTGTAAATATTAATGTGCGTTGTCATTTTCATAAAGTAACTGTAGAGACTAAAATTTTGCAAATATGTACAGTCTGAATGAAAATGAACTGGATGTTATCAGGACAGTTTAACTGACGCGGAACTTAAGCTCTCAATCATTAGCTGTCAATCATTACCATTCTGTCTCGCTTGCGCACACGAGGCTGCAGGCGGGGCATCACGCAACGCTTGACAAGTGATCACTGCGACAGAGGCGTTTATATTCATTCGAAGTAAAATGTTCTTATTAGGAAAACTTTTTTTTCATGTTTTTAAGAAGACTACGCTCTTATATTTCCTATAAGACGTAAATAAGTTAAACATATTCTGTGAATTCGATACTTCCATAACAAATTAAAATCATTTTATGAAGAATATAAACGGAATTTTAGAGACAGTAATACTATTCTATATTTGTACTTATGCTTAGTTAATTTCAGAAGATGACTGTCTCAAACAAATGAGATATCATTCGCACAAAAGGAGGTTGCTTTTATTGCTTATAAATTATACAAAACATGATATTTTATAAATATTCTTCGTAAATTACATTTTAGAACGACTTAATGTCCCTTTGAAATAGATAGGGACAATTTTTTCAAGGTTTAAAGCACGCATATTTTATGGTTGAAATTATGTTTCGTTCAATGGAACTGGAGTTTTCTCAAATCTTTGGAAATTTTATTTCTATGATTCTCTACTTACGCATCAATAAATGATTTACAAGATGTTATTGTAGCCAATATATACATGTTTGCTTTACAATGTTTTGAACTCTCTTAAAAATTTTCAAACTTTTATTATTGTATTAACTTCTTTATGTTAGCAATTAATAATAATAATAATTGTTTCAGTATGAATTACATACTGCTAGTAAATAATAAGTAAGAACATGAACTAAACCTTACATCACTGAAAATTTAATATACAAGATTTTCAATATTAAACGCTAACCATTTTTTTTCTCCAAACAGAACCGATGTATATTAACGTCATGTTCTGTCATATTCATAAAAAGAACGAGCATTAATAATAATTGTTATCATGAACCTTCGAGTTGTTCTGATTTATCATGGCACAAAGAATAGATTTTTTAAATTAAGGCAGATAATCGTTATCGTCATTTTGAAATCGTTTCCAGCTTCACGCATATTTAATGGTTGAAGTTATGTTTTGTCAAATTGAACTCCAGTGTTGTAAATCTTTTCATTTGTTGAATTACCAATAAATAGCTTCAACTGATAATGTAGAGATAAATATTGAGTTTGCCTTCGGGCGACGAACAGAAAGGTACCGAAGCTTGTAAGTGATGTAGTGCATTATTAAACAATGAAGTTGTGACCGATTGTTCGAATGCCTAATCATCATCATCATCATCATCATCATCATCACCATCACCATCACCATCACCATCATCATCATCATCATCATCATCATCATCATCATCATCATCATCATCATCATCATCATCACTGGCATCATCATCATCATCATCATCATCACTGACATCAACATCATCAACAACAACTCTAGATCAAGCTAAAAGTTAGCTCTACGAAGAAATTATTTCGCCTACAACAAACTGTGTTTTACATGATCATATTCCCGCTGCTGCTGTTGCAACAACTGCTGTAGATGATGATCATTATCATCATCAACAACGACGACAACAACAACAACTCTAAGAAACACCTTAATTTTGCTTTGTGGAGAAATGATTTCGTTCTAAATAAACCTTGTTTTTACATGAAATTAGGTCCGTTGCTGCTATTGCTACTGCTACTGTATATGATGATGAACATTATCGTCATTTATGACAAATTTGTCAAAGAACGGAAAACGATTTGAAATTAAATAGCTTCAACGATAAATATTAATTTTGCCTTCGGGCAACAAGCATAAAGATACCGAATCGTGTAAATGATGTATTTTTTGGAATGTGGTGCGTTATTGAACAGTGAATTTGTGACCGATTGTTTCAATTTGTTTTCATGTTAAACTTTCTACGGATCTGATTAAATGTCGATTGATCACAGCTGTGTGCTCGTTTAAAAAAACTGGAGTCATCACAGATGGCAATAACCGCAAATAATGATGCAATTTCATAGGCTGATCTTACCATTATTACTATTTCAAATAAAATAAAAAGAACATGCAAGTGACATAATGCTTCCCTTTGGACGTCAATACCACCACATCATCATTATTATCACAAGCATCACCATCATCATCAGCGGCAGCATCGTCAGCAACAACAACAACAACAGCTCTAGATTTAGCATATTTTAGCTTTTCGAAAAAAAAATTTCGTTCGGAACTAACAGTGTTTTACATGACCGTATGTTCGTTACTGCTGTTGCTACATCTGCTGCTGATGATGATTATTATCAATAAAAACCACAACAACAATAACTCTTAGAAACGCTTAATTTAGCTTTGCGAAGAAATGATTTCGTTCTCATAATACCGTAGGTTACCCTATCATCATCAACAACAACAACGACAACGATGACAACAACAACAACAACAACTGGTTAAAACTTAATTTTGCTTTGCGGAGAAATTATGTCGTTCTATTGAAACCCTGTTTTACATAATATTAGGCCAGTTGCTGCTTTTGCTATTGTTGCTGTTATTGATGATCAACATTATCAACATTCATGATAAAAATGTCAAAGAACGGAAAACGATTAAAAATTAAATGGGTTTAACGATAAATATTGATTTTGTCTGCGGCCGAAGCGTGTAAATGATGTTATTTTTGTAATGTGGTGCGTTATTAAACAGTGAATGTGTGACCGATCTTTTAATTAGTTTCCATGTTAAATTTTATAATGTTCTGATTTAAAATCGGTTGATAACAGCTGTGTCCTCGTTTGAAAACCGGAGTCACTCTCATAAAGCACAGATGGCAATAACGGCAGATAATGATGTATATATATATTTAAAAAAAAAAGAAAGAAAAACAAACAAACGTTTGATCCTTATAGAGATTTTCGAAGAACAGCTTCGTCCTTAGGCTGTTTACTTCTAATGCTTTTCCGTTTGACTATATCGTCGTCATTATCATCACAAGCATCACCATCATCATCATTCTATACAGCAGCAGCTTCGTCAACAGCAACAACTCTAGATTACGCTTAATTAAGCTTTCCGTAGAAATGATTTCGTCCACAACAAACCGCGAATAACATGATCCTATGTCCATTGATGCTATTGCTTCATCTGCTGATGATAACGATTCTTATCAACAACAACAAAAACTCTCAAAAAGGCCTAATTTAGCAATGCCAAGAAATGATTTCGTTCTAATCCTACAGTGATTTTCATGATATTAATCCAGTTGCTGCTGCTGCTACTGCTGCTGTTTATAACAATTAACATAATCAATATATATGATAATTTATTAAATAATGTTAGCAATTTAACAATCCGGGATTTTTTAAATTATTAATTCCCGCACGTATAATACTGAAAAATGTCGGAAAATAACGGTAAAATAATGGTAAATTTTGGTAACTAGAGCTGGAGTTAAAATAACGGTAATATAATGGTAAATAATGGTATCTGAAAGATATATCTGGCGCATCTGAACAAAAAAATTAAAATCCATCTTTTTGCCATGAAAGCTTACACATCTTAATTTAAACTAATTTGACCACATGGTATGTATCAAATTATGGTTTAAAATAAGATTTCTGCAAAACAAATATTGAAGCAGACGCTCTCGCGGTATATCCGCGAGTTAAAAAACTGCCAGTTTTTTTTAACTTTATACATATTTCATTTTTATTTATTGGACAAACGGGAAAGAATTCGTAATACATGTATTCTTAGATTATGCCTAGTTTTTCAATAATAATCAATCTCAAATGTTATTTTTATCATTTGTAAGGGTAAAATATAGACCTTGGATAACTTTAAGCTGGAGTGAAAATAGCGGTAAAATAATGGTTAATAATGATAAATGGAGTGAAAATAATGGTAAAATAATGGTAAATAATGGTAAATGGAGTGAAGATAACGGTTAATTATGGTAAATAATGGTAACTTGAGTGAAAATAACGCTAAAATAATGGTAAATAATTGTAACTGGAGCTGGAGTGAAAATATCGGTAATATAATGGTAAATAATAGTAAATGGAGTGAAAATAACGGTGAATTATGGTAAATAATGGAACTTGAGTGAAAATAACGGTAAAATAATGGTAAATAATGGTAACTGGAGCTGGAGTGAAAATATCGGTAATATAATGGTAAATAATGGTAAATGGAGTGAAAATAACGGTAAATTATGGTAAATAATGGAACTTGAGTGAAAATAACGGTAAAATAATGGTAAATAATGGTAACTGGAGCTGGAGTGAAAATAACGGTAAAAAATCGTAAATAACTGTAACTGGAGCTGGATTGAAAATAACGGTTAATAATGGAAATTGGAGTGAAAATAACGGTAAAATATGGTAAATTATGGTAACTGGAGTGAAAATAACGATAAAATAATGGTAAATTATGGTTACTGGAGTGATAATAATGGAAAAAAAGGTAAATAATGGTAACTGGAGTGAAAATAAGGGTAAAATAATGGTAAATAATAGTAACTAGAGTGAAAATAACGGTAAAATAATGGTAAATATTGTTAAATGGAGTAAAAATAACGGTAAAATAATGGTAAATAATGGTGACTGGAGCTGGAGTGAAATTAACGGTAAAATAATGGTAAATAATGTTAGCCGGAGTGAAAATAACGGGAAAATACTGGTAAATTATGGTAACTGGAGCTGGAGTGAAAATAACGGTAAGATAATGGTAAATAATGGTAACTGGATTGAAAATAACGGTAAAATAATGGTAAATTATGGTAACTGGAGCTGGATTGAAAATAACGGTAAAATAATGGTAAAGAATGGTAAATGGAATGAAAATAACGGTAAAATAATGGCAAATTATGGTAACTGCAGTGAAAATAACGGTAAAATAATGGTACAAAATGATAAATGGAGTGAAAATAATGGCAAAACAATGGTAAATTATGGTAACTGGAGCTGGAGTGAAAATAAAGGTAAACTAATGGTAAATTATGGTAACTGTAGTGAAAATAACGGTAAAATAAAGGTAAATATTGGTAAATGGAGCTGGAATGAAAATAACGGTAAAATAATGATAAAAAATGGTAACTGGAGGGAAAATAACGCGAAAAAATGGTAAATTATGGTAACTGGAGTGAAAATAACGGTAAAATCATGCAAATATTGGTAACAGGAGTAAAAAAAACGATAGAATATTGGCAAATTATGGTAACTCGAGCTGGAGTGAAAATAACGGTAAGATAGTGGTAAATAATGGTAACAAGAGCTGGAGTTAAAATAACGGTAAAATAATGGTAAATAATGGTAACTGGAGTGAAAATAACGGTAAAATAATGGTAAATAATGGAAACGAGTGAAAATAACGGTAAAATAATGGTAAAACTGGTAACTGGAGTGAAAATAAAGGTAAAATAATGCTAAATTATGGTAACTGGAGCTGGAGTGAAAATAACCGTAAAATAATGCTAAATTATGTTAGCCGGAGTGAAAATAACGATAAAATAATGGTAATTTATGGTAACTGGAGTGAAAATAACGTTAAAAGAATGGTAAATTATGGTAACTGGAGTGAAAATAACGGTAAAAGAATTTTAAATTATTTCAACTAGAGCTGGAGTGAAAATAACGTTAAAAAATGTTTAATAATGGTAACTGGAGTGAAAATAACGGTAAAATAATAATAAATTCTGGTAACTGGATCTGGAGTGAAAAATAAAGGTAAAATAATTGTAAATAATGGTAAATGAAGTGAAAATAACGGAAAAATACTGGTAAATAATGGTAACTGGATCTGGAGTGAAAATAACGGTAAAATAATGGTAAATAATGGTAACTGGAGTGAAAATAACGGTCGAATAATGGTAAATTATGGTAACTGGAGCTGGAGTGAAAATAACGGTAAAATAATGGTAAATAATGGTAACTGGAGTGAAAATAACAGCAACATAATGGTAATTAATGGCAACTGCAGCTGGAGTGAAAATATCTGTAATATATTGGTAAATAATGGTAAATGGAGTGAAAATAACGGCAAAAAATAATGGAAAATAATGGTAACTTGAGTGAAAATAACGGTAAAATAATGGTAAAAAATGGTAACTGGATCTGGAGTGAAAATAACGGTAAAATAATGGTAAATAATGGTAACTTGGGTGAAAATAACGGTAAAATAATGGTAAAAAATGGTAACTGGATCTAGAGTGAAAATAACGGTGAATAATGGCAAATAATGGTAACTGGAGTGAAAATAACGATAAAATAAGGGTAAATTATGGTAACTGGAGTGAAAATAACGGCAAAATAATGGTAAAAATGGTAACCGGAGTCATAATGGTAAAATAATAGTAAAAAATTGTAATTGGAGCTGGAGTGAAAATAACGGTAAAATAATGGTAAATAATGGTAACCGGAGTAAAAAAAACAACAGTAAAAAACATGGTAAATAATGGTAACTGGAGCTGGAGTGAAAATAACGGTAAAATAATGGTAAATAATGGTAAATGGAGTGAAAATAACGGTAAAATATTGGTAAATTATGGTAACTGGAGCTGTAGTGAAAATAACGGTAAAATAATGTAAAATAATGGTAACTGGAGTGAAAATAACGGTAAAATAATGGTAAATTATGGTTAGTGGAGCTGGAGTGGAAATAACGGTAAAAATGGTTAATAATGGTAACTGGAGAGAAAATAACGGTAAAATAATGGTAAATTTTGGTAACTGGAACTGGAGTTAAAATAACGGTAAAATAATGGTAAAGAATGGTAACTTAAGCTGGAGTGAAAATAGCGGTAGAATAATGGTTAATAATGATAAATGGAGTGAAAATAACGGTAAAATAATGGTAAATAACGGTAACTGGAACTGGAGTGAAAATAACGGTAAAATAATTGTAAATAACGGTAACTGGAGCTGGGTTGAAAATAACGGTAAAATAAGGGTAAATAATGGTAATTGGAGTGAAAATAACTTTTAAAAAGCAATATATGGATATCAGGAATCGCCACACTCACAAAACACAGCCTCCCCACGCATCGAAAAAGAAGGGAGGAAGAGAGAGAGCGCATGTTTTATATAAGTATGTCAATTCAAATAGGACGCCACAAGCAATTAACGAAGTAGAGAACCTTTGGGGATACCGCCTTGGAACGGTCAGTGGCAAAACAAATTGCCACTGGGGATTTAAACCAGGTTCTAGGTGGTAAATAATGGTAATTGGAGTGAAAATATTGGTAAAATAATGGAAATATATGGTTACTGGAGTTAAAATAATGGTAAAAAAAGGAAAATAATGGTTACTGGAGTGAAAATAAGGGTAAAATAATGGTAAATAATAGTAACTGGAGTGAAAAAAACGGTACAATAATGGTAAATATTGGTAAATGGAGTGAAAATAACGGTAAAATAATGGTAAATTATGGTAACTGGAGCTGGAATGAAAATAACGGTAAGATAATGGTAAATAATGGTAACTGGAGTAAAAATAACGGTAAAATAATGGTAAATTATGGTAACTGGAGCTGGAGTGAAAATAACGGTAAAATAATGGTAAATAATGGTAAATGGAATGAAAATAACGGTACAATAATGGCAAATTATGGTAACTGGAGTGAAAATAACGGTAAAATAATTTTAAATAATGGTAACTGGAGTGAAAATAACGGTAAAATAATGGTAAATAATGGTAACTGGAGTGAACATTATGGTAAAATAAAGGTAAATAATGGTAAATGGAGCTGGAATGAAAATAACGGTAAAATGATGGTAAATAATGGTAACTGGAGTGAAAATAACGTGAAAAAAATGGTAAATTATGGTAACTGGAGTGAAAATAACGGTAAAATAATGGTAAATTATGGTTACTGGAGCTGGAGTGAAAATAAGGGTAAAAAATGGTTAATAATGTTAACTGGAGTAAAAATAACGGTAAAATAATGGTAAATTTTGGTAACTGGAGCTGGAGTGAAAATAATGAAGAAATAATTGTAAATAACGGTAACAGGAGCTGGATTGAAAATAACGGTAAAATAATGGTAAATAATGGTAATTGGAGTGAAAATAACGGCAGAAAAATTGAAAATTATGGTAACTGGAGCGAAAATAATGGTACAAAATGGTAAATAATGGTAACTGGAGTGACAATAAGGGTAAAATAATGATAAATAATGGTAACTGGAGTGAAAATAGCTGTAAGATAATGGTAAATATTGGTAAATTGAGTGAAAATAACGGTAAAATAATGGTAAATAATGGTAACTGGAGCTGGAGTGAAAATAACGGTAAGATAATGGTAAATAATGGTAACTGGAGTGAAAATAACGGTAAAGTAATGGTTAATTATGGTAACTGGAGATGGAGTGAAAATAACGGTAAAATAATGATAAATAATGGGAAATGGAATGAAAATAACGGTAAAATATTGGTAAATTATTGTAACTGGAGTGAAAATAAAGGTAAAATAATGGTAAACAATATTAAATGGAGTGAAAAAAACGGTATAAATGGTAAATAATGGTAAATGGAGTGAAAATAACGGTCGAATAATGGTAAATTATGGTAACTGGAGCTGGATTGTCAAAAACGGTAAAATGATGGTAAATAATGGTAACTGGAGTGAAAATAACGGTAACATAATGGTAACTAATAGCAACTGGAGCTGGAGTGAAAATATCGGTAATATAATGGTAAATAATGGTAAATGGAGTGAAAATAACGGTCAAATAATGGTAAATAATGGTAACTTGAGTGAAAATAACAGTAAAAAATGGTAAAAATTGTAACTGGAGTGAAAATAACGGTTAAATAATGCTTAAAAATGGTAACTGGAGCTGGAGTGGAAATAACGGTAAAAAAATGGTATATAATGGTAAATGGAGTGAAAAAAAAACACAGTAAAATAATGGTAAATAATGGTAACTGGAGCTGGAGAGAAAATAACGGTAAAATAATGGTAAATAATGGTAAATGGAGTGAAAATAACGGTAAAATAATGGTAAATTATGGTAACTGGAGCTGTATTGAAAATAACGGTAAAATAATGGTAAATAATGGTAACTGGAGTGAAAATAATTGGTTAAATATTGGTAAATTATGGTAACTGGAGCTGGAGTGAAAATAACGATAAAATAATGGTAAATTTTGGTAACTGGAGCTGGAGTTAAAATAACGGTAAAATAATGGTAAATAATGGTAAGTTAAGCTGGAGTAAATTTGACGGTAAAATAATGCTAAATAATGGTAGCTGGAGTGAAAATAACGGTAAAATAATGGTAAATTATGGTAACTGGAGCTGGAGTGAAAACAAGGGTAAGATAATGGTAAATAATGGTAACTGGAGTGAAAATAATGGTTAAATATTGGTAATTTATGGTAACTGGAGCTGGAGTGAAAATAACGGTAAAATAATGGTAAATAATGGTCACTGGAGTGAACATAACGGTAAAATAATGGTATATAAAAGTAACTGGAGTGACCATTACCGTAAAATAATGGTAAACTATGGTAACTGGAGCTGGATTGAAAATAACGGTAAAATAATGGTAAATTATGGTAACTGGAGTGAAAAAAAAGGTAACATAATGGTAATTAATGGCAGCTGGAGCTTAAGTGAAAATATCAGTAATATAATGGTAAATTATGGTAAATGGAGTAAAAATAACAGTAAGATAATGGTAAATAATAGTAACTGGAGTGAAAATAACGGTAAAATAATGGTAAAAATTGGTAACTGGGGCTGGAGTGAAAATAATGGTAAAATAACGGTAAATAATAGCAACTGGAGTGAAAGTAACGGTAAAATAATGGTTAAAAATGGTAACTGGGGCTGGAGTGAAAATAATGGTAAAATAACGGTAAATAATAGTAACTGGAGTGAAAAAAAAACAGTTAAAATCATGGTAATTAATGGTAACTAGAGCTGGAGTGAAAATAACGGTAAAATAATGGTAAATAATGGTAAATGGAGTGAAAATAACGGTAAAATATCGGTAAATTTTGGTAACTGGAGCTGGAGTTAAAAGAACGGTAAAATAATGGTAAATAATGGTAACTTAAGCTGGAGTGAAAATAGCGGTAAAACAATTGTAAATAATAATAAATAGAGTGAAAATAAAGGTAAAATAATGGTGAATAAGGGTAACTGGAGCTGAATTGAAAATAATATAATATAATGGTAAATAATGGTAATTGGAGTGAAAATAACGCTAAAAAATGGTAAATTATGGTAACTGGAGTAAAAATAACGATAAAATAATGGTAAATTTTGGTTACTATAGTAAAAATAATGGTAAAAAAGGTAAATAATGGTAACTGGAGTGAAAATAACGGTAAAATAATGGTAAATATTGGTAAATCGAGTGAAAATAACGGTAAAATAATGGTAAATAATGGTAACTGGAGCTGGAGTGAAAAAAACGGTAAGATAATGGTTAATAATGGTAACTGGAGTGAAAATAAAGGTAAAATAATGGTAAATTATGGTAACTGGAGCTGGAGTGAAAACAACGGTAAGATAATGGTAAATAATGGTAACTGGAGTGAAAATAATGGTTAAATATTGCTAAATTATGGTAACTGGAGCTGGAGTGAAAATAACGGTAAAATAATGGTAAATAATGGTAACTGGAATAATTTTATATAAAAGTAACTGGAGTGACCATTACCGTAAAATAATGGTAAATAAAGGTAACTTGAGCTGGAGTGAAAATAGCGGTAAAGTAATGGTAAATATTGGTAACTTGAGTGAAAATAACGGTAAAAAAAAAGGTAAATTGTGGTAATTGGAGTGAAAATAACGGTAAAATAATGGTAAATAATTGTTACTGGAGTAAAAATATCGGTAACATAATGGTAGATAATAGTAAATGGAGTGAAAATAATGGTTAAAATGGTAACTGGAGTAAAAATAACGGGAAAATAATTGGAAAATAATGGTAAATTATGGTAACTGGAGCTGGAGTGAAAATAACGGTAAAATAATGGTAAATAATGTTAACCGGAGTGAAAATAACGATAATATAATGGTAAATAATGGTAACTAGAGTGAAAATAACGGTAAAATAATGGTAAATAATGGTAACTGGAGTGAAAATAACGGTAACAAATTGGTAATTAATGGCAGCTGGACCTGGAGTGAAATTATCGGTAATATAATGGTAAATAATGGTAACTGGAGTAAAAATATCGGTAAAATAATGGTAAATAATTTTAACTTGAGTGAAAATGACGGTAAACTTATGGTAAAAATGGTAACTGGAGTGAAAATAACGGTAAAATAATGGAAAATAATGGTAACTAGATCTGGAGTGAAAATAACGGTAAAAGAATGGTAAATAATGGTAACTGGAATGAAAATAACGGTAAAATAATCGTAAATTATGGTAACTGGAGTGAAAATAACGGTAAAATAATGGCAAAAAAGGTAACTGGAGTGAAAATAACGGTAAAATAACGGTAAAAGGTGGTAACTGGAGCTGGAGTGAAAATAACGTTAAAATAATGGTAAATAATGGTCAATGGATTGAAAATAACGGTAAAATAATGGTAAATTATGGTTACTTTGGTAAAAATATCGGTAACATAATGATAATTAATGGCAACTGGAGCTCGACTGAAAATATCGGTAATATAATGGTAAATAATGGTAAATGGAGTGAAAATAACGGTAAAATAATGGTAAATAATGGTAACTGGAGTGAAAATATCGGTAACATAATGATAATTAATGGCAACTGGAGCTGGACTGAAAATATCGGTTATATAATGGTAAATAATGGTAAATGGAGTCAAAATAACGGTAAATTATGGTAAATAATGGTAACTTGAGTGAAAATAACGGTAAAAAAATGGTAAAAAATGGCAACTGGAGTGAAAATAATAGTAAAAGAATTTTAAATTATTTTAACTGGAGTGAAAATAACGGTAAAAAAATGGTTAATAATGGTAACTGGAGTGAAAATAACGGTAAATAATGATTAATGAAGTGAAAATAACGGAAAGACAATGATAAATAATTTCAAATGGAGCTTGAGTGAAAATAACGGTAAAATAATGCTAAATAATGGTAACTGGAGTGAAAATAACGGTCGAATAATGGTAAATTATGGTAACTGGAGCTGTATTGAAAATAACGGTAAAAGAATGGTAACCCGTAACTGGTGTGAAAATAACGGTAACTTAATGTTAATTTATGGCAACTGGAGCTCGAGTAAAAATATCGGTAATATAATGGTAAATAATGGTAAATGGAGTGAAAATAACGGTAAATTATAGTAAATAATGGTAACTTGAGTGAAAATAACGGTATAATAATGATAAAAAAAGTTAACTGGAGTTTTAGTGAAAATAACGGCAAAATAATGGTAAATAATGGTAACTGGAGTGAAAATAACGATAAAATAAGGGTAAATTATGGTAACTGGAGTGAAAATAACGGTAAAATAATGTTAAATTATGGTAACTGGAGTGAAAGAAAACCGTAAAAATCATGGTAATTAATGGTAACTGGAGCTGGAATGAAAATAACGGTAAAACAATGGTAAATAATGGTAAGTGGAGTGAAAATAACGGTAAAATAATGGTAAATTATGGTAAATGGAGCTGTAGTGAAAATAACTGTAAAATAGTGGTAAATAATGGTAACAGGAGTGAAAATAACGGTAAAATAATGGTAAATTATGGTTAGTGGAGCTTGAGTGAAAATAACGGTAAAAGATGGTTAATAATGGTAACTGGAGTGAAAATAACAGAAAAATAACGGTAAATTATGGTAACTGTAGCTGGATTGAAAATAACGGTAAAATAATGGTAAATTTTGGTAACTGGAGCTGGATTGAAAATAACGGTAAAATAATGGTAAATAATGGTAATTGGAATAAAATTAACGGTAAAAAAATGGTAAATTATGGTAACTGGAGTGATAATAACGAAACAATAATGGTAAATTATGGTTACTGGAGTAAAAATAATGGTAGAAAAGGTAAATAATGGTAACTGGAGTGAAAATAAGGGTAAAAAAATGGCAAATAATGGTAAATGGAGTGAAAATAACCGTAAAATAATGGTAAACAATGGTAACTGGAGCTTGAGTGAAAATAACGGTAAAATAATGGTAAACAATGGTAGCCGGAGTGAAAATAACTGTAAAATAATGCTAAATTATGGTAACTGGAATGAAAATAACGGTATAATAATGGTAAATAATGGTAACTGGAGTGAAAATTACGGTAAAATAATGGTAAATTTTGGTGACTGGAACTGGAGTGAAAATAACGGTAAAATAATGCTTAATTATAATAACTGGAGTGAAAATAACGATAAAATAATGGTAAACTCTGGTAACTTGAGTAAAAATAACATTAAAATAATGGTAAATTATGGTAACTGGAGTGAAAATAACGGTAAAAATTTTTGAATAATATTAACTGGAGCTGGAGTGAAAATAACGCTAACAAATAGGTTAGTAATGGTAACTGGAGTGAAAATAACGGTAAAATAATAATAAATTCTGGTAACTGGATCTGGAGTGAAAAATAACGGTAAAATAGTTGTAGATAATGGTAAATGAAGTGAAAATAACGGTAAAATAATGGTAAACTATGGTAACTGGAGCTGGATTGAAAATAACGGTTAAATAATGGTAAATTATGGTAACTGGAGTGAAAAAAACGGTAACATAATGGTAATTAATGGCAGCTGGAGCTGGAGTGAAAATATCAGTAATATAATGGTAAATTATCGTAAATGGAGTAAAAATAACAGTAAGATAATGGTAAATAATAGTAACTGGAGTGAAAATAACGGTAAAATAATGGTAAAAATTGGTAACTGGAGCTGGAGTGAAAATGACGGTAAAATGATGGAAAATAATGGTAACTGGAGTGAAAATAACGATAAAATAATGGTAAATTATGGTAACTGGAGTAAAAATAACGGTAAAATAATGGTAGAAATGGTAACTGGAGTGAAAGTAACGGTAAAATAATGGTAAAAAATGGTAACTGGGGCTGGAGTGAAAATAATGGTAAAATAACGGTAAATAATAGTAACTGGAGTGAAAAAAACAGTAAAAAACATGGTAATTAATGGTAACTAGAGCTGGAGTGAAAATAACGGTAAAATAATGGTAAATAATGGTAAATGGAGTGAAAATAACGGTAAAATATCGGTAAATTTTGGTAACTGGAGCTGGAGTTAAAATAACGGTAAAATAATGGTAAATAATGGTAACTTAAGCTGGAGTGAAAATAGCGGTAAAATAATTGTAAATAATAATAAATGGAGTGAAAATAAAGGTAAAATAATGGTGAATAAGGGTAACTGGAGCTGAATTGAAAATAATATAAAATAATGGTAAATAATGGTAATTGGAGTGAAAATAACGGTAAGAAATGGTAAATTATGGTAACTGGAGTAAAAATAACGATAAAATAATGGTAAATTATGGTTACTGGAGTAAAAATAATGGTAAAAAAGGTAAATAATGGTAACTGGAGTGAAAATAACGGTAAAATAATGGTAAATATTGGTAAATCGAGTGCAAATAACGGTAAAATAATGGTAAATAATGGTAAATGGAGCTGGAGTGAAAAAAACGGTAAGATAATGGTAAATAATGGTAACTGGAGTGAAAATAAAGGTAAAATAATGGTAAATTATGGTAACTGCAGTAAAAATAACGGTAAAATAATGGTAAAAAAACGGTAAATGGAGTGAAAATTACGGTAAAACAATGGTAAATTATGGTAACAGGAGCTGGAGTGAAAATAAAGGTAAAACAATGGTAAATAATTTTAACTGGAGGGAAAATAACGGGAAAGTAATGGTAAATAATAGTAACTGGAATGAACATTACGGTAAAATAATGGTAAATAATGGTAACTGGAGGGAAAATAACGTGAATAAAAATGTAAATTATGGTAACTGGAGTAAAAAAAACGGTAGAATAATGGTAAATAATGGTAACTGGAGATGGAGTGAAAATAACGATAAGATAATGGTAGATAATGGTAACTGGAGCTGAAGTTTAAATAACGGTAAAATAATGGTAAATAATGGTAACTGGAGTGAAAATAACGGTAACATAATGGTTATTAGTGACAACTGGAGCTAGAGTGAAAATATCGGTAATAAAATGGTAAATAATGGTAAATGGAGTAAAAATAACGGAAAAATAATGGTAAATAATGGTAACGAGTGAAAATAACGGTTAAATAATGGTAAAAATGGTAACTGGAGTGAAAATTACGGTAAAATAATGGTAAATTATGGAAACTGGAGCTGGAGTGAAAATAACGGTAAAATAATGCTAAATTATATTAACTGGAGTGAAAATAACGATAAAATAATAGTTAATTATGGTAACAGGAGTGAAAATAACGGTAAAATAATGGAAAAATATGGTAACTGGAGTGAAAAAAAACGGTAAAATAATAATAATTTCTGGTAACTGGATTTGGAATGAAAAAAAAACGGTAAAATAATGGTAAATGAAGTGAAAATGACGGTGAAAAAATGGTAAATTCTGGTAACTGGAGTAAAAATAACGATAAAATAATAGTAAATTATGGTTAATGGAGTGAAAATAATGGTAAAAAAGGTAAATAATGGTAACTGGAGTTAAAATAAGGGTATAATAATGGTAAATAATGGTAAATGAAGTGCAAATAACGGTAAAATAATGGTAAATTATGGTTAATGGAGTGAAAATAATGGTAGAAAAGGTAAATAATGGTAACTGGAGTGAAAATAAGGGTAAAATAATGGTAAATAATGGTAACTGGATTGAAAATAACGGTAAAATAATGGTAAATATTGTTAAATGAAGTGAAAATAACGGCAGAAAAATGGTAAATAATGGTAATTGGAGCTGGAGTGAAATTAACGGTAAAATAATGGTAAATTATGGTAACTGGAGCTGGAGTGAAAATAACTGTAAGATAATGGTAAATAATGGTAACTAGAGTGAAAATAACGATAAAATAATGGTAAATTATGGTGACTGGAGCTGGAGTGAAAATAGCATTAAAATAATGATAAAGAATGGTAAACGGAATGAAAATAACGGTAAAATAATGGTAAATTATGGTAACTGCAGTGAAAATATCAGTAACAAACATAGCAAATAATGGTAACTGGAGCTGGAGTGAAAATAATGGTAATATAATGGTAAATAATGTCAAATGGAGTGAAAATAACGGTAAAATAATGGTAAATCATGGTAACTGGAGCTGTAGTGAAAATAACGGTAAAATAATGGTAAATTATGGTTAGTGGAGCTGGAGTGAAAATAACGGTAAAATAATGGTAAATTTTGGTAACTTGAGCTGGAGTGAAAAAAAAATGAAGAAATAATTGTAAATAACGGTAACAGGAGCTGGATTGAAAATAACGGTAAATAATGGTAAATAATGGTAATTGGAGTGAAAATAACGGTAGAAAAATGGTAAATTATGGTAACTGGAGTGAAAATAATGGTACAAAAAGGTAAATAATGGTAACTGGAGTGAAAAAACCGGAAAAAAAGGTAAATAATGGTAACTGGAGTGAAAATAGCGGTAAGATAAAGGTAAATATTGGTAAATGGAGTGAAAATAACGATAAAATAATTGTAAAAAATGGTAACTGGAGCTGGTGTTAAAATAACGGTAAGATAATGGTAAATAATGGTAACTGGAGTGAAAATAACGGTAAAATAATGGTGAATTATGTTAACTGGAGCTGGAATGAAAATAACGGTAAGATAATGGTAAATAATGGTAACTGGAGTGAAAATAACGGTAAAGTAATGGTAAATTATGGTAACTGGAGATGGAGTGAAAATAACGGTAAAATAATGGTAAATAATGGTAAATGGAATGAAAATAACGGTAAAATAATGGTAAATTATGGTAACCCGAGTGAAAATAACGGTAAAATAACGGTAAATAATGGAAAATGGAGTGAAAAAAAACGGTAAAATAATGGTAAATTATGGTAACTGGAGCTGGTTTGAAAATAACGGTAAAATATGTTAATAATGGTAACTGGAGTGAAAATACCGGTAAAAAAATGGTACATTATGGAAACTGGAGCTGGAGTGAACATATCGGTAAAATAATGTTAAATTTTGGTTACTGGGGCTGGAGTTAAAATAACGGTAAAATAATGGGAAATAATGGTTACTTAAGCTGGTGTGAAAAAAGCGGTAAAATAATGGTTAATAACGATAAATGGAGTGAAAATAACGGTAAAATAATGGTATATAATGGTAACTGGAGCTGGAATGAAAATAACGAAGAAATAACTGTAAAAACCGGTAACTGGATCTGGATTGGAAATTATGGTAAAATAATGGTAAATAATGGTATTTGGAGTGAAATTAACGGTAGAAAAATATTAAATTATGGTAACTTGAGTGAAAATAACGATAAAATAATGGGAAATTATGGTTACTGGAGTAAAAATAATGGTACAAAAAGGTAAATAATGGTAACTGGAGTGAAAATAAGGGTAAAATAATGGTAAATAACGGTAACTGGAGTGAAAATAACGGTAAGATAATGGTAAATATGGGTAAATGGAGTAAAAATAACGGTAAAATAATGGTAAATAATGGTAACTGGAGCTGATGTGAAAATAACGGTAAAATAATGGTAAATAATGGTAACTGAAGTGAAAATAACAGTAAAAAAATGGTAAATTATGGTAACTGGAGTGAAAATAATGGTAAAATAATAATAATTTCCGGTAACTGGATCTGGAATGAAAAATAACGGTAAAATAATGGTAAATAATGGTAAATGAAGTGAAAATGACGGTAAAAAAATGATAAATTATGGTAACTGGAGTAAACATAACGATAAAATAATGGTAAATAATGGTAACTGGAGCTGGTGTGAAAATAACGGTAAAATAATGGTAAATAATGGTAACTGAAGTGAAAATAACAGTAAAAAAATGGTAAATTATGGTAACTGGAGTGAAAATAACTGTAAAATAAAGGTAAATTATGGTTACTGGAGTGAAAATATCGGTAACATAATGGTAATTAATGGCAACTGGAGCTGGAGTGAAAATATCGGTAATATAATGGTGAATAATGGTAAATGGAGTGGAAATAATGGAAAATAATGGTAAATTATGGTAACGAGTGAAAATAACGGTAAGACAATGGCAAAAATGGTAACTGGAGTGAAAATAACGGTAACATAATGGTAATTTATAGCAACTGGAGCTGGAGTGAAAATAACGGTAAAAAATGGTTAATAATGGTAACTGGAGTAAAACTAACCGTAAAATAATAATAAATTCTGGTAACTGGATCTGAAGTGAAAAATAACGGTGAAATAATGGTTAATAATGGTAAATTAAGTGAAAATAACGGAAAAATAATGGTAAATAATGGTAACTGGAGCTGGAATGAAAATAACGGTAAAATAATGCTATATAATGGTAACTGGAGTGAAAATATCGGTCGAATAATGGTAAATTATGGTCACTGGAGCTGGATTGAAAATAACAGTAAAAGAATGGTAAATAATGGTAACTGGAGTCAAAAAAACGGTAACATAATGGTAATTAATGGCAACTGGAGCTGGAGTGAAAATATAGGTAATATAATGGTAAATAATGGTAAATGGAGTGAAAATAACGGTAAAATAATGGTAAATTATGGCAACTGCAGTGAAAATAACGGTAAAATAATGGTAAAAAATGGTAAATGGAGTGAAAATAACGGTAAAACAAGGCTAAATTATGGTAACAGGAGCTGGAGTGAAAATAAAGGTAAAATAATGGTAAATAAGGGTAACTGGAGTGAAAATAACGGTAAAATAATGGTAAATAATGGTAACTGGAGTGAACATTACGGTAAAATAATGGTAAAAAATGGTAACTGGAGGGAAATTACCGTGAAAAAAAAGGTAAATGATGGTAACTGGAGTGAAAATAACGATAAAATAATGTTAAAATATGGTAACTGGTGTACAAATAACGGTAAAATAATGGTAGAAATGGTAACTGGAGTGAAAATAACGGTAAAATAATGGTAAAAAATGGTAACTGGAGCTGGAGTGAAAATAACGGTAAAATAATGGTAAATAATAGTAACTGGAGTGAAAAAAACAAGAAAAAACATGGTAATTAATGGTAACAGGAGCTGGAGTGAAAATAACGGTAAAATAATGGTAAATAATTGTAAATGGAGTGAAAATAACGGTAAAATAATGGTAAATTATCGTAACTGGAGCTGGAGGGAAAATAACGGTAAAATAATGGTAAATTTTGGTAACTGGAGCTGGAGTTAAAATACGGGTAAAATAATGGTAAATAATGGTAACTTAAGATAGAGTGAAAATAGCGGTAACATAATGGTTAATAATAATAAATCGAGTGAAAATAACGGTAAAATAATGGTGAATAATGGTAACTGGAGCTGAATTGAAAAGAATGTAAAATAATGGTAAATAATGGTAATTGGAGTGAAAATAACGGTAAAAAATGGTAAATTATGGTAACTTGAGTGAAAATAACGATAAAATAATGGTAAATTATGGTATCTGGAGTAAAAATAATGGTAAAAAAGGTAAATAATGGTAACTGGAGTGAAAATAACGGGAAAATAATGGTAAATATTGGTAAATCGAGTGAAAATAACGGTAAGATAATGGTAGATAATGGTAACTGGAGCTGGAGTGAAAATAACAGTAAAATTATGGTAAATGGTAGCCGGAGTGAAAAAAACGGTAAAATAATGGTAAATTATGGAAACTGGAGCTGGAGTGAAAATAACGGTAAGATAATGGTAAATAATGGTTACTGGAGTGAAAATAACGGGATAATAATGGTAAATTATGGTGACTGGAGCTGGAGTGAAAATAACGGTAAAATAATGGTAAATAATGGTAAATGGAATGAAAATAACGGTAAAATAATGGTAAATTATGGTATCTGCAGTGAAAATAACGGTAAAATAATGGTGAAAAATGGTAAATGGAGTGAAAATAACGGTAAAACAATGCTAAATTATGGTAACAGGAGCTGAAGTGAAAATAAAGGTAAAATAATGGTAAATAATGGTAACTGGAGTGAACATAACGGTAAAATAATGGTAAATAATGGTAACTGGAGTGAAAATAACGGTAAAATAATGGTAAATAATGGAAACTTGAGTGAACATTACGGTAAAATAATGGTAAATAATGGTAACATGAGGGCAAATAACGTGAAAAAAAGGTAAATTATGGTAACTGGAGGGAAAATAACGGTAAAATAATGTAAATAATGGTAACTGGAGTAAAAATAAAGGTAGAATAATGGTAAATAATGGTAAGTGGAGCTGGAGTGAAAATAACGGTAAGATAATGGTAAATAATGGTAACTGGAGCTGGATTTAAAATAACGTTAAAACAATGGTAAATAATGGTTACTGGAGTGAAAATATCGGTAACATAATGCTAATTAATGACATCTGGAGCTGGAGTGAAAATATCGGTAACAAAATGGTAAATAATGGTAAATGGAGTGAAAATAACGGTAAAATAATGGCAAATAATGGTAACGAGTGATAATAACGGTAAAAAATGGTAAAAATGGTAACTGGAGTGAAAATAACGGTAAAATTATGGTAAATTATGGCGACTGGAGCTGGAGTGAAAATAGCATTAATATAATGATAAAGAATGGTAAACGGAATGGCAATAACGCTAAAAAAATGGTAAATTATGGTACCTGCAGTGAAAATAACAGTAAAAAACATAGCAAATAATGGTAACTGGAGCTGGAGTGAAAATAATGGTAATATAATGGTAAATAATGGTAAATGGAGTGAAAATAACGGTAAAATAATGGTAAATCATGGTAACTGGAGCTGTAGTGAAAATAACGGTAAAGTAATGGTAAATATTGGTAACTGGAGTGAAAATAACGGTAAAATAATGGTAAATTATGGTTAGTGGAGCTGGAGTGAAAATAACGGTAAAATAATGGTAAATTTTGGTAACTTGAGCTGGAGTGAAAAAAACGAAGAAATAATTGTAAATAACGGTAACAGGAGCTGGATTGAAAATAACGGTAAATAATGGTAAATAATGGTAATTGGAGTGAAAATAACGGTAGAAAAATGGTAAATTATGGTAACTGGAGTGAAAATAATGGTACAAAAAGTTAAATAATGGTAACTGGAGTGAAAAAAACGGAAAAAAGGTGAATAATGGTAACTGGAGTGAAAATAGCGGTAAGATAAAGGTAAATATTGGTAAATGGAGTGAAAATAACGGTAAAATAATTGTAAAAAATGGTAACTGGAGCTCGTGTTAAAATAACGGTAAGATAATGGTAAATAATGGTAACTGGAGTGAAAATAACGGAAAAATAATGGTAAATTATGTTAACTGTAGCTGGAGTGAAAATAACGGTAAGATAATGGTAAATAATGGTAACTGGAGTGAAAATAACGGTAAAGTAATGGTAAATTATGGTAACTGGAGATGGAGTGAAAATAACGGTAAAATAATGGTAAATAATGGTAAATGGAATGAAAATAACGGTAAAATAATGGTAAATTATGGTAACCCGAGTGAAAATAACGGTAAAATAACGGTAAATAATGGAAAATGGAGTGAAAAAAACGGTAAAATAATGGTAAATTATGGTAACTGGAGCTGGATTGAAAATAACGGTAAAAATTGTTAATAATGGTAACTGGAGTGAAAATACCGGTAAAAAAATGGTACATTATGGAAACTGGAACTGGAGTGAACATAACGGTAAAATAATGTTAAATTTTGGTAACTGGAGCTGGAGTTAAAATAACGGTAAAATAATGGTAAATAATGGTAACTTAAGCTGGTGTGAAAAAAGCGGTAAAATAATGGTTAATAACGATAAATGGAGTGAAAATAACGGTAAAATAATGGTAAATAATGGTAACTGGAGCTGGATTGAAAATAACGAAAAAATAACTGTAAATAACGGTAACTGGAGCTGGATTGAAAATTATGGTAAAATAATGGTAAACAATGGTATTTGGAGTGAAATTAACGGTAGAAAAATGGTAAATTATGGTAACTTGAGTGAAAATAACGATAAAATAATGGGAAATTATGGATACTGGAGTAAAAATAATGGTACAAAAAGGTAAATAATGGTAAATGGAGTGAAAATAAGGGTAAAATAATGGTAAATAATGGTAACTGGAGTGAAAATAACCGTAAGATAATGGTAAATATGGGTAAATGGAGTGAAAATAACGGTAAAATAATGGTAAATAATGGTAACTGGAGCTGGTGTGAAAATAACGGTAAAATAATGGTAAATAATGGTAACTGAAGTGAAAATAACAGTAAAAAAATGGTAAATTATGGTAACTGGAGTGAAAATAATGGTAAACTATTAATATTAACTGGTAACTGGATCTGGAATGAAAAATAACGGTAAAATAATGGTAAATAACGGTAAATGAAGTGAAAATGACGGTATAAAAATGGTAAATTATGGTAACTGGAGTAAAAATAACGATAAAATAATGGTAAATAATGGTAACTGGAGCTGGTGTGAAAATAACGGTAAAATAATGGTAAATAATGGTAACTGAAGTGAAAATAACAGTAAAAAAATGGTAAATTATGGTAACTGGAGTGAAAATAACTGTAAAATAAAGGTAAATTATGGTAACTGGAGTGAAAATATCGGTTACATAATGGTAATTAATGGCAACTGGAGCTGGAGTGAAAATATCGGTAATATAATGGTGAATAATGGTAAATGGAGTGGAAATAATGGAAAATAATGGTAAATTATGGTAACGAGTGAAAAAAACGGTAAGACAATGGCAAAAATGGTAACTGGAGTGAAAATAACGGTAACATAATGGTAATTTATAGCAACTGGAGCTGGAGTGAAAATAACGGTAAAAAATGGTTAATAATGGTAACTGGAGTAAAAATAACGGTAAAATAATAATAAATTCTGGTAACTGGATCTGAAGTGAAAAATAACGGTAAAATAATGGTAAATAATGGTAAATTAAGTGAAAATAACGGAAAAATAATGGTAAATAATGGTAACTGGAGCTGGAATGAAAATAACGGTAAAATAATGCTATATAATGGTAACTGGAGTGAAAATATCGGTCGAATAATGGTAAATTATGGTCACTGGAGCTGGATTGAAAATAACGGTAAAAGAATGGTAAATAATGGTAACTGGAGTCAAAAAAACGGTAACATAATGGTAATTTATGTCAACTGGAGCTGGAGTGAAAATATAGGTAATATAATGGTAAATAATGGTAAATGGAGTGAAAATAACGGTAAAATAATGGTAAATTATGGCAACTGCAGTGAAAATAACGGTAAAATAATGGTAAAAAATGGTAAATGGAGTGAAAATAACGGTAAAACAAGGCTAAATTATGGTAACAGGAGCTGGAGTGAAAAAAAAAGGTAAAATAATGGTAAATAATGGTAACTGGAGTGAAACTAACGGTAAAATAATGGTAAATAATGGTAACTGGAGTGAACATTACGGTAAAATAATGGTAAATAATGGTATCTGCAGGGAAATTAACGTGAAAAATAAAGGTAAATGATGGTAACTGGAGTGAAAATAACTATAAAATAATGGTAAAATATGGTATCTGGTGTACAAATAACGGTAAAATAACGGTAGAAATGGTAACTGGAGTGAAAATAACGGTAATAATGGTAAAAAATGGTAACGAGTGATAATAACGGTAAAAAATGGTAAAAATGGTAACTGGAGTGAAAATAACGGTAAAATTATGGTAAATTATGGTAACTGGAGCTGGAGTGAAAATAACGGTTAAATAATGCTAAATTATGTTAACTGGAGTGAAAATAACGATAAAATAATGGTTAATTATGGTTACAGGAGTGAAAATAACGGTAAAATAATGGTAAATTATGGTAACTGGAGTGAAAGTAACGGTTAAAGAATTTTAAATTATTTTAACTGGAGCTGGAGTGAAAAAAACGGTAAAAAAATGGTAAATAATGGTAAATGGAGTGAAAATAACTGCAAAATAATAATAAATTCTGGTAACTGGATCTGGAATGTAAAATAACGGTAAAATAATGGTAAATAATGGTAAATGAAGTGAAAATAACGGTAAAAAATGGTATATTATGGTAACTGGAGTAAAAATAACGATAAAATAATGGTAAATTATGGTTAATCGAGTGAAGATAATGGTAAAAAATGTAAATAATGGTAACTGGAGTGAAAATAAGGGGAAAATAATGGTAAATAATGGTAATTGGAGTGAAAATAACGGTAAAATAATGGTAAATATTGTTAAATGGTGTGAATATAACGGAAGAATAATGGTAAATAAAGGTAACTGGAGCTGGAGTGAAATTAACAGTAAAATAATGGTAAATAATGGTATCCTTAGTGAAAATAACGGTAAAATAATGGTAAATTATGGTAGCTGGAGCTGGAATGAAAATAACGGTAAGATAATGGTGAATAATGGTGACTGGAGTGAAAATAACGGTAAAATAATGGTAAATTATGGTGACTGGAGCTGGAGTGAAAATAACGTCAAAATAATGATAAAGAATGGTAAATGGAATGACAATGACGGTAAATTAATGGTAAATTATGGCAATTGCCGTAAAAATAACAGTAAAAAATATGGCAAATAATGGTAACTGGAGCTGGAGTGAAAATAACGGTAAAATAATGGTAAATAATGGTAAATGGAGTGAAAATAACGGTACAATAATGGTAAATTATGGTAACAGGAGCTGTAGTGAAAATAACGGTAAAATAATGGTTAATATTGGTAACTGGAGTGAAAATAACGGTAAAATAATGGTAAATTATGGTTAGTGGAGCTGGAGTGAAAATAACGGTAAAAATGGTTAATAATGGTAACTGGAGTGAAAATAACGGAAAAATAGTGGTAAATTATGGTGACTGGAGCTGGAGTGAAAATAACGGTAAAATAATTGTAAATTTTGGTAACTGGAGCTGGAGTTAAAATAACGGTAAAATAATGGTAAATAATGTTAACTTCATCTGGAGTGAAAAAAGAGGTAAAATAATGGTTAGTAATGATATATGGAGTGAAAATAACGGTAAAATAATGGTAAATATGGTAACGGCAGCCGGAGTGAAAATAAAGGTTAAATAATGGTAATTGGAGTGAAAATAACCGTAAAGAAATAGTAAATTATGGTAACTGGAGTGAAAATAATGGATAAAAGGTAAATAATGGTAACTAGAGTGAAAATAAGGCTAAAATAATGGTAAATAATGGTAACTGGAGTGAAAATACCGGTAAAATAATGGTAAATATTGTTAAATGGAGTGAAAATAACGGTAAAATAATGGTAAATTATGGTAACTGGAGCTGGATTGAAAAAACCGGTAAGATAATGGTAAATAATGGTAACAGGAGTGAAAATAACGGCAAAGTAATGGTAAATTATGGTAACTGGAGCTGGAGTGAAAATAACGATAAAATAATGGTAAAGAATGGTAAATGGAATGAATTACTGTAAAAAAATGGTAAATTATGGTAACTGAATTGAAAACAACGGTAGAATAATGGTACAAAATGGTAAATGGAGTGAAAATAACGGAAAAACAATGGTAAATAATGGTAACTGGAGCTGGAGTGAAAATAAAGGTAAAATAACGGTAAATAATGGTAACTGGAGTGAAAATAAAGGTAAAATAATGGTAAATAATGGTAACTTGAGTTTACATTACGGTAAAATAAAGGTAAATAATGGTAAATGGAGCTGGAATGAAAATAACGGTAAAATAATGGTAAATAATGGTTACTGGAGGGATAATAGCGTGAAAAAAATGGTAAATTATGGTAACTGGAGGGAAAATAACGGTTAAATAATGTAAATGATGGTAACTGGAGTAAAAATAAGGGTTGAATAATGGTAAATTATGGTAACTGGAGCTGGAGTGAAAATAACGGTAAGATAATGGTAAATAATGGTAACTGGAGCTGGATTTAAAATAACGGTAAAATAATGGTAAATAATGGTAACTTGAGTGGAAACATCGGTAACATAATGACAATTAATGGCAACTGGAGCTGGAGTGAAAATATCTGTAATATAATGGTAAATAATGGTAAATGGAGTGAAAATAACGGTAATATAATGGTAAATAATGGTAACGAGTGAAAATAACGGTAAAATAATGGTAAAATGGTAACTGGAGTGAAAATAAAGGTAAAATAATGCTAAATTATGGTAACTGGAGCTGGAGTGAAAATAACGGTAAAATAATGCTAAATTATGTTAACTTGAGTAAAAATAACGATAAAAAATTGTAAATTATGGTAACTAGAGTGAAAATAACGGTAACAAAATGGTAAATTATGGTAACTGGAGTGAAAATAACGGTAAAAAGAATTTAAATTATTTTAACTGGAGCTGGAGAGAAAATAACGGTAAAAAAATGGTTAATAATGGTAACTGGAGTGAAAATATCAGTAAAATAATGGTAAAAAATGGCAAGTGGAGCTGGAGTGAAAATAACGGTAAAAAAATGGTAAATAATGGTAACTGGAGTGAAAATAACGATAAAATAATGGTAAATATCGTTAAATGGTGTGAAAATAACGGTAGAATAATGGTAAATAATGGTTACTGCAGCTGGAGTGAAAATAACGGTAAAATAATGGTAAATAATGGTAAATGGAGTGAAAATAACGGTAAAATAATGGCAAATTATGGTAACAGGAGCTGTAGTGAAAATAACGGTAAAATAATGGTAAATATTGGTAACTGGAGTGAAAATAACGGTAAAATAATGGTAAATTATGGTTAGTGGAGCTGGAGTGAAAATAAAGGTAAAAAATGGTTAATAATGGTAACTGGAGTATAAATAACGGAAAAATAATGGTAAATTATGGTAACTGGAGCTGGAGTGAAATTAACGGTAAAAAAATGGTAAATAATGGTAGCCGGAGTGAAAATAACGGTATATAATGGTAAATTATGGTAACTGGAGCTGGAGTGAAAATAACGGTAAGATAATGATAAATAATGGTAACTGAAGTAAAAATAACGGTAAAATAATGGTAAATTATGGTCACTTGAACTGGAGTGAAAATAACGATAAAATAATGGTAAAGAATGGTAAATGGAATGAAAATAACGGTAAAAAAATGGTAAATTATGGTAACTGCAGTAAAAATAACGTTAAAATAATGGTACAACATGGTAAATGGAGCGAAAATAACGGAAAAACAATGGTAAATTATGCTAAATGGAGCTGGAGTGAAAATAAAGGTAAAATAACGGTAAATAATGGTAACTGGAGTGAAAATAACGGTAAAATAACGGTAAATAATGTTAACTGGAGTGAAAATAACGGTAAAATAATGGTTAAAAATGGTAAGTGGAGCTGAAGTGAACATAACGGTAAAATAATGGTAAATAATGGTAACTGGAGTGAAAATAACGATAAAATAATGGTAAATAATGTAACTGGAGTGAAAATAACGGTAAAATAATGGTAAAAATGGTAACTGGATTGAAAATAACGATAAAATAATGGTAAAAAATGGTAACTAGAGCTGGAGTGAAAATAACGGTAAAATAATGGTAAATAATGGTAACTGGAGTAAAAAAAACAGTAAAAAACATGGTAAATAATGGTAACTGGAGCTGGAGTGAAAATAATGGTAACATAATGGTAAATAATGTTAAATGAACTGAAAATAACTGTAAAATAATGGTAAATTATGGTAATTGGAGCTGAAGTGAAAATAACGGTAAAATAATGTAAAAATAATGGTAATTGTAGTGAAAATAACGGTAAAATAATGGTAAATTATGGTTAGTGGAGCTGGATTGGAAAATAACGGTAAAAATTGTTAATAATGGTAACTGGAGTGAAAATAACGGTAAAATAATGGTAAATTTTGGTAACTGGAACTGGAGTTAAAATAACGGTAAAATAATGGTAAATAATGGTAACTTAAGCTGGAGTGAAAAAAGCGGTAAAATAATGGTTAATAATGAAAAATGAAGTGAAGTGAAAATAACGGTATAATAATTGTAAATTATGGTAACTGGAGCTGTAGTGAAAATAACGGTAAAATAATGTAAAATAATGGTAACTGTAGTGAAAATTACGGTAAAAAATGGTAAATTATGGTAAGTGGAGCTGGAGTGAAAATAACGGTAAAAATGGTTAATAATGGTAACTGAAATGAAAATAACGGTAAAATAATGGTAAATTTTGGTAACTGGAACTGGAGTTAAAATAAAGGTAAAATAATGGTTAATAATGGTAACTTAAGCTGGAGTGATAATAGCGGTATAATAATGGTTAATAATGATAAATGGAGTGAAAATAACGGTAAAATAATGGTAAATAATGGTAACCCTAGCTGGAGTAAAAATAATGGTAAAATAATTGTTAATAACGGTAACTGGAGCTGGATTGATAATAACGGTAAAATAAGGGTAAATAATGGTAATTGGAGTGAAAATACCTTAAAAGAAGCAATATATGCATATCAGGAATCGCCACACTCACAAAACATACCACGCATCGAAAAAGAAGGGAGGAAGAGAGAGAGCGCATGTTTTATATAAGTATGTCAATTCAAATAGGACGCCACAAACAATTAACGAAGAAGAGAACCTTTGGGGATACCGCCTTGGAACGGTCAGTGGCAAAACAAATTGCCACTGGGGGTTTAAACCAGGTTCCAGGGGGTAAATAATGGTAATTGGAGTGAAAATAACGGTAAAATAATGGAAAATTATGGTTACTGGAGTGAAAATAATGGTAAAAAAAGGAAAATAATGGTAACTGGAGTGAAAATAGGGTAAAATAATGGTAAATAATGGTAACTGGAGTGAAAAAAACGGTAAAATAATGGTAAATATTGGTAAATTGAGTGAAAATAACTGTAAAATAATGGTAAATTATGGTAACTGGAGCTGGAATGAAAATAACGGTAAGATAATGGTAAATAATGGTAACTGGAGTAAAAATAACGGTAAAATAATGGTAAATTATGCTAACTGGAGCTGGAGTGAAAATAACGGTAAAATAATGTAAAATAATGGTCACTGTAGCGAAAATAACGGTAAAATAATGGTAAATTATGGTTAGTGGAGCTGGAGTGAAAATAACGGTAAAAATGGTTAATAATGGTAACTGAAATGAAAATAACGGTAAAATAATGGTAAATTTTTGTAACTTGAACTGGAGTTAAAATAAAGGTAAAATAATGGTTAATAATGGTAACTTAAGCTGGAGTGAAAATAGCGGTATAATAATGGTTAATAATGATAAATGGAGTGAAAATAACGGTAAAATAATGGTAAATAATGGTAACCGTAGCTGGAGTGAAAATAATGGTAAAATAATTGTTAATAACGGTAACTGGAGCTGGATTGATAATAACGGTAAAATAAGGGTAAATAAAGGTAATTGGAGTGAAAATACCTTTAAAGAAGCAATATATGCATATCAGGAATCGCCACACTCACAAAACATAGCCTCCCCACGCATCGAAAAAGAAGGGAGGAAGAGAGAGAGCGCATGTTTTATATAAGTATGTCAATTCAAATAGGACGCCACAAACAATTAACGAAGAAGAGAACCTTTGGGGATACCGCCTTGGCACGGTCAGTGGCAAAACAAATTGCCACTGGGGGTTTAAACCAGGTTCTAGGGGGTAAATAATGGTAATTGGAGTGAAAATAACGGTAAAATAATGGAAAATTATGGTTACTGGAGTGAAATTAATGGTAAAAAAAGGAAAATAATGGTAACTGGAGTGAAAATAAGGGTAAAATAATGGAAAATAATGGTAACTGGAGTGAAAAAAACGGTAAAATAATGGTAAATATTGGTAAATTGAGTGAAAATAACGGTAAAGTAATGGTAAATTATGGTAACTGGAGCTGGAATGAAAATAACGGTAAGATAATGGTTAATAATGGTAACTGGAGTAAAAATAACGGTAAAATAATGGTAAATTATGGTTACTGGAGCTGGAGTGAAAATAACGGTAAAATAATGGTAAATAATGGTAAATGGAATGAAAATAACGGTAAAATAATGGCAAACTATGGTAACTGGAGTGAAAATAACGGTAAAATAATGGTAAATAAAAGTAAATGGAGTGAAAATAACGGTAAAATAAAGGAAAATTATGGTAACTGGAGCTTGAGTGAAAATAAAGGTAAAATATTGGTAAATAATGGTAACTGGAATGAAAATAACGGTAAAATAATGGTAACTGGAGTGAACATTATGGTTAAATATAGGTAAATAATGGTAAATGGAGCTGGAATGAAAATAACGGTAAAATAATGGTAAATAATGGTAACTGGAGGGAAAATAACGCAAAAAAAAGGGTAAATTATGGTAACTGGAGTGAAAATACGGTATAATAATGGTAAATAATGGTAACTGGAGAAAAAATAACGGTAGAATAATGGTAATTTATGGTAACTGGAGCTGGAGTGAAAATATCGGTAAGATAATGGTAAATAATGGTAACTGGAGCTGGATTAAAAATAACGGTAAAATAATGGTAAATAATGGTAACTGGAGTGAAAATAACGGTAAAATAATGGTAAATTATGGTTAATGGAGCTGGAGTGAAAATAACGGTAAAAATGGTTAATAGTGGTAACTGGAGTGAAAATAACGGTAAAATAATGGTAAATAATGGTAACTGGATCTGGAGTGAAAATAACGGTAAAATAATTGTAAATTTTGGTAACTGGAGCTGGAGTTAAAATAACGGTTAAATAATGGTAAATAATGGTAACTGGAGTGAAAATATTGGTAAATCAATTGTAAATAATGGTAACTGGAGTGAAAATAACGGCAAAAAATGGCAAATCATGGTTACTGGAGCTGTAGTGAAAATAAAGGTAAAATAATGCTAAATAATGGTAACTGGAGTGAAAATAACGGTAGAATAATGGTAAATAATGGTAACTGGAGGGAAAATTACGGGAAAAAAATGGTAAATTATGGTAACTGGAGCTGGAGTGAAAATAACGGTAAAAAAATTGTAAATTATGGTAACTGGAGTGAAAATAACGGTATCATAATGGTAAATAATGGTAACTGGAGTAAAAATAACGGTCGAATAATGGTAAATTATGGTAACTGGAGCTGGATTGAAAAAAACTGTAAAATAATGGTAAATAATGGTAAATGGAGTGAAAATAACGGTAAAATAATGGTAAATTATGTTAACTTGAGCTGGAGTGAAAATAACGGTAAAATAATGGTAAATAGAAAAGCAACATATGCATATCAGGAATCGCCACACTCAAAAAACACAGCCTCCCCACGCAGCGAAAAAGAAGAGAGGAAGATAGAGAGAGCGCATGTTTTATATATGTATGTCAATTCAAATAGGACGCCACAAACATTTAATAAACAAGAGAACCTTTGGGGATACCGCCTTGGAACGGTCAGTGGCAAAACAAATTGCTACTGGGGGTTTAAACCAGGTTCTAGGGTGCACCAACCTCACACATGCCCCAACAGGTACTCGTATCACAAAACAAGTACAAATTGTCTTGGTGAAATAACTCCAACCCACCCATCAGCTCAACAATGTTGCATGCAAAAGCATACAAACATATAAACATAAGAATTTAATAGCATTGCAAAGCCAAAGGGCGGGTACTCAATGATCTTTCCGAGACCAGAGCACCTGGAGTAAAATCAGCAAGAACACGATGACAGGGATAAAAGAAACAAATCGAGCTTTAAGGTCCTTTAAAGAAAAGATTTCCCCATAAACTTTCATAAACTCTTACACCCCTGCCACCGTCGTGCAACCAAAGAGGTAAGCATAATGATCAACTGTAGATGGGTTAATCACCAGGCCTGCAGAGCGCTGTAAAATATCATGTTGGTAACCTTTCTTTTTAAATTTACAGATGGTTTTTACGAATAACCGGGAGAAATTAACATCGCCTTTTATCTTCTTAAGTTTATAAATTAAATCTCCATAAAAAACTGGCTGTGAAATTCCTTGTTGCAATAGTGATTTTAAACTGCAGCTGTATTTATGAATTAGATCTGGATATCGGCGATAAAACTTGCAAAAGGTTTTCCTTAATTTGTGATACCGATAACCTTGTTTTAAAAGTTTTTCTGTAATGCAAAGATTACGTTCATTGAAATCATTCACATCGTTGCAAGCTCTTGAAAAGCGAACAAGCTGTGAGATATAAACCCCGTAAGAAGTTGCACGAGGAACATCGCCGTCTAGAAACGGAAAGTTTACTATATTAAAATTAAAATCATCTCTTTTATCATAAATTTTAGTAGTGACGTAACCATTTTCGATGGATAGATTTAAATCAAGGAAGTTTGCTTGCTTTTCTGAAGTGTTCGCTTTGTTAAGCTGTAGTTCATTAGGATAAATCTTATTAACCAGTGATGGAAAATGGTTATTATCTATATTTAATAAATCATCAAGGTACCTCGAGGTGTTGTTAAAAGCTGTAATAATATCATCTTGATGTTCGGTAGAAAGAGATAACATGAAATCTCTTTCATAACAGTATAAAAACTGATCAGCAACAAGGGGTGCACAATTAGTACCCACTGGAATGCCTATTACTTGTTTATAAATAGAGGTACCAAATCTGAAATAAATATTATCCAATAAAAATGTGAGCGCCTGGATAAGGTCTTGACAGGTCCATGAAGTATAATTATCATAAGAACCATCTGTAAAGAATGCCCTATGTTCATTACAAGCAATAAATGTTTTATTTTCTCTAGCAAAAGTTTTTTCAATGAGACTGGTTAGCTTGTCTCTTATTAAATTATGAGGGAGAGAAATATACAAGGTAGAAAAATCATATGTAGACAAACAGAACGCCTGAAAATTATTTGATTTAAGTTTCTTCAAAACGTCATTTGAATTTTTTATAGACCAAAATAAATTTTTGCCAGTAGTTTCAAAAACTTTTTCGCAATACCTAATTACATGTTCTTTTATAGCTGTAAGACAAGATGTTAAGAGCACGGATAACAAGAACTAGAGTTAGCGATAAATCTTGCTTTGTACGGTGTTTTGTGCATTTTAGGCAACCAATACATAGTAGGTACTTTGTCTTGTTTCGGCTCAACACTGATTCTAAATTTTGTAATTTGTAGAGTGTGTGCAGTAACAATATCACTCTCAGATGAAGAAGTCAGTGTATAAGCATTAGTGCTATTAAGCTCTTCAGTTTGAACATTTATATAGTGTATACGTCACACTATAATAACATTATTTGAAGCCTTATCAGCAGGTGTTAAAACAAATTTGTTGTGAAAATCTTGAATACCTTTTTTCAAATGATGAAAGTTAAAACGAGGTCGAGGTGGTAGTAAAGCTATGTTTCTTTTATAGAAGGATATACGAGTGTCAATTATTTTGAATATTTGTTTTTTTCCAACTTGAAAGAGCATTAGGCTCAGCATGTTCTCGTTTACACCATTTATTGCAAAAAGAGTTTAAAGACTCTGCAATTTCCGCACGACAGGTATTAAAGTCGATGTCCGATGGAATTCTGTATTTTGGACCTTTTGAAATTAAATTGCGGATTCTCAAGTCTTTGATAACATTTAGATCCCCTGTAACGATATGACCGACAGGTTGATAGCAAAATTTTGAATTAGAACAGTCTCAAGATAATGGTGTGTTTTCAACAATCTGTAAATCCGAGGTAATTTTGTTGTAATTGAAAATTGTGTTTCTAATAGGCTTGTTATATTTATAACAAACGATTGGTGTTTCAGTATTCTTGAAATAATTAGGTATAGCCGATTCAACAGTTTTATCTTTAAATATACTTGGAAGGTCAATAAAATCTATGCCTTTATTTAAAAATGAAATTTTAAGGAAATGTCTTTGGTGATCAGATTCCAAGTCAATATGTGGTCTTAGAACATGCCGAGTGTAACACTGAGTAAGGCTTGCAACCTCATAAAGTGGATGAGTTCTAATAACAATATCATCGGCTTCCTTATCCACTTTTTGTAAACTTGAAATAGAAAGAGAAGCTAAACGCGACAGCATAGCATGTCTTCCAGAATGTTTTAAAATATTTTGAAGGTCATGAATAGAACAATGAACACGTGATTTTCTTTTGATGTTACCATTAGTCCTTATCCCATGTGACCTCGATTTTCGTTTTCGTATTTGAAGCAATCCAAAAATGTCAAAATCAGGGTTTTTTGAAATGTTGCCTTCTTGATAAATATTATCATTTAAACCAACTGGATAAGGAGTTTGTAGTTTTTTATCCAATTATCTTCTGAAACAAGTCTTGCTCTAATTTTAAATGCTCTTGAAGCACTGTTATCAAATATAATTTTTTCCAAAGGTTGAATACTAACGTGTTTTAAAGTGTGGCCAGATTGTTTAAAATGTTTATATAAATATGTATTGATTTTATTATTGTTTCGTATTTTAGAACAGTGCTGACTAAAACGTGTTTTTAAAGGGCGTCCCGTCTGTCCTACATATTGAATGCCACAATTTAAAGCGTTTCAAGTTAAAACATAAATTATATTATCTGTTTGTCAATCAATATCTGAATTAATATTTACTGAAAAAGTTCTTCCATTAACAGTTGATTTTATAGTCGAGCTACATTTTAAAGAACTACAGCACCTACACCTCTTTAAATTACACTTGTATATAAAAGGATACGATCTGCGTCTTCCGTCGTTTAGTTTTATAGGCGTGGAAATGTTATATTTTTTAAGAATATGAGATTTGATAGGTGACAATTTTATTTTTAAATTATTTTTAAATAAATGGGTACATTGTGCACTTTGCAAACCGGTCACATTGACGGAAGTAGCCGAAGATAAATTTATTGGAGATAAACAAATTGACGGTTGCATGTATTTGAAAGTATTTAATTTAGCCGGAATATGGACAGAAGACGCAGAAGATAGCCTGGGAGTTAAAATGTTTCCTTTTATTTTAAACGCCTTGATTATTTTGTTTGAAAAAATACCATTATATGATTAGCGACCTTCATTCATATCGCAAGTTTTTAAGTGACGTCACCATGCAATACATGACGTAAATGTTTGCGCGCTTATGGTTTTTTCTATAAATAGCACGCAGAACAATCTAAAAATATTGACATGTTGAATCACTGATCCCTAAATAATAAATGGGACTGTAAATGGTGCTTCCGAGTATATACAAAGGCCCAATTCTGTAACCAGATAATACACAAGAATAATACCATTTAAATATAACAGAAGGTCGGTGAACATACAACCTTCAATGTGGTATATAAGAGTATTTGGGTGAGTGGGGAGGGGTGTGAAAAATGACTGTAAAATACAATTCCTGAGGGATGAAACGATAACAGTATTGATTGAAAGTACGGGGAGACGTTTTACGGCCGCCACACAGCACAGACAAAACTACTGTGATTTTAAAAAAGCAACATATGCATATCAGGAATCGCCACACTCAAAAAACACAGCCTCCCCACGCAGCGAAAAAGAAGAGAGGAAGATAGAGAGAGCGCATATAACGAGTGAAAATAACGGTAAAATTTTGGTAAATTATCTGAACTGGAGTGAAAATAACGGTAAAATAATGGTAAATAATGGTAAATGGAGTAAAGATAACGGCAAAAGAATGGTAAATGATGGTAACTGGAGCAGGAGTGAAGAAACGGTAAAATAATTGTAAATCATGGTAACTGGAGTGAACATAATGGTAAAATAATGGTAAATAATAGTAGCTGGAGTGACCATTACGGTAAAATAATAGTAAATCATGGTAACTGGAGCTGGAGTGAAAATAACGGTAAAATAATGGTAAATAATGGTAACTAGAGCTGAATTTAAAATAACGGTAAAATAATGGTAAAAAAGGTAACTGGATTGAAGATAACGGTAAAAAAAAATGGTAAATTATGGTAACTGGAGTGAAAATAGCGGTAACATAAAGGTAAATAATGGTAATTGGAGTAAAAATAATGGTCGAATAATGGAAAATTATGCTAACTGGAGCTGGATTGAAAAAAAATGTAAAATAATGGTAAATAATGGTAAATGGAGTGAAAATTACGGTAAAATAATGGTAAATTATGTTAACTTGAGCTGGAGTGAAAATAACGGTAAAATAATGGTAAATAGAGTGAAAATAACGGTAAAATATTGGTAAATTATCTTAACTGGAGTAAAAATAACGGTAAAATAATGGAAAATTATGGTAAATGGAGTAAAAATAACGGTAAAATAATGGTAAATTATGGTAACTGGAGCTGGAGTGAAAATAACGGTAAAATAATTGTAAATAATGGCAACTGGAGTGAACATAACGGTGAAATAATGGTAAAAAATAGTAGCTGGAGTGACCATTACGGTAAAATAATGGTAAATAAAGGTAACTTAAGCTGGAGTGAAAATAACGGTAAAATAATGGTAAATAATGGTAACTGAAGTGAAAATAACGGTAGAATAATGGTAAATTATGGTAACTGGAGTGAAAATACCGGTTAAATAAAGGTAAATAATGGTAACTGGAGTGAAAATATCGGTAACATAATGGTAATTAATGGCAACTGGAGCTGGAGTGAAAATATCGGTAATATAATGGTAAATAATGGTAAATGGAGTGAAAATAACGGTAAAGTAATTGTAAATAATGGTAAAGGGAGTTAAAATAACGGTAAAATAATGGTAAATAATGCTAACGTGAGTGAAAATAACGATAAAATAATGGTAAATTATGGTAACTGGAGTGAAAATAACGGTAAAAGAATATTAAATTATTTTACCTGGAGCTGGAGTCAAAAAATAACGGTACAAAAATGTTTAATAATGGTAACTGGAGTGAAAATAACAGCAAAATAATGGTAAATTCTGGTAACTAGAGTGAAAATAACGGTAAAATAATGGTAAGTAATGGTCAATGAAATGAAAATAACTGTTAATAATGGTAAATAATGGTAACTGGAGCTGGAGTGAAAATAACGGTAAAATAATGGTAAATAATTGTAACTGGAGTGAAAATAACGGTCGAATAGTGGTAAATTATGGTAACTGGAGCTGGATTGTAAAAAACGGTAAAATAATGGTAGATAATGGTAACTGGATTGAAAATAACGGTAACATAACGGTAATTAATAGCAACTGGAGCTGGAGTGAAAATATCGGTAATATAATGTTATATAATGGTAGCTGTAGTGAAAATAACGGTAAAATAATGGTGAATAGAGTGAAAATATCGGTAAAATAATGCTAAATAATGGTAACTGTAGGGAAAATAACGGTAGAATAATGGTAAATGGAGTGAAAATAACGGTGAAATAATGGTAAATTATGGTAACTGGAGCTGTATTGAAAATAACGGTAAAATAATGGTAAATAATGGTAACTGGAGTGAAAATAACGGTAGAATAATAGTAAATTATGGTTACTGGAGCTTGAGTGACAATAACGGTAAAAAATGGTTAATAATGGTAACTGGAGTGAAAATAACGGAAAAATAAGGGTAAATTTTGGTAACGGGAGCTGGAGTGAAAATAACGGTAAAATAATGGTAAATTTTGGTAACTGGAGCTGGAGTTAAAATAACGGTAAAATAATGGTAAATACTGGTAACTTAAGCTGGAGTGAAAATAGCGGTAAAATAATGGTTAATAATGATAAATGGAGTGAAAATAACGGTAAAATAATGGTTAATAATTGTAACTGGAGCTTGAGTGAAAATAACGGTAAAATAATGCTAAATAATGGTAGCTGGAATGAAAATAACGGTAAAATAATGTTAAATTATGGTAACTGGAGCTGGAGTGAAAATAACGGTAAGATAATGGTAAATAATGGTAACTGGAGTGAAGAAAACGGTAAAATAATGGTAAGTTATGGTAACTGGAGCTGGAGTGAAAATAACGGTAAAATAATGGTAAATAATGGTAACTGGAGTGAACATAACGGTAAAATAATTGTAAATAATAGTAACTGGAGTGACCATTACCGTAAAATAATGGTAAATAAAGGTAACTTGAGCTGGAGTGAAAATAACGGTAAAATAATGGTAGATAATGGTAACTGCAGTAAAAGTAACGGTAAGAAATGGTAAATTATGGTATCTGGAGTGAAAATAACGGTAAAATAATGGTAAATAATAGTTACTGGAGTGAAAATATCGGTAACATAATGGTAAATAATGGAAAATGGAGTGAAAATAATGGTAAGATTGTGGTAACGGTAAAATAATGGTTAAAATGGTAACTGGAGCAAATATAACGGTAAAATAATAGTAAATTATGGTAACTGGAGCTGGAGTGAAAATGACTGTAAATAATGTTAACTGGAGTGAAAATAACGATAATATGATGGTAAATAATGGTAACTGGAGTGAAAATAACGGTAAAATAATGGTAAATAATGGTAACTGGAATGAAATAAGGGTAAAAGAATTTTAAATTATTTAAACTGGAGATGGAGTGAAAATAACGGTAAAATAATGAAAAATAATTGTAACTGGAGTGAAAATAACGGTCGAATAATTGTAAATATTGGTAACTGGAGCTGGATTGAAAAAAAACGGTAAAATAATGGTAAATAATGGTAACTGGAGTGAAAATATCGGCAACATAATGGTAATTAATGGCAACTGGATCTGGAGTGAAAATATCGGTTATATAATGGTAAATAATGGTAACTGGAGTGAAAATATCGGTAAAATAATGGTAAATAATGGTAAATGGAGTGAAAATAACGATAAAATAATGGTGAATTATGGTAACTGGAGTGAAAATAACGGTAAAATAATGGTAAAAACGGTAACTGGAGTGAAAATAACGGTAAAATAACGGTAAAAAATGGTAACTAGAGCTGGAGAGAAAATAACTTTAAAATAATGGTAAATAATGGTAAATGGATTGAAAATAACGGTAAAATAATGGTAAATTATGGTAACTAGAGCTATAGTGACATAACGTTATAATAATGGTAAATAATGGTTACTGGAGTGAAAATAACGGTAAAATAATGATAAATAATGGTTAGTTGAGCTGGAGTGAAAATGACGGTAAAAAATGGTTAATAATGGTAACTGGATTGAAATTAACGGTAAAAAAATGGTATATTATAGTAAATGGAGTGAAAATATCGACAAAATAATGGTAAATGAAAGTTACTTGAGTGAAAATAATGGTAAAAATGGTAAATAATGGTAACTGGAGTGAAAATTATAGTAAAATAATGGTAAATAATGGTAACTGGAGTGAAAATAACGGTAAAATAATGTTAAATATTGGAAATGGAGTGGAAATAAAGGTAAAAAAATGGTAAATAATGGTAACTGGAGCTGGAGTGAAAATAACGGTAAAATAATGGTAAATAATGGTAGCCGGAGTGAAAATAACGGTAAAATAATGGTACATTATGGCAACTGGAGCTGGAGTGAAAATAACGGTAAGATAATGGTAAATAATTGTAACTGGAGTGAAAATAACGGTAAAATAATAGTAAATCATGGTGACTGGAGCTGGAGTGAAAATAACGGTAAAATAATGGTAAATAATGGTAAATGGAATGAAAATAACGGTAAAATAATGGTAAATTATGGTAACTGGAGGAAAATAACGGTAAAATAATGGTAAATAATGGTAACTGGATTGAAAATAACGGTAAAACAATGGTAAATTATGGTGACTGGAGCTGGAGTAAAAATAACGGCAAATAAAGCTAGAATGAAAAAAATGGTCAATAATGGTAACTAGAGTGAAAATAACGGTAAAATAATGTAAATAATGGTAACTTGAGTAAAAATAACGGTAGAATAATGGTAATTTATGATAACTGGAGCTGGAGTGAAAATAACGGTAAGATAATGGTAAATAATGGTAACTGGAGCTGGATTTAAAATAGCGGTAAAATAATGGTAAATAATGGCAAAAATGGTAACTGGAGTGAAAATAACGGTAAAATAATTGTCAATTATGGTAACTGGAGCTGGATTGAAAATAACGGTAAAATAATGCTTAATTATGTTAACTGGAGTGAAAAAAACGATAAAATAATGGTAAATTATGGTAACTGGAGTGAAAATTACGTTAAAATATTGGTAAATTATGGTAACTGGAGTGAGAATAACGGTAAAAGTATTTTAAATTATTTTAACTGGAGCTGGAGTGAAAAGAACGGTAAAAAAATGCTTAATAATGGTAACTGGAGTGAAAATAACGGTAACATAATTATAAATTCTGGTAACTGGATCTGGAGTGAAAAATATCGGTAAAATAATGGTAAATAATGGTAAATGAAGTGAAAATAACGGAAAAATAATGGTAAATAATGGTAACTGGAGCTGGAGTAAAAATAACGGTAAAATAATGGTAAATAATTGTAACTGGAGTGAAAATAACGGTCGAATAATGGTAAATAATGGTAACTGGAGCTGGAGTAAAAATAACGGTAAAATAATGGTAAATAATTGTAACTGGAGTGAAAATAACGGTCGAATAATGGTAAATTATGGTAACTGGAGCTGGATTGAAGATAACGGTAAAATAATGTTAAATAATGGTAACTGGAGTGAAAATAACGGTAACATAATGGTAATGAATGGCAACTGGAGATGGAGTGAAAATATCGGTAAAATAATGATAAATAATGGTAAATGGAGTGAAAATAACGGTAAATTATGGTAAATAATGGTAACTTGAGTGAAAATGACGGAAAAAAAAATTGTTAAAAAAATGGTAACTGGATCTGGAGTGAAAATAACGGTAAAATAATGGTAAATAATGGTAACTGGAGTGAAAATAACTATAAAATAAGAGTAAATTATGGTAACTGGAGTAAATATAACGGTAAAATAATGGTAAAAATGGTAACTGGAGTGAAAATCACGGTAAAATAATGGTAAAAAATGGTAACTGGTGCTGGAGTGAATATAACGGTTAAATAATGGTAAATAATGGTAACTGGAGTGAAAAAAAAACAGTAAAAACATGGTAAATAATGGTTACTGGAGCTGGAGTGAAAAGAACGTTAAAATAATGTTAAATAATGGTAAATGGAGTGAAAATAACGGTAAAATAATGGTATATTATGGTAACTGGAGCTGTAGTGAAAACAACGGTAAAATAATGGTAACTGGAGTAAAAATAACGGTAAAAAAATTGTTATTTATGGTTAGTGGAGCTGGAGTGAAAATAACGGTAAAAAATGGTTAATAATGGTAACTGGAGTGAAAATAACGGAAAAATAATGGTAAATTATGGTAACTGAAGCTGGAGTGAAAATAACGTTAAAATAATGGTAAATTTTGGTAACTGGAGCTGGAGTTAAAATAACGGTAAAATAATGGTAAATAATGGTAACTTAAGCTGGAGTGAAAAAAGCGTTAAAATAATGGTTAATAATGATAAATGGAGTGAAAATAACGGTAAAATAATGGTAAATAATGGTAACTGGAGCTGGAGTGAAAATAACGGTAAAATAATGGTAAAAAACGGTAACTGGAGCTGGATTGAAAATAACGGTAAAAAAAATGGTACATTATGGTAACTGGAGTTAAAATAACGATAAAATAATTGTAAATTATGGTTACTGGAGTAAAAATAAGGGTAAAAAAGGTAAAAAATGGTAACTGGAGAGAAAATAAGTGTAGAAAATGGTAAATAATGGTATCTGGAGTGAAAATAACGGTTAAATAATGGTAAATATTGGTAAATGGAGTGAAAATAACGGTAAAATAATGGTAAATAATGGTAACTGGAGCTGGAGTGAAAATAACGGTAAAATAATGGTAAATAATGGTAGCCGGAGTGGAAATAACGGTAAAATAATGGTTAATTATGGTAACTGGAGATGGAGTGAAAATAACGGTAAAATAATGGTAAATAATGGTAACTGGTGCTGGAGTGAAAATAACGGTAAAATAATTGTAAATAACGGTAACTGGAGCTGGGTTGAAAATAACGGTAAAAAAATGGTAAATAATGGTAACTGGATTGAAAATAACAGTCAAATAATTGTAAATTATGGTGACTGGAGCTGGAGTGAAAATAACGGTAAAATAACGGTAAATAATGGTAAATGGAGTGGAAATAACGGTAAAACAATGGTAAATTATGGTAACTGGAGGTGGAGTGAAAATAACGGTAAAATAATGGTAAATAATGGTAACTGGAGTGAAAATAACGGTAAAATAATGGTAAATAATGGTAACTGGAGTGAACATTACGGCAAAATAAAGGTTAATAATGGTAAATGGAGCTGGAATGAAAATAACGGTAAAATAATGGTAAATAATGGTAACTGGAGGGAAAATAACGTAAAAAAATGGTAAATTATGGTAACTGGAGTGCAAATAACGGTAAAATAATGGTAAATTATGGTAACTGGAGCTGGAAGGAAAACAAAGGTAAGATAATGGAAAATAATGGTAACTGGAGCAGGATTAAAAATTACGGTAAAATAATGGTAAATAATGGTAACTGGAGTGAAAATATCGGTAACATAACTGTTCGTGATTACTTCGGGAAGGAAAGTGATTCATTGAGTTGTACACGAACTCCGGTAACCGACAAGAAAGGAAATTTGGTAGAAACGAAATACAAGATAGCAAGTGGTAAGTCACACTTGTATACTCTAAATATGTACCACACAACTTGCTCTTGTCTTGTTAATGGCAGAAAAGCCGAAGAATTTGTTGAGACTGACTTGCCTGCAATATTAGACATGGTAGAATCAGCGGTCATCAAAAACAACACGACATTAGCTCAATTTAATCATGACATCAAGGAAACGTTAATGCATCATTTTGATGACACATCTGAGAGATCAATGAGTACATCTACAAAAACAAATAGTGTTGATATTATGACAACCACAGAAATGGCCAGTTTTGTACATTCTGTAAATGATCAAATTCTAAACTTTTCCACTTCTGACCCCGAGGATCCATATGACTGTGAGATAGAGAGTGAGAAAAAAGAATATGAGCAACCCTCAAATAGTATTCTCTCAAACATCGAAGAAAGTATTGCCGGACTTTATAGTTTGTTAAAGCAGCACATCGATGACACCGTATTGCAATTTGCGCAAATTCAAGATCAAATTAAAAGTATTAAAAATCAAGCAATTACCAACGTCAACTCAGTTAGCCATCAAATTGAATGTGTTGCTGATTCAACTCAGAATATCCAATCAGAACTAACCGTAGCAACAACAACTATTCAACGCAGACTTCAGTCAATTTCTGATCATCTGAAATCTCAGAAAGTTACGGAAAATCACATTATTCATACTGAAAATATTTCTCGGCATGAAAGAAAGTCACTTAGTCCAAAATCGTTGCCTTCAAACAACACAGAAGTAAAGAAAGTTAAGGAAGTTGACACACATGTTAATGAACAATTTGACTGTAACAAAAAGAATAAATCAACCACGCTGATTATTGGCGATTCCATCCTTAAGGGAATTAAACTCCGCGGTCTTCAGGAACAAACTGATGTAAGAACAATACGAGGTGCAGATACGGCAGAAATATCTACTTATATCAAAACGGAGCTAAGTCATTGTTATTATAAAAATGTAATCGTTCATGTTGGTGGAAATGACATTTCAAACGGCAAATCTATCCAGACGATACAACACGAATTTCAAAAGATGATGGACTTTCTTGAAGAAAAAGATTGCAAAATATTTTTATGCACAGTTTGTCCACGCCAAGATATAGATGTTTCGCATCTAAACAAAATGATAAAAGAAATCTGCCAAATACGCAAAATCACCTGTATTGAAAACTATTCCGCTTTCATTAACGGCAATGGGAATACTGCACGTCAGATGTTTCAACGTGACGGCATCCATCTATCTCCTCGTGGAACCAGCACGTTATTACATAACATACACAACTCAACAGTAGTATTAAAGGAGCGATCCACAGAAAGTTTCTATCGTTCGAGGCAAGCTGACAATCACGGAAACTACCGAAGATTTCCGCCCAGGGGGAATCCCACCGAAGTTCGACGTCATCATTACCCGAGACATGGTCAACAACGTTCTACTTGGTCGCCGGCATCAGGTTATCGAATTGGAGGTAACTCCAGGTCAAACCAAAATAAACACTATGGACAGTACTAGGACACTCTGAGCAGTATCAAAGAATCTAATAGTTATATTTCTAATCAAAATATGTTTTATGTTTTTAATGATTTATGTTCTGAATGTAATAATCTTTTTAATATGTGTACATGTAATTTTCCTTTGGGTGAAAAAACACTAAATGCTCAATTACTAATGCAGACTAATTCAATGTGTAATAACAGTTCATGCAGCGATGAACGCAATGCATACTCTCCAAATGTTGTTAATGCCACAAAACAATACTCACCATTTCAATTCGTAAGCAAAGGATTTAAAGTAGTTAATCTTAATATTCAACATATTTTACCGAAATTGGATGAAATCAAGATATTACTTTTTGAAGATCCCATTCATGTTTTAGGATTATGCGAAACTTTTTTGACTGAGAATACTGTAAATGATGAAATTCATATTCATGGTTATAATTTGGAAAGAAGAGACAGATTTTCAAAACAAGGTGGTGGAATAGTAGTTTATATAAAAGATATTGTTTCATATCGGCGAAGATTAGACCTCGAAAATGATATCTTAGAATCACTTTTTATTGAAATAATTGTACCAAACGGAAAGCCTTTCATTTTAAACTTTGTGTATAGACCGCCTTCCGCATTACAAAGTTGGATAGAGTCTTACGAACAACAAGTAACTAGAGCACAGGAATTGTTTGATGAAATATATTCTCTTGGGGATTATAATTTTGATTTCTCGCCAGAAAAAGGATTTAAAAATAACAAATGGAATGCAACAATTATGTGTTTAGGCATGACGCAAATGGTAAGATCCCAAACCAGGGTAACTGAAGCGAACAGCTCAATTATCGACCACATATACTCAACCTTTCCTGAAAATATTATTGAGGTAACTGTTCCCAAAATCAGTTTGAGCGATCATTATCCTATATGTTTTACCAGAAAAATCAAGCAAATGCGTTGTAACTCACAAAGTAGACATACCACGATAAAATACAGATCATTTAGCAAATTTAATGAAAACGAATTTAATACGGATCTTTTAAACTATGGCATTGATTATGTTGAATCAATACCGTACCCCTCTGATGCGCTTGATATTTTTTACAACATATTCTATGATGTGTTAAATAAACACGCACCGATAAAAGCTAAACGCATAAAAAGACAACATCAACCTGACTGGTACTCGGAAGAAATTAAACATGCTCGGAAAACAAGGGATTTATTTCATGCCAAAAAGGATTGGAAAAACTACAAAGTTTGGCGTAATAATACTATAAAACTTATTGAACAAGCTAAAACAAATTTTTACAATAATGCTATTAAAGACAATTTGGATTCAAAATTACTGTGGAAACATATAAAAACTGTGTCCTCGGATGATATTCACAAACCATGTTCATTGCCATCTACACTTATATTTCACGGCAGCACTTTAACTAAGGAACACGACATAATAAATGCCCTGAATTGTCATTTTATTAATATTGCTGACTCACTAATAAATTCCAACTTGTGTATCACAGATTTCAATGATTTAAAACTTTATCTAGATGAAAAATTGAAATATAAAGCATTTACTATTAAATTAATTACGCCATTTGAGGTTAAAAAGATAATAGATTCATTTAATATAAAGAAGGCTACTGGGCCTGATGGGATTGGACCACGTATTTTAAAAATAAGTTGTGATTATATTTCGTCTGCTATTGCGAAAATTATTAATGATTGCATAGTGTTAGGCGATTTTCCCAACAAGCTTAAAGAGGCAGCAGTTCTTCCTCTTCATAAAAAAGGGCAAAGAGAAGACCCTAATAATTACCGACCGATATCAATTTTAAACACTATTTCAAAAATTATTGAACGCCACGTGGCAAATCAATTTCACGAGTTTTTGCAATCTACAAACATTTTACACAAGACTCAGTCTGGATTTAGGAAAACCCATTCATGCCAAACAGCCCTTGCATACCTAATTGATAACTGGATGACAGATATTGATAGTGGTAAACTAGTTGGAAGTGTATTCTTAGATCTTAGCAAAGCATTCGACATGGTTAATCATGAAATTCTTCTGCATAAACTAAAACTTTATCACTTCGATAACCAGGCGTTAAAATGGTTTAAATCTTATTTAACAGATAGACACCAATTTGTCAAGGTTAATAATTTCGAGTCACAAAAACTCCGTATCAAGTCCGGGGTGCCCCAGGGTTCTATTCTAGGTCCTCTGTTATTTTTGCTTTATGTCAATGACCTACCTTTATCGGCACCAGAATCTAATCTAGACATGTATGCTGATGATTCAACCTTGCATTGTTCTGCAAAGAATGTTTCTGATATTCAAGAAAAACTTCAAAAAGATCTTATTAATATAAACAACTGGTGTTCTTTAAATAGCATGGCATTAAATCCTGCAAAAACAACTTGCATGCTCATTGGTCAAAATCAAAGATTGAAACGTTCTGCTCATCTAAATGTTTCAATAAATCAATTGCATATTCAAAATGTTGAAACTCAGATTATTTTAGGTGTTACCGTAGACAAAACCATGAAATGGTCACCACAAATAGACAATGTTTGCAAAAAACTTAAGTCAAAATTATATCTGTTTCATCGCATATCAAAATATCTCACTCATGAAATGAAAGAAATGTTTTATAATGCTTATGTTACTCCAATTATAGATTATGGGTTAGTTACATGGGGAGGATGCTCAAAAAGACTGTTAGATAAGGTCTTCAAATTTCAACATAAATTTGCAAAACTGATATTTCCTAAACAAGCTAATGTGCAACGGTCAATTCTTTTCAAGAACGTAAACTGGTTACCAATAACAGACCGTTTTAAATACTATATTGCTATTCTCGTTTATAAAACTATTAACAATTTAGCTCCTTCATACATGAGAGAATTAATTCATACTTGTAACAATAAAAACTACAATTTGCGATCCCAAAGTAATTTAAATCTAGTTGTCCTAAAACCAAACACAGAATACCTTAAAAAGACATTCAGTTACTCTGGAATGGTGATCTGGAATACAATTCCAGTTTCAATAAAATTTATATCGAAACTTGAAATTTTTAAAAAGACTTATAAAACATACTTGCTAAAAAATATTTTGACTTCTTAGACCACTGCTCGGTAAACGTGTGTGATTTTGTGTTGTTAATATATTTTTTTTAATTTAATTTTTATTATTTATTATTGATATTATTGAATTATTGTTGTGTGTGCGTGTGTTTAGTTAGATGGCCTCTTGAAAATAAGTTTTGTATAATTGTTCTTTGACTATTTATGAAACTTAAGAGTTTACCATCTTAAAATAAAGAATTTATTATTATTATTATTATTATTATTATTATTATTATTATTATTATTATTATTATTATTATTAACATAATGGTAATTAATGGCAACTGGAGCTGGAGTGAAAATATCGGTAATATAATGGTAAATAATGGAAAATGGAGTGAAAATAAGGGTAAAATAATGGTAAATAATGGTAACGAGTGAAAATAACGCTAAAATAACGGTAAAAATGGTAACTGGAGTGAAAATAACGGTAAAATAATGGTAACTTATAGTAACTGTAGCTGGAGTGAAAATAACGATAAAATAATTGTAAATTATGGTTACTGGAGTGAAAATAAGGGTAAAAAAGGTAAATAATGGTAACTGGAGTGAAAATAAGTGTAGAAAATGGTAAATAATGCTATCTGGAGTGAAAATAACGGTTAAATAATGGTAAATATTGGTAAATGGAGTGAAAATAACGGTAAAATAATGGTAACTGGAGCTGGAGTGAAAATAACGGTAAAATAATGGTAAATAATGGTAGCCGGAGTGGAAATAACGGTAACATAATGGTAAATTATCGTAACTGGAGGTGGAGTGAAAATAACGGTAAAATAATGGTTAATAATGGTAACTGGAGCTGGAGTGAAAATAACGGTAAAATAATTGTAAATAACGGTAACTGGAGCTGGGTTGAAAATAACGGTAAAAAAAATGGTAAATAATGGTAACTGAATTGAAAATAACAGTCAAATAATGGTAAATTATGGTGACTGGAGCTGGAGTGAAAATAAGGGTAAAATAATGGTAAATAATGGTAAATGGAGTGGAAATAACGGTAAAACAATGGTAATGTAACGACCCTTGATTTCATATTTAATTTTGGCAATTCACTGTACCAATATTTATTTACATTTAGTAGTTCATATTAATTTTCCCAAAAGTGTGTCTCCCTTCTTATTGAAATTTTTATTAAGAATAAATGTGTACTTGTGGGCTTTCCCCTCCCACCCATTTGATTGCTGTTTATTACGGTTTTGACTTGTTGTTATGTATGTTATGCATACTAGAAAAAAGCATAAATGATATTTTCAATTCATGAAATGATTGAATATTGTATATTTTATTGTTAACAGATACTGTGCACCGCTAGAAATGCATTATTTTTCTCTGTGTTTACGGAAAATTTGTAAAGGTTTGTATTTACCTCGTACGTCATAAAGGACCTTTTTCCGTATTAAAATCCCATTGTAATCAATCACTCATCACTATAGCGTGTCAGTGAATCATTATTCATCACACATCATTACTTTATTGTTGTGAAATCGTTTAACTTATTGTGAATACCCCACCACTTCCGTGTTTGGACGGCCATCTTCACAGTATGAGCACGCGATAGTTGTATGACGTCACAAGGTCATATAAAAGCAGCTACGGCGGGAAATTCAATTGGTGTTGTTTTGGACACCGTGAGCGTCGGTTAGCTCTCCAAATATTTTAGTGTGTGGTTAAAATTAAATATCACCTAGAATTATATTCCAAAGTGTCTAAAAATGTCCCAAGAAGAGGTGAGAAATACCAAAGTGTAGTAAATACAAGTTTTTAAAATGATTTTAGTTGTTTAAATAAGTGTCTTAAATTTAAGCTCAACCATCTCCAGTGTTTACCGGGTGTGTTCCTTAAAAATCGCCAAAGTGTGGTAAAATTGCCAAACGTGTTGTGATAATGTGTTTTAAAGTGTTTTGTGCGTGCTCTATTTAGTTAAAGTGTTTTACTTGCGAGTTTAGATAAACAAGCTAAAATTATCCAATAGTGACTGTGTTCAGATTTTCTAAGTGCCGTAGTTTTACCGAAGCTTAAAAATCGGTATTTTCTAAGTTGGGTATTTTAACCATGATGACGGTGTAGGCTTTCTATTTGAAGTGTGGTAATTTATATATTAATAGTGATAGTGATTATTCGCAGAATAAAAACAAATTCGCCAGTGTGTTAAATCTCACGACTCACTTCTGTATTAAGTGTAAATTTGTGTAATTTATCCAGCGGGACGACTAAGTGTCAAAATATTACCACTTGGTAAACTTTAAGAACTACGAGTGACTGAATTTATATTTGTTCTCATATCAGTAATATAATTGTACGACTACCTAGGGTGCACAGTGTTTTTACTGTAATTTGTTTAAAGTTTTGCGTAATTTGCCATGACAATATAGTTATTTGTTAAGGTTTAAACAAATAAACTTTAAACCTTATTTAGCCACCATTATTACTTTACCGAAGTTGCCAAAAGCCGGGCCCAAGCCAACCCGTTGTAGGAACCTATTATCCTAATTGGATAGGCGGTTCGCTACAAATTTGGTGGCAGCGGTGGGATAACAAAAAGTATTTCCCGTAAATTGCATACTGTGTCATAAATAAACGTGCAGTAATACTAGTGTTTTGAGTGACTACAAGTTGCTTTTTTTTTCCTTGGTATCGGTGGTAACTTTCGGAAATAAACATGGATGATTCGGACGTTATTACCTTTAAATCGCCCAATAAATTATGTGTGCAAAACTTAAGCAACAGTGAGCCAGATCAAGATGAAAATGAATCAATTTGTCAAGATAATATTGGCGATTATGAACCGACCGTAGGGTATCGGTCTTGTTCACCGGTAAGAGCTGGAGATGGTATTGATGTTCAAAATAATTTTGAAAAGTTTGCTCATGCTATCCAAAGAACTGTGCAATCTATTAAATCAGATTTAAGGCAAAATATGGCTGAATTTAGTGAAAAACTGCAGACAATGCAGGAGCAAATTAACCACGTAAAAAGTTGTAATGACCAAACGGTGCTAAGAGAGCCAGTACCCAATTCATCCAAACCAATTGTTGTGGGGCTGGGACAGAGTACCAATACCCAAGGTATTACGGCAAATGGTCCCAGTGAACCGTCTATAAACTGCCGAGAATCGCCCGGTGATTCAAACCTATCTGCAACACCCCTTGTATTTCGAAGTCGTGTAACAACTGAGAATACAAGTAGCCGGCAGTTTAATCAAGAAATTTGTGGTAGAAATAAACTTAAACCACAAACTTACGATGGTTCTGATGACTAAGATGAATATTTAACACAGTTTAATATTGTGTCTGAACTAAATGGCTGGAATTACGCGTCAAAATCACTGTTTCTCGCAAGTAGTATAGTAGGATCGGCGAGGGCTATCTTATGTGAGCTTGACTCAGAAAAACGCCGCGATTTTGATGCAATTGTTACCGCGCTACAAAACCGTTATGGGTCCGTACATAGAGCCGAAATTTTCCGTTCTCAGCTCGAAGCGAGACACTTAGAACGTAATGAGACTATTCCTGAGCTCGCACAGTCAGTGAAAAAGTTAACTCGTAAAGCCTATCCAAGTGCTTCCTCTGAGGTAATTGAATTGCTAGCGCTAGACTTCTTTATTGATGCGTTACAAGACGCTGACATACGGCTAAGATTAAGAGAGGTTGGTCCTAAGTCGATTAGTGAGGCTGAGAGAATTGCCGTAAGATTGGACGCGCATAAAGTAGCTGATAGAAGTCGGGTGTGCGTAGTGTGCGTCAGGTTACGTCCGAAAAGACGAATACTGAAAAGAGGATTGATGAACTGACTGATCAACTCAAGCAGTTGATGGATCAAATGAAAAGTTACTCCCAAACTAATAAGTTTCATAATCAAAACGGTGGCGGCCATAACAAAACTAATGACAATGATTGGAAACAGGGTAAAAATGGTTGGAGGCAAAATAAAAACAACCAATTCAGCCGTGGTAACTCTTCTGGGTCAGACAACAAACAAAACCAGGGAAACGAGGAAAGGTCGAGTTCAAGGACCAGCACTCGACCAGCCGCGAATGGTCCGAATCCAAGCAATTAAATAATAATAGTGAGATGACGAGTGATAGTGGGTTTTATCTGAGTGTGAAAATTTTAAACACTAAACTTGCTATGTTATTTGATACGGGTTCTAGTGCTACATTATTAAAAAGAGAAATATATGACAAGTGGTCAACAGATGACCGGCCAGAAATTCAACCGGTGAATATGTCTCTCACTACGGCAACTGGGGAGTCTTCGCCGGTACTTGGAAAAATTAATGTTGAAATGAAGATAGGGAAATTTCGTCATGATATACTCTTGGCAAATATCAAAAGTGATGGTATAGTCGGTCTAGACTTACTGCAAAGTCAAGGTTGCCAAATAGATCTGGGTAAAAACAGGATAATGATAAACGGTGAAACTGTGGAGTGCTACCAAAAAGAGGATCATTATGTGCCAAGTTGTTGCCGGGTAGAAATTAAAGAAAATGTGGTTATACCCCCTGAACCAGAAAAAATTTTACCTGGTACACTAGAAACAAGGATTAAAGGTTGGACCGGTATTGTCGAACCGAATGTAAGCTTTATACAGAAAAGTGGTCTACTGGTTGCAAAATCACTTGTGAATGTAAACAGCGACCAAATACCCATAAGAGTGGTCAATCTAAGTAGTAAGTCGTGTACAGTGTATAAAAACACAACAGCCGCTTATATAGAAGCTGTGCAATATGGCCAGGATGAAATAGTAGAGACAGTAAATACTGTTTATACTGAAGATTTGACCGGTGAGGTACCTAACCATCTTAAAGATGTATATCAAAGAGCGTGTGACAATCTCTCATTGCAACAGCAAAAGCAAGTCAAGGACTTGTTAATTAAACACCAAAGCGTCTTTTCCAAGGATTCGAGTGATATTGGAAGGACAAATCTTGTAGAACATACAATTGATACCGGAAATGCTAAACCAATTAAACAAGATCCGTATCGGGTCCCACTTGCAAAAAGGGAAGCTGCAGAGAAAGAAATTAGAGAAATGGCCGAGAAGGGTATTATAGAGCCGTCTGTGCAGTCCAGTGGTTATGGTTACAAAACCGAATGGTTCTGTACGGTTTTGTTGTGATTTCCGTAAACTTAATGACTGTACTGTTAAGGACAGTCAACCATTACCGAGAATCGATGACACCTTAGATGCATTATCCGGTTCAGCTTGGTTCAGTACGCTTGATTGCAAATCAGGATTTTGGCAAGTGGGCCTATCTCCCAAAGACCGTAATAAGACAAGTTTCTGCATACAAGGAGGCCCTGTCTGGCAGTTTACTGTCATGCCCTTTGGACTTTGTAATGCACCGGCTAGATTTGAACGGTTAATGGAGTTTGTGTTGTCAGGTCTTACTTGGAAAAAATGTTTGGTTTACATGGACGATATTATTTCATATTCCAAAACATTTGAAGAGCACCTCAATAATTTGGATGAAATATTTAAGAGAATGCATGAAGCCAATCTAAAATTGAGTCCGGAAAAATGCGTGTTATTTCAACGTCAAGTTGGATTTTTGGGTCATCTGATTAGTGAGAAGGGTATCGAGACTGATCCTAAGAAGATTGAGGATGTTGTAAATTGGCCTCTCCCACGTAACGTTAGGGAAGTAAGAAGCTTTTTGGGACTTTGTTCTTACTACCGAAAGTTTGTGAAAGATTTTTCGACCGTAGCTAAACCATTGCATAAGTTAACAGAAAAGGGTGAAAACTTTATTTGGTCAGATGATTGTGATCTTGCATTTGAAAAACTAAAAACATGCTTGACCAATACCCCCGTCTTAAGTTATCCCAAATCAGATGGTACATTTATCTTAGATACAGATGCTAGTGGAGTGGGGATAGGTGCTGTCTTGTCTCAGTTACAAGAGGACAAAGAAAAGGTGATTTCTTACTATAGCAAGTGTTTATCTAAAGTTGAAAGGAGATATTGCGTTACGCGAAGAGAACTTCTAGCTGTTGTTACCGCTATACAACATTACCATCATTATTTGTATGGACACAAATTCACGGTTCGAAGTGACCATGGGACTTTAAGATGGCTCACAAATTTCAAAAACCCAGAAGGGCAGATTGCTCGTTGGCTTGAAGTTTTAGCTACATATGATTTTGATATAAAGCATAGAGCTGGGCGAATACATTCTAACGCCGATGCTTTGTCGAGGCGACCATGCCGAAAGGATGGTTGTGACTACTGTAGTAGAGCGGAGCAGAGATTTGAACTAACCAAGGAAGAACTTGGAAATCTAGAAGAAAAGTTGGTTGTTGGTAATCCGACAGAAAACAGTCTAAATGAGACTGGGGTAATGGCAGTGGATGTCAAACTCAGTCGGGATTGTGTGAATAATGTTAAAGTAAAGTTAGGGGAAATGAGTGATTATATTCCTAATTTGACAAATGTCCAAAAAGGCATAAATAACATTTGTAAGGAAGCTATCACTGACAGATACGGAGTTGACAGTCCTTACGATATCAGTGAGAGCTCCACTGATAGGAACGTCATAACTAAAGGGAAGGATATGCATGCTGAAATACTGAATGATACACAGGGAATGTCGAGTAGCTGTGTTTCTAAATATTCTGAATATAGCAAGGATCGGAATTGTAGAAATATATGTCAGCTACATTCAGTGAATGAACTCAATCAGACACGTAGTAAACTCGATGTTGAAAGCATTAAAGCAGCTCAGAGAGCAGACAGTGTATTAAACACACTTATACAGTGTAAACTGTTGAATACCAAAGCAGACTGGAAGGTGGTTGCACCTTTATCAATTGTGCTTAAATATTACTGGAACAGATACGACTCTTTCATGTTGAAAGATGATATTCTTTATTACCTATGGCAAGGTGAAAAGGAAAATTTAAACGAATATAAAATAGTGTTGCCAAAAGCACTAGTACCCGATGTACTAAAAGAATTACACGACACTCCTACAGGAGGACACCTAGGAGTTAGAAAAACTCTCTTTAAAGTCAGTATAAGATTCTATTGGTATGGCATGTCTAAAGATGTGAAAAACTGGTGTAAAAGTTGTGAGGTTTGTGCCTCTCGAAAAGCACCTGCAAAGAAGGCTAAAGCCAAAATGAAACAATTTAATGTTGGTACAAAGTTAGAGCGTGTTGGAATTGATATTATGGGTCCATTGCCCAGAACTGCTGCCGGAAATAAGTATATATTGGCAATTGCTGATTATTTTACCAAGTGGGTGGTTGCTATACCTATACGAAATCAAGAGGCTGCTACTGTAGCTACAAAGTTTGTTGAAAAGTTTGTGTCAGTTTTTGGTGTTCCCCTACAAATACATTCAGACCAAGGAACCAATTTTGAATCACAGATATTTCAAGAAATGTGTAAACTTTTGGGTTCTGAAAAAACAAGAACTACCGCGTTCCGACCTCAGTCTGATGGGTTAGCTGAAAGAACAATGAGAACAATTCAGGCAATGTTGTCAAAATTTGTTTCCAAGAATCAAAAGGACTGGGATAAATACTTACCTATACTGGTGCTAGCATACAATGCCTCAGTTCAGAAAAGCACTGGATTTTCTCCAAGTTTGTTAATGTTCGGCAGGGAGATAACTCTGCCTATTGATTTAGCAATAGGGAAACCAGCAAACTACCTATCTAAAACGTACAGTGACTTTGCTAACAATCTTGAAGAAAAACTCGAAAAAGTTCATGAGCTTACTCGGATTCGTTTGTCGATCGCGAGTGATTCTCAGAAACGTGCATATGATCACCGAATTCACAAAAACCTGTTTAGTGAGGGTTCCTTAGTTTGGTTATACAACCCGAGTGTCAAACCGGGTCAGAGTTCTAAACTGTCATGTAAATGGACGGGTCCGTTCACTGTTATTAAAAGAATTAATGATGTTGTGTATCGTATACAGAAAAACGTTCGTTCAAAACCTAAGGTTGTTCATCATGACCGGCTTAAGCGCTATGAGGGAAGCCAATAGACCTGGTACAATGATCAATCCCCACAACAATAGTGTTATTAAGCAATTGGTTACTTTTAACCAACCCAACTAACATGCTCTCATTGTTATAATGTTGTTTATTATGATTGCAATTGACACTCTTATTTTCTTTACCTTAGTGCATTTTGGTTTTTCTCCTTCAGTATCTGTGTACTATCTGCCAGAACGTGACATTCCCCAAATATCACTTGGCCAGCCGGCATGCCCAAGAGCAGCACAGCCACTTCCAATTTCAATGTTTGAAGTGCCGTAAGTTGTTCAGCCGAAGGTCATACAAGCACAAACCTTGCACAAGTGTGAGTATGCAGGATTTTGAGCTGATGGAACCGAACGGGGAACGCGAGGGTGCGTTTGAGAAATTCAGGGTATGGAAATTAAATGAATTACCCAAGGTGATTAAAAGTGTTCAACCTGGTTACCTACGCGACATACGGCTGTTGAAAACTCAATATGGGCCAACTTTGGCCAATCTGTCTGATGATGACTTGGCGTCTGCGGACGAACTACACAAGACTATTCGAAATCCCCTTAGCCCCCATACTTCGCCTAAACGTGTGGTTAAAGTAAAGCCTTTGGTTGAGGATATCCTCTCAAGTGAAAACGAGTTAGACTATCTGGATTGTGATCAAGATAGTGAGGTTATTGATAAGATGGAAAGTAAAGTGGCAGATGTTAAGTCCAGTGCTGCTAGTAAGGGTGTTGAGGTTAAGTCAAGTTCTGGTAGCTCCAGTAGCTCCAGTAGCTCCAGTAGTGACAGTTCTAGTGAAACCTCTTCGGACAGTTCAAGTAGTGAAAGTGACAGTACTAGTGAAAGTGATAGTAGTAGATCAAGGAGCCCTGTAAGGCGGCGGTTAACAAAGAGATTGAAAGTAAGGAATATCAGTTCCAGCAGTGATAGTGCTGATGAAAGCAAGAACTCAAAGAAAGAAGACCAGAAGGTGGAAAAAGGTAAAGAACCAGAACATGATAGTGGTGTTGTAGGGACTGAAACCTCTGAAGTGGTTTCTGTTCAGCCCAGTGAACCAGTGGCCGCAGTTAGTGATCATAAACCCCAGGAGGCGGTGGGTGAACCATCAAGTGTAAACATTCAGGTTATCTCTGGAAGTACTCAGGCAACCGGTGTAAATATGGTACCACTTGTTTCAATATTGCAACAGATCCAAAATGAGAGGGTCATACTTAACATTGGGGGACAACGATTTGAGACGTCGAAGGTATCCCGAGTCTGTATTGGCCGAATTAGTGTCTAGTGAGGGAGTTACTCCTCGGTATGGGAACACTTACTTTGTGGACCGTGACCCAGCACATTTTCGACTTGTCCTTAATTATATGAGGAACGGTATGTGTGATTTACGCACCCTCTCACGGGATGTCCGCTACCTGTATGAGCTCTATTATGAAGTCTGACCTTATGAGAGCGGTGATAGAGAAGATTGAGCAGGTCAGTGTTTTCTCTGCCGATCTTCCCTTCACTGCCCATAAGGTTGGCCTTTGAGTGTGTCTTGCACAGTAACCGAATAGTTGAACTTATACCTATATTGGTTGGACTCACTTTAAAATAGTTAAAACTAGTTTAATAGTTCAAATTATAGTTGTGTTTTATTAAGGTTCAATAGATAAAGTCTAGTCAGTTGAAGATGGTTTAGCCATTAACATTAGGTTGATATTGCATTTATATCTACATTGCTTCTGAAATGAAATGTTAATACACATATGTACTTAAGGTGGTTCATTTGTAAAACCATAAGGTGATGCAGTGTCATAATTCAAGTTATTATGCACTAGTATTTGTATCATAACATTAATAAGTCATGACTGTTCCTTCTTGAATGTATTTTTGCTGAAATCTAATGTTTGTACAAATGGATGATGTTTTGGGGACCAAAACCGTCTTAGAAGGGGGCAATGTAACGACCCTTGATTTCATATTTAATTTTGGCAATTCACTGTACCAATGTTTATTTACATTCAGTAGTTCATATTAATTTTCCCAAAAGTGTGTCTCCCTTCTTATTGAAATTTTTATTAAGAATAAATGTGTACTTGTGGGCTTTCCCCTCCCACCCATTTGATTGCTGTTTATTACGGTTTTGACTTGTTGTTATGTATGTTATGCATACTAGAAAAATGCATAAATGATATTTTCAATTCATGAAATGATTGAATATTGTATATTTTATTGTTAACAGATACTGTGCACCGCTAGAAATGCATTATTTTTCTCTGTGTTTACGGAAAATTTGTAAAGGTTTGTATTTACCTCGTACGTCATAAAGGACCTTTTTCCGTATTAAAATCCCATTGTAATCAATCACTCATCACTATAGCGTGTCAGTGAATCATTATTCATCACACATCACATGACGTCACAAGGTCATATAAAAGCAGCTACGGCGGGAAATTCAATTGGTGTTGTTTTGGACACCGTGAGCGTCGGTTAGCTCTCCAAATATTTTAGTGTTTGGTTAAAATTAAATATCACCTAGAATTAAATTCCAAAGTGTCTAAAAATGTCCCAAGAAGAGATGAGAAATACCAAAGTGTAGTAAATACAAGTTTTTAAAATGATTTTAGTTGTTTAAATAAGTGTCTTAAATTTAAGCTCAACCATCTCCAGTGTTTACCGGGTGTGTTCCTTAAAAATCGCCAAAGTGTGGTAAAATTGCCAAACGTGTTGTGATAATGTGTTTTAAAGTGTTTTGTGCGTGCTCTATTTAGTTAAAGTGTTTTACTTGCGAGTTTAGATAAACAAGCTAAAATTATCCAATAGTGACTGTGTTCAGATTTTCTAAGTGCCGTAGTTTTACCGAAGCTTAAAAATCGATATTTTCTAAGTTGGGTATTTTAACCATGATGACGGTGTAGGCTTTCTATTTGAAGTGTGGTAATTTATATATTAATAGTGATAGTGATTATTCGCAGAATAAAAACAAATTCGCCAGTGTGTTAAATCTCACGACTCATTTCTGTATTAAGTGTAAATTTGTGTAATTTATCCAGCGGGACGACTAAGTGTCAAAATATTCCCACTTGGTAAACTTTAAGAACTACGAGTGACTGAATTTATATTTGTTCTCATATCAGTAATATAATTGTACGACTACCTAGGGTGCACAGTGTTTTTACTGTAATTTGTTTAAAGTTTTGCGTACTTTGCCATGACAATATAGTTATTTGTTAAGGTTTAAACAAAAATAAACTTTAAACCTTATTTAGCCTCCATTATTACTTTACCAAAGTTGCCAAAAGCCGGGTCCAAGCGAACCCGTTGTAGGAAACTATTATCCTAATTGGATAGGCGGTTCGCTACAGTAAATTATGGTAACTGGAGCTGGAGAGAAAATAAAGGTAAAATAATGGTAAATAATGGTAACTGGAGTGAAAATAGCGGTAAAATAATGGTAAATAATGGTAACTGGAGCTGGACATTACGGAAAAAAATAAAGGTTAATAATGGTAAATGGAGCTGGAATGAAAATAACGGTAAAATAATGGTAAAAAATGGTAACTGGAGGGAAAATAACGTAAAAAAATGGTAAATTATGGTAACTGGAGTGAAAATAACGGTAAAATAATGGTAAGTTATGGTAATTGGAGCTGGAGTGAAAACAAAGGTAAGATAATGGAAAATAATGGTAACTGGAGCAGGATGAAAAATTACGGTAAAATAATGGTAAATAATGGTAACTGGAGTGAAAATATCGGTAACATAATGGTAATTAATGGCAACTGGAGCTGGAGTGAAAATATCGGTAATATAATGGTAAATAATGGAAAATGGAGTGAAAATAACGGTAAAGTAATAGTAAATAATGGTAACGAGTGAAAATAACGCTAAAATAACGGTAAAAATGGTAAATGGAGTGAAAATAACGGTAAAATAATGGTAACTTATAGTAACTGGAGCTGGAGTGAAAATAACGGTAAAATAATGCTAAATTATGTAAACTGGACTGAAAATAACGATAAAATAATGGTAAAATTTGGTAACTGGTGTGAAAATAACGGTAAAATAATGGTAAATTATGGGAACTGGAGTTAAAATAACGGTAAAATAATGGTAAATAATGGTAACTGGAGCTGGAGTGAAAATAACGGTAAAATAATGGTAAATAATGGTAACTGGAGTGAACATAACGGTAAAATAATTGTAAATAATTTTAACTGGAGTGACCATTACTGTAAAATAATGGTAAATAAAGGTCATTTCAGCTGGAGGGAAAATAACGGTAAAATAATGGTAGATAATGGTAACTGGAGTAAAAATAACGGTGAAAAATGGTAAATTATGGTATCTGGAGTGAAAATAACAGTAATATAATGGTAAATAATGGTAACTGGAGTACAAATATCGGTAACATAATGATAAATAATGGTAAATGGAGTGAAAATAACGGTAAGATAATGGTAAATAATGGTAACGAGTGAAAATAACTGTAAAATAATGGTAAATTATGGTACATGTAACTGGAGCTGGAGTGAAAATAACGGTAAAATAATGGTAAATTATGTTAACTGGAGTAAAAATAACGATAATATGATGGTAAATAATGGTAACTGGAGTGAAAATAACGGTAAAATAACGGTTAATAATGGTAACTGGAATGAAATAACGGTAAAAGAATTTTAAAATATTTTAACTGGTGATGGAGTGAAAATAACGGTAAAATAATGGTAAATAATGGTAACTGGAGTGAAAATAACGGTCGAATAATGGTAAATTATGGTAACTTGAGCTGGATTGAAAATAACGGTAAAATAATGGTAAATAATGGTAACTGGAGTGAAAATATCGGTAACATAATGGTAATTAATGGAAACTGGATCTGGAGTGAAAATATCGGTAATATAATGGTAAATAATGGTAACTGGAGTGAAAATATCGGTAAAATAATGGTAAATAATGGTAACTTGAGTGAAAATGACGGTAAACTAATGGTAAAAATGGTAACTGTAGTGAAAATAACGGTAAAATAATGGTAAAAAATGGTAACTGGAGCTGGAGTGAAGAAAACGGTAAAATAATGGCAAATAATAGTAACTGGAGTGAAAATAACAATAAAATAATGGTGAATTATGGTAACTGGAGTGAAAATAACGGTAGAATAATGGTGAAAATGGTAACTGGAGTGAAAATAACGGTAAAACAACGGTAAAAAATGGTAACTGAAGCTGGAGTGAAAATAACGTTAAAATAATGGTAAATAATGGTAGCTGGAGCTGTAGTGACATAACGGTAAAATAATGGTAAATATTGGTTACTGGAGTGAAAATAACGGTAAAATAATGATAAATTATGATTAGTTGTGCTGGAGTGAAAATAACGGTAGAAAATGGTTAATAGTGGTAACTGGATTGAAAATAACGGAAAAATAATGGTAAATTATGGTAACTGAAGCAGGAGTGAAAAATAACTGTAAAATAATGGTAAATTATGGTAAATGGAGTGAAAATATCGGTAAAATATTGGTAAATAATGGTTACTGGAGTGAAAATAACGGTAAAATAATGGTAAATTATGGTGACTGGAACTAGAGTGAAAATAACGGTAAAATAATGTTAAATAATGTTAACTGGACTTAAAAAAACGATAAAAAAGGTAAATTATGGTAACTGGAGTGTAAATAACGGTAAAATAATGGTAAATTATGGTGACTGCAGCTGGAGTGAAAATAACGGTAAAATAATGGTAAATAATGGTAAATGGAATGAAAATAACGGTAAAATAATGGTAAATAATGGTAAATGGAGTGAAAATAACGGTAAAACAATGGTAAATTATGGTAACTGGAGCTGGAGTGAAAAGAAAGTTAAAATAATGGTAAATAATGGTAACTGGAGTGAAAATAACCGTACAATAATGGTAAATAATGGTAACTGGAGTGAAAATTACGGTAAAATAAAGTTAAATAATGGTAAATGGACCTGGAATGAAAATAATGGTAAAATAATGGTAAATAATGGTAACTGGAGGGAAAAAACGTGAATAAAATGGTAAAATATGGTAACTTGAGTGAACATAACGGTAAAATAATGTAAATAATGTTAACTGGAGTAAAAATAACGGTAGAATAATGGTAAATTATGGTAACTGGAGCTGGAGTGGAAATAACGGTAAGATAATGGTAAATAATGGTAACTGGAGTGAAAATAATGGTAAAATAATGGTAAATTATGGTGACTGGAGCTGGAGTGAAAATAGATAGATAGATTTATTCAGGTAAAATGAATACATGTCATAAAACAAATACAAATTCAATGTCAACATATACCAGATACATGTGAACATTAAAATGCATAGTAGATGACATATAATCGATACCAAGGATAACACAAAAAGAAGGCATGAAACCGACTTATTTCCATTGTGGTCCCTAGGATTGATCATATGACACCAGAAAGGCAAATTAAAATTAAAACTAAAATTATTGCACATAACCATTAAATTACTGTTTAATAGCACATGTATTGACTTAAATATCACAGAATCAACCTTGACATTGAGCAGGTATTACTAAAAAATCATTAAAACTGAAAGATTAAAACTAAGACGAGGACTAGGCTGGTATAGACTGCATAAAATGTTCCTTAACAGACTTTTTAAACTGACTATTACTAGATATAGATCTTAGATGAGGTGGTAAGCTGTTCCACACTTGACAGCCATTATACGCGAATGATTTTTTCCCAAAACCCTTAACCCTGGGAATAGAATAACTGTTACTATCTCTAAAACGTGTTGAATAAGAATGTACTTCATTTGCTAATATGAAATACTCATTTAAATAACTTGGCGCACTGTTACTGTGTATCTTATGTACATGACCAAGAATAAGGGAATTTACTCTTAAGTGCACAGGTAACCAGCCAACTTCTTCAAAGTGGGCCATTCCAATATGGGTACGAGGACTGAGATCAAGTATGAATCTCAACATTTTATTTTGGGTTGCTTGGAGTCTATTTTTTAGTGCTTGACTCAATCCCAAATACCAAGAGGCACACGCGTAGTCAAAATGGCATTGTATTAATGATGAAACTAAAAGCTGTTTTGTATACCTATTTAAGAATGAGCTTTTTCTGTATAAAAACTTCAACTTTGCATTGGCCTTCTTAATAACCTGATTGGCAGTGGACTCACCAGAAAGACTTTGGTCCAAGTTAACGCACAAATATTTGACGGATTTGGTGGATGATATTGAAGTCTCATTACATACAATATCTAATTTATCACATGACCTAAGTTTAGGTTTAGAGGCAAACAAAATGGACTCTGTCTTACCAAGATGTAATGAAAGTTTATTATCAGTGAGCCATTTACTTATACTAGTAAGGTCATCAGTAAGTTGAGACGTAATATACTGGATGTCTTTGCCCGACACTAAAATACCTGAGTCATCAGCATATAAAAGTAACTTATTACGAACTACAGCCTCCATATCATTCACGTAGATCAAAAATAAGAGGGGACCAAGGATTGAACCCTGGGGTACCCCACATGTGATATTGGCACTAGATGAAAGTATGCCGGAGACATTGACCATTTGTGTACGGCTGGATAAGTAAGACCTAAACCAGTGAGTAACATCACTTGAAAAGCCCATCGCTTCAAGCTTCATGAATAAAACGTCATGGTCGACAGTGTCAAAGGCCTTTTGTAAGTCTAAAAGGACCATACCCACATAGTTGCCTTTATCCATTTCAAACTTAATAAAATCAGTAAGATATAACAGGCAAGTATCCGTGGAATATTTATGTCTAAAACCTGACTGATGAGTATAGAGTAACTTATTTTCTGTTAAATAACTTTCCACCTGATCATAGATAATTCGCTCTAGGACCTTGGACACAACACTTAAAATAGATACAGGTCTGTAATTACCAGCTTCCGTTTTATTATTCTTTTTATATAACGGTACAACACGGGCAGATTTAAGATCGTCAGGAACAATACCAGTGATTATGGACAAATTAATAATATGAGTAAGGGGTTCGGATATATTATGAACACTATCCTTAATAAAACGTGCAGGAATTCCATCTAGGCCTGTAGCCTTGTTGGCTCCTAGCTTATTTAAGTACTTTATAACCGTTCCCTTAGTAACCACAGATAAAGAAAAAGAATTTAGTTTCACACCCTTATTACGATAAAATGCTTCTAAAAACTTTCTACCATACATATTCACTCTGGTAGGAAGTTTATCTACAAGTTTTTGAGCAACAGTAGTGAAAAATTCATTAAAATTTTCTGCTACTTTAACTTTATCAAAACATAAAGAATTATTGATATTTAAACCAATATTTGAAAATGAAGACCCTTTTTTGGAAGGTACACCTAAACCTTTAACAGTTTTCCATAACTTTTTAGAATCTGTTTTATGTTCTTCAATACTGTTTTTAAAAAAATCAGTTTTACATTTTTTAATTTGGTATTGCACTTGGTTTCTAACCTGTTTATAAAGTATAAAATCATATTCACTTCTGGATTTTTTAAAGTTTTCACAGAGTTTATCTCTTTTACAAATTAACTCAAGTAGATCACTGTCCATCCATGGTTCAGTTCTAGTTTTTATGCGAATTTGCTTCAAAGGAGCAATATCATTGACAACATTCATAAAAGATTCTTTAAAAATAGACCATGCTTCTGTAACATTATCACATATCAATACAGGCATCCAGTCAATATATGACATTTTTTCCTGAAAAATATTTTTACTGTAATTTTTCATTGAACGAAGTTTCACCGTATTATGGTCTTTCGAACTTTTATCACGACTCCTGAGTTTCCTTGTACAAAAGATTAAATAATGGTCACTGATTCCCATCGGCACAACTCCACTTTGTGAAATCCTACTGGTATCTGATACTAATATCAAATCGATAGCTGTAGCTGATGAAACAGTGCATCTAGTTGGTTCTGTGATTAACTGGGTAAAATTCATAAAATTTAAAACACAATCTAAAGAATTTACTAAAACACATGTATTAGCGCGCTTTAGAACATCGGTATTAAAATCACCAAGAATGATAGTTTCCCATTCTGACAATTCGTGATGTGACGTCACCAAAGTCTCAAACAATGTATAAAAATTTAACTGCTTTGGAGGTCTATATGCAACTCCACATAAGATAGGTTTCGTGTGTGGTAGTAAGATTTCAATCCACATGGCTTCTAACTCATTGGTAAGTAGATCGTTTCTATTATTAAATGTTAAATCATTGCGAATAAAGAGACACACTCCTCCCCCTCCTCTGTTCCTGTCGCACCTTACCACATTGTACCCAGGAATGTTAATTTCCGAGTCAAATACAGACTCGTCTAGCCAGGTCTCAGTAATCCCAATAACTGCAGCTCTAGTTTTAATCGATAATTCCCGTATATCGTCAATTTTAGGCAGTAAACTTCTGATATTTAAGTGAATGAAGTGTAGTCCTCTTTTTCTAAAATGCTGATATAAATCAGAATTTGTCGACGACCCTGTCTCTTCAGGACCCGGGCATGGATGAACATCACCGCATAAAAGTAAACAAATGTTCAAAACATTCTTGTTATTGGTTCTATAATCATAAATCTGTGAGTCTTTCTTGCTGGAATCCAAATTACATGTGATAAAGTTCTGGTAATATGCAATTTCACCAAATGTTCCAATTTTGTAACAGTTCAAAGTGGGTGGGGTAATGTAAACATCACACAAAACTTCCTCTTTAATCGTCTTAGACAGATGTAGCACACATAATACTAGCGTAAAAATAGTTCTTACAAGTTCCATTATGATTTATAATCCTAAAATTCTCCACAGTTCTTCTTAAAAGTCAACTAAAACGATAATTTATAAAATTTATCTTAGGTAGAATTAAAATTTTGCCTCTCAGGTATCACACCACCAAAATAACTGTAAAATAATGGTAAATAATGGTAAACGGAATGAAAATAACGGTAAAATAATGGTAAATTATGGTAACTAGAGCTGGAGTGAAAATAAAGGTCAAATGATGGTAAATAATGGTAACTGTAGTGCAAATAACGGTAAAAAAATGGTAATTAATGGTCTGGAGTTAACATTACGGTAAAATAATGGTATTTAATGGTAACTGGAGCTGGAATGAAAACAACGGTAAAATGGTGGTAAATAATGGTAACTAGAGGGAAAATAACGCGAAAAAAATGGTAAATGATGGTAACTGGAGTGAAAATAACGGTAAAATAATGTAAATAATGGTAACTGGAGTAAAAATAACGGTAGAATAATGGTAAATTATGGTATCTGGAGCTGGAGTGAAAATAACGGTAAGATAATGGTAATTAATGGTAACTGGAGCTGGAGTGAAAATGACGGTAGAATAATGGTAAATAATGGTAACTGGACTGAAAAAAAAAAACAGTAAAAAACATGGCAAATAATGGTAACTGGAGCTGAAGTGAAAATAACGGTAAAATAATGGTTAATTATGGTAACTGGAGTGGAAATAACGGTAAAAAAATGTAAAATTACGGTTAGTGGAGCTGGGGAGAAAATAACGGTAAAAATGGTTAATAATGGTAACTGGAGTTAAAAAAACGGAAAATAATGGTAAATAATGGTAAATAGAGTGAAAATAACGGTAAAATAATGGTAAAATATTGTAATTGAAGTGAAAATAACGGTAAAATAATGGTAAATAATGGTAAAAGGAATGAAAATAACTGTTAAATAATGGTAAATTATAGTAACTGGAGCTGCAGTGAAAATAACGGTAAAATAATGGTTAATAATGGTAACTGGAGTGAACATAACGGTAAAATAATGGTAAATCATAGTAACTGGAGTGACCATTACGGTAAAAAAATGGTAAATAAAGGTAACTTGAGCTGGAGTGAAAATAACGGTAAAATAATGGTAAGTAATGGTAACTGGAGTGAAAATAACGGTACAAAAATGGTAAATTATGGTAACTGGAGTGAAAATAACGGTAAAATAATGGTAAATAATGGTAAATGTAGTAAAAATAACGGTAAAATAATGGTAAATGATGGTATCTGGAGCTTGAGTGAAAAAAGGAAAAAATTATGGTAAATAATGGCAACTGGAGCTGGAGTGAAAATATCTGTAATATAATGGTAAATAATTGTAAATGGTGTGGAAATAACGGTAAAATAATGGTAAATAATGGTGACGAGTGAAAATAATGTTAAAATAATGGTAAAAATTGGAACTGCAGCGAAGATAACGGTAAAAGAATGGCAATTTATGGCAACTGGAGCTTTAGTGAAAATAACGGTAAAATAATGGTAAATAATGTTAACTGGAGTGAAAATAACGATAAAATAATGGTAAATTATGGTAAATGGAGAGAAAATAACGGAAAAATAATGGTAAATAATGGTATATGGAGATGGAGTGAAAATAACGGTAAAATAATGGTAAATAATGGTAAACGGAATGAAAATAACGGTAAAATAATGGCAAATTTTGGTAACTGGAGCTTTAGTGAAAATAACGGTAAAATAATGGTAAATAATGCTTACTGGATTGAAAATAACGGTAAAATAATGGTTAATTATGGTAACTGGAGCTGTAGTGAAAATAACGGTTAAATAATGGTGAATAATGGTAACAGGAGTGAAAATAACGGTAGAATAATGGAAAATTATGGTTAGTGGAGCTGGAGTGAAAATAACGGTAAAAAATGGTTAATAATGGTATCTGGAGTGAAAATAACAGAAAAATAATGGTAAATGATGGTAACTGGAGCTGGAGTGAAAATAACGGTAAAATAATTGTAAATAACGTTAACAGGAGCTGGGTTGAAAATAACGGTAAAGTAAGTGTAAATAATCTTAATTGGAGTGAAAATAACGATAAAAAATGGTAAATTATGGTAACTGGAGTGAAAATAACGGTAAAATAATGGTAAATAATAGTTACTGGAGTGAAAATAGTGGTAAAAAAGGCAAAAATTGGTAAATGGAGTGAAAATAAGGGTAAAATAATGGTAATTAATGGTAACTGGAGTGAAAATAACGGTAAAATAATGGTAAATATTGGTAAATGGAGTGAAAATAACGGTAAAAATATTGTAAATAATGGTAACTGGAGCTCGAGTAAAAATAACGGTAAAATAATGGTAAATAATGGTAGCCGGATTAAAAATAACGGTGAAATAATGGTAAATTATGGTAACTGAGAGCTGGAGTGAAAATAACGGTAAGATTGTGGTAAGTAATGGTAACTGGAGTGAAAAAAGTGGTAAAATAATGGTAAAAATTGGAACTGCAGCGAAGATAACGGTAAAAGAATGGCAAATTATGGCAACTGGAGCTGGAGTGAAAATAACGGTAAAATAATGGTAAATAATGTTTACTGGAGTAAAAATAACGATAAAATAATGGTAAATTATGGTAAATGGAGTGAAAATAACGGTAAAATAATGGTAAATTATGGTGACTGGAGCTGGAGTGAAATTATCGGTAAAATAATGGTAAATAATGGTAAATGGAATGAAAATTACGGTAAAATAATGGTAAATTATGGTAACTGCAGTGAAAATAACGGTAAAATAATTGTAAATAATGGGAAATGGAGTGTAAATAACGGTAAAGCAATGGTAAATTATGGTAACTAGAGCTGGAGTGAAAATAAAGGAAAAATAATGGTTAATAATGGTAACTGTAGTGAAAATAACGGTAAAATAATGGTAAATAATGGTCTGGAGTGAACATCACGGTAAAATAAAGGTAAGTAATTATAATGGAGCTTGAATGAATATAACGGTAAAATAATGGTAAATAATGGTAAGTGGAGGGAAAATAACTTTAAAAATGGTAAATTGTGGTAACTGGAGTGAAAATAACTGTAAAATAATGTAAATAATGGTAACTGGAGTAAAAATAACGGTAGAATAGTGGTAAATTATGGTAACTGGAGCTGGAGTGAAAATAACGGTAAGATAATGGTAAATAATGGTAACTGGAGCTGGATTTAAAATAACGGTAAAATAATGGTAAATAATGGTAACTGGAGTGAAAATATCGCTAACATAATGGAAATTAATGGCAACTGGAGCTGGAGTGAAAATATCGGTAATATAATGGTTAATAATGGTAACTGGAGTGAAAATAAACGTAAAAGCATTTTAATTTATTTTAAATGGAGCTGGAGTGAAAATAACGGTAAAAGAATGGTTAATAATGGTAACTGGAGTGAAAATAACGGTAAAAGCATTTTAAATTATTTTAAATGAAGCTGGAGTAAAAATAACGGTAAAAGAATGGTAAATAATGGTAACTGGAGTGAAAATAACGGTCAAATGATAATAAATTCTGGTAACTGGATCTGGAGTGAAAAATAACGGTAAAATAATGGTAAATAATGGTAAATGAAGTGAAAATAACGGAAAAATAATGGTAAATAATGGTAACGGGAACTGGAGTGAAAATAACGGTAAAATAATAGTAAGTAATGGTAAATGGAGTGAAAATAACGGTCGAATAATGGTAAATTATGGTAACTGGAGCTAGATTGAAAATAACGGTAAAATAATGGTAAAAAAAGGTAACTGGAGCTGGAGTGAAAATAACGGTAAAATAATGGTAACTGGAGTGAAAATAACGATAAAATAATGGTAAATTATGGTAACTGAAATGAAAATAACGCTAAAATAATGGTAACTGGAGTGAAAATAACGATAAAATAATGGTAAATTATGGTAACTGAAATGAAAATAACGCTAAAATAATGGTTAAAATGGTAACGGGAGTAACAAAAAATAACGGTAAAATAATGGTAAAAAAATGGTAACTGGAGCTGGAGTGAAAATAACGGTAAAATAATGGTAAATAATGGTAACTGGAGTGAAAAAAAAACAGTAAAAAACATAGTAAATAATGGTAAATTATGGTAACTGGATTGAAAATAACGGTTAAATAATGGCAAATAATGGTAAACGGAGTGAAAATAACGGTAAAATAATGGTTAATTATGGAAACTTGAGCTGTAGTGAAAATAACGGTAAAATAATGGCAAATAATGGTAACTGGAGTGAAAATAGCTGTAAAATAATGGTAAATTATGGTAAGTGGAGCTGGAGTGAAAATAACGGTAAAAAATGGTTAATTATGGTAACTGGAGTGAAAATAACGGAAAAATAATGGTAAATTATGGTAACTGGAGCTGGAGTAAAAATAATGGTAAAATAATGGTAAATTTTGGTAACTGGAGCTGGAGTCAAAATAACGGTAAAATAATGGTATATAATGGCAACTTAAGCTGGAGTGAAAATAGCGGTAAAATAATGGTTAATAATGATAAAGGGACTGAAAATAACATTAAAATATTGGTAAATAATGGTAACTGGTGCTGGAGTGAAAATAACTTTAAAATAATTTTAAATAACGGTAACTGGAACTGGATTGAAAATAACGGTAAAATAATGGTCAATAATGGTAATTTGAGTGAAAATAACGGTAAAAAAAATGGTAAATTATGGTAACTGGAGTGATAATAACGATAAAATAATGGTAAATTATGTGTACTGGAGTGAAAATAATGGTAAAAACGGTAAATAATGGTAACTGGAAAGAAAATAAGGGTAAAATAATGGTGAATAATTGTATCTTGAGTGAAAATAACGGTTAAATAATGATAAATATTGGTAAAGTGAGTGAAAATAACGGTAAAATAATGGTAAATAATTGTAACTGGAGCTAGAGTGAAAATAACGGTAAAATAATGGTAAATAATGGTAGCCGGAGTGAAAATAACGGTGAAATAATGGTAAATTATTGTAACTGGAGCTGGATTGAAAATAACGGTAAGATAATGGTAAATAATGGTAACTGGAGTGAAAATAACGGTAAAATAATGGTAAATAATGGTAAATGGAATGAAAATAACGGTAAAATAACTGTAAATTATGGTAACTGCAGTAAAAATAACATTAAAACAATGGTAAATTATGGTAACTGGAGCTGTAGTGAAAATAAATGTAAAATAATGGTAAATAATGGTAACTGGAGCTGGAGTGAAATTAACGGTAAAATAATTATAAATAACGGTAACTGGAGCTTGATTGAAAATAACGGTAAAATAATGGTAAATAATGGTAATTGGAAAGAAAATAACCGTAAAAAAATGGTAAATTATGGTAACTGGAGTGAAAATTACGATAAAAAGGTGAAATATGCATATCAGGAATTAGTAATGTAAAGTAATGGTAAATGATGGTTACTGGAGTGAAAATAATGGTAACAATGGTAAATAATGGTAACTGGGGTGAAAAGAATGGTAAAATAATGGTAAATAATGGTAACGGGAGTGAAAATAACGGTAAAATAATGGTAAATATTGGTAAATGGAGTGAAAATAACGGTTAAAATAATGGTAAAAAATGGAAACTGGAGTGAAAATAACGGTAAAATAATGGTAAAAATGGTAACTGGAGTGAAAATAACTGTAAAATAATGGTAAAAAATGGTAACTTGAGCTGGAGTGAAAAAAAACGGTAAAATAATGGTAAATAATGGTAACTGGAGTGAAAAAACAGTAAAAAAACATGGTAAATAATGGTAACTGGAACTGGAGTGAAAAAACCGGTAAAATAATGGTAAACAATGGTAAATGGAGTGAACATAACGGTAAAATAATCATAAATTATGGTAACTGGAGCTGTAGTGAAAATAACGGTAAAATAATGTTAAATAATGGTAACTGGAGTGAAAATAACGGTAAAATAATAGTAAATTATGGTAAATGGAGCTCGAGAGAATATAACGGTAAAAAATGGTTAATAATGGTAACTGGAGTGAAAAGAACGGAAAAATAATGGTAAATTATGGTATATGGAGCTGGAGTGAAAATAACGGTAAAATATTGGTAAATTTTCGTAACTGTAGCTGGAGAAAAATAACGGTAAAATAAAGGTAAATAATGGTAACTTAAGCTGGAGTGAAAATAGCGGTAAAATAATGGTTTATAATCATAAATGGAGTGAAAATAACGGTAAAATAACGGTTAATAATGGTAACTGGAGCAGGAGTGAAAATAACGGTAAATAATTGTAAATAACGGTAACTGGAGCTGGATTGAAAATAACTGTAAAATAAGGGTAAATAATGGTAATTTGAGTGAATATAACGGTAAAAAAGCAATATATGCATATCAGGAATCGCAAAACTCACAAAACACAGCCTCCACACGCAGCGAAAAAGAAGGGAGGAAGAGAGAGAGCGCATGTTTTATATAAGTATGTCAAATCAAATAGGACGCCACAAACAATTAACGAAGAAGAGAACCTTTGGGGACACCGCCTTGTAACGGTCAGTGGAAAAACAAATTGCCACTTTGGGTTTAAACCAGGTTCTAGGTGGTAAATAACAGTAATTGGAGTGAAAATAACGGTAAAATAATGGTAAATTATGGTTACTGGAGTGAAAATAATGGAAAAAAAAGGTCAGTAATGGTAACTGGAGTGACAATAAGGGTAAAATAATGGTAAATAATAGTAACTGGAGCAAAAAAATGAAATATGCATATCAGGAATGGCCACATCCAGCATACACAGCCTCCCCACACAGCCAAAAAGTAGAGAGGAAAAGAGAGCATGGATTACAAAAATCAGTTTCAAAATGGACGCCACAAACAAATAACGAAAGTGAGGACCGGAGGGGTTTCCGCCTTGGAACGGTCAGTGGCAAAACAAATTGCCACTGGGGGTTTAAACCAGGTTCTAGGGTGCACCAACCTCACACTTGCCCCAACAGGTTCTCGTATCACAAAACAAGTACAAATTGTCTTGGTGAAATAACTCCAACCCACCCATCAGCTCAACAATGTTGCATGCAAAAGCATACAAACATATAAACATAAGAATTTAATAGCATTGCAAAGCCAAAGGGCGGGTACTCAATGATCTTACAGAGACCAGAGCACCTGGAGTAAAATCAGCAAGAACACGATGACAGGGATAAAAGTAACAAATCGAGCTTCTAGGTTCTTTTTAGAAAAGATTTCCCCATAAACTTTCATAAACTCTTAAACCCCTGCCACCGTCGTGCAACCAAAGAGGTAAGCATAATGATCAACTGTAGATGGGTTAATCACCAGGCCTGCAGAGCGCTGTAAAACATCATGTTGGTAACCTTTCTTTTTAAATTTACAGATGGTTTTTACGAATAACCGGGAGAAATTAACATCGCCTTTTATCTTCTTAAGTTTATAAATTAAATCTCCATAAAAAACTGGCTGTGAAATACCTTGTTGCAATAGTGATTTTAAACTGCACCTGTATTTATGAATTAGATCTGGATATCGGCGATAAAACTTGCAAAAGGTTTTCCTTAATTTGTGATACCGATAACCTTGTTTTAAAAGTTTTTCTGTAATGCAAAGATTACGTTCATTGAAATCATTCACATCGTTGCAAGCTCTTGAAAAGCGAACAAGCTGTGAGATATAAACCCCGTAAGAAGTCGCACGAGGAACATCGCCGTCTAGAAACGGAAAATTTACTATATTAAAATTAAAATCATCTCTTTTATCATTAATTTTAGTAGTGACGTAACCATTGTCAATGGATAGATTTAAATGAAGAAAGTTTGCTTGCTTTTCTGAAGTGTTCGCTTTATTAAGCTGTAGTTCTTTAGGATAAATCTTATTAACCAGTGATGGAAAATGGTTATTATCTATATTTAATAAATCATCAAGGTACCTCGATGTGTTGTTAAAGGCTGAAATAATATCATATTGATGTTCGGTAGAAAGAGATAACATAAAATCTCTTTCATAACAGTATAAAAACAGATCAGCAACAAGGGGTGCACAATTAGTACCCATTGGAATGCCTATTACTTGTTTATATATAGAGGTACCAAATCTCAAATAAATATTATCCAATAAAAATGTGAGCGCCTGTATAAGGTCTTGACAGGTCCATGAAGTATAATTATCATAAGAACCATCTGTAAAGAATGCCCTATGTTCATTACAAGCAATAAATGTTTTATTTTCTCTAGCAAAAGTTTTTTCAATGAGACTGGTTAGCTTGTCTCTTATAAAATTATGAGGGAGAGAAGTATACAAGGTAGAAAAATCATATGTAGACAAACAGAACGCCTGAAAATTATTTGATTTAAGTTTCTTTAAAACGTCATTTGAATTTTTTATAGACCAAAATAAATTTTTGCCAGTAGTTTCAAAAACTTTTTCGCAATACCTAATTACATGTTCTTTTATAGCTGTAAGACAAGATGTTAAGAGCACGGATAACTTTGTAGTTGTACAAGAACTAGAGTTAGCGATAAATCTTGCTTTGTACGGTGTTTTGTGCATTTTAGGCAACCAATACATAGTAGGTACTTTGTCTTGTTTAAGCTCAACACTGATTCTAAATTTTGTAATTTGTAGAGTGTGTGCAGTAACAATATCACTCTCAGATGAAGAAGTCAGTGTATAAGCATTAGTGCTATTAAGCTCTTCAGTTTGAACATTTATATAGTGTATACGTCACACTATAATAACATTATTTGAAGCCTTATCAGCAGGTGTTAAAACAAATTTGTTGTGAAAATCTTGAATACCCTTTTTCAAATGACGAAAGTTAAAACGAGGTCGAGGTGGTAGTAAAGCTATGTTTCTTTTATAGAAGGATATACGAGTGTCAATTATTTTGAATATTTGTTTTTTCCAGTTTGAAAGAGCATTAGGCTCAGCATGTTCTCGTTTACACCATTTATTGCAAAAAGAGTTTAAAGACTCTGCAATTTCCGCACGACAGGTATTAAAGTCGATGTCCGATGGAATTCTGTATTTTGGACCTTTTGAAATTAAATTGCGGATTCTAAAGTCTTTGATAACATTTAGATCCCCTGTAACGATATGACCGGCAGGTTGATAGCAACATTTTGAATTAGAACAGTCTCAAGATGATGGTGTGTTTTCAACAATCTGTAAATCCGAGGTAATTTTGTTGTAATTGAAAATTTTGTTTCTAATAGGCTTGTTATATTTATAACAAACGATGGGTGTTTCAGTATTCTTGAAATAATTAGGTATAGCCGATTCAACAGTTTTATCTTTAAATATACTTGGAAGGTCAATAAAATCTATGCCTTTATTTAAAAATGAAATTTTAAGAAAATGTCTTTGGTGATCAGATTCCAAGTCAATGTGTGGTCTAAGAACATGCCGAGTGTAACACTGAGTAAGGCTTGCAACTTCATAAAGTGGATGAGTTCTAATAACAATATCATCGGCTTCCTTATCCACTTTTTGTAAACAAGAAATAGAAAGAGAAGCTAAACGCGACAGCATAGCATGTCTACCAGAATGTTTTAAAATATTTTGAAGGTCATGAATAGAACAATGAATACGTGATTTTCTTTTGATGTTACCATTAATCCTTATCCCGTGTGACCTCGATTTTCGTTTTCGTAATTCTAGCAAATCAAAAATGTCAAAATCAGGATTATTTGAAATGTTGCCTTCTTGATAAATATTATCATTTAATCCAAGTGGATAGGGTGTTTGGAGTTTTTGTATCCATTTTTGCTCCGAAATAAGTCTAGCTCTAATTTTAAATGCTCTAGAAGCACTGCTATCAAATATAACTTTTTCAACAGGTTGAATATTAACATGTTTTAAAGTGTGGCCTGATCGTTTGAAATGTTTATATAAAAATGTATTGATTTTATGATTGTTTCTTATTTTCGAACTGTGCTGACTAAAACGTGTTTTCAAAGGGCGCCCAGTTTGTCCAACATATTGAATCCCACAATTTAAAGCATTTCAAGTTAAAACATAAATAATATTGTCTGATTGTCAGTCAATGTCTGAATCGATGTTAACTGAAAAAGTTCTACCATTGACTGTAGATTTAATTGTTGAACTACATTTTAAAAAACTGCAGCACTTGCACCTCTTTAAATCGCACTTGTATATAAATGGATACGATCTGCGTCTTCCGTTGATAATTTTAAAAGGTGTGGAAATGTTATATTTTTGAAGTATATGTGATTTTATAGGTGACAATTTTATTTTTAAATTATTTTTAAATAAATTAGTGCAATGTGCACTCTGCAAACCAGTCAAATTGACGGAAGTGGCCGACGATAGATTAATTGTAGATAAACGAACTGACGGTTGCAGGTATGTAAAAGTATTTAATTTAGCTGGAATATGAACAGAAGACGCAGAGGATAGCCTTGGATTTAAAATATTTGTTTTAATTTTGTTCGCCATGATTTATGTGTTGAGAAAATACCATTACATGAAAAGCGACTTTGAATTATATTGAAAATTATCGAGTGACGTCATAACGTCATAACATCGTCATATGTCCTGCGCGCCTTCAGAATAGGAATTATTCTAAAAATAGCACACAGGACAATTCCAATATTAATAACGTAATGAAACACTGATCCCAAAGTTGTGGGACTGTAAAAATAGAAATCGAGTATGCCAAAAGGACCATATCTGGTTCCAGATATTATACAAGATAATCTAAATTTAAACATAACAAAAAGTCGGTGAACATGTAACCTTCAATGTGGTATATGAGAGAATTTGGGTGGTTGGGGAGGGGTTGTGAAAAGTGAACGTAAACAGCAATCCCTGAGGGATGAAAAGATAACAGTATTGATTGAATGTACGGGGAGACGTTTTACGGCCGCCACACAGCACAAACAAAACTACTGTGATTGTAAAAAAATGAAATATGCATATCAGGAATGGCCACATCCAGCATACACAGCCTCCCCACACAGCCAAAAAGTAGAGAGGAAAAGAGAGCATGGATTACAAAAATCAGTTTCAAAATGGACGCCACAAACAAATAACGGAAGTGAAAACCGGAGGGGTTTCCGCCTTGGAACGGTCAGTGGCAAAACAAATTGCCACTGGGGGTTTAAACCAGGTTCTAGGGTGCACCAACCTCACACTTGCCCCAACAGGTTCTCGTATCACAAAACAAGTACAAATTGTCTTGGTGAAATAACTCCAACCCACCCATCAGCTCAACAATGTTGCATGCAAAAGCATACAAACATATAAACATAAGAATTTAATAGCATTGCAAAGCCAAAGGGCGGGTACTCAATGATCTTACAGAGACCAGAGCACCTGGAGTAAAATCAGCAAGAACACGATGACAGGGATAAAAGTAACAAATCGAGCTTCTAGGTTCTTTTTAGAAAAGATTTCCCCATAAACTTTCACAAACTCTTAAACCCCTGCCACCGTCGTGCAACCAAAGAGGTAAGCATAATGATCAACTGTAGATGGGTTAATCACCAGGCCTGCAGAGCGCTGTAAAACATCATGTTGGTAACCTTACTTTTTAAATTTACAGATGGTTTTTACGAATAACCGGGATAAATTAACATCGCCTTTTATCTTCTTAAGTTTATAAATTAAATCTCCATAAAAAACTGGCTGTGAAATACCTTGTTGCAATAGTGGTTTTAAACTGCACCTGTATTTATGAATTAGATCTGGTTATCGGCGATAAAACTTGCAAAAGGTTTTCCTTAATTTGTGATACCGATAACCTTGTTTTAAAAGTTTTTCTGTAATGCAAAGATTACGTTCATTGAAATCATTCACATCGTTGCAAGCTCTTGAAAAGCGAACAAGCTGTGAGATATAAACCCCGTAAGAAGTCGCACGAGGAACATCGCCGTCTAGAAACGGAAAATTTACTATATTAAAATTAAAATCATCTCTTTTATCATAAATTTTAGTAGTGACGTAACCATTGACAATGGATAGATTTAAATCAAGAAAGTTTGCTTGCTTTTCGGAAGTGTTCGCTTTATTAAGCTGTAGTTCTTTAGGATAAATCTTATTAACCAGTGATGGAAAATGGTTATTATCTATATTAAATAAATCATCAAGGTACCTCGATGTGTTGTTAAAAGCTGTAATAATATCATCTTGATGTTCGGTAGAAAGAGATAACATAAAATCTCTTTCATAACAGTATAAAAACAGATCAGCAACAAGGGGTGCACAATTAGTACCCATTGGAATGCCTATTACTTGTTTATATATAGAGGTACCAAATCTCAAATAAATATTATCCAATAAAAATGTGAGCGCCTGTATAAGGTCTTGACAGGTCCATGAAGTATAATTATCATAAGAACCATCTGTAAAGAATGCCCTATGTTCATTACAAGCAATAAATGTTTTATTTTCTCTAGCAAAAGTTTTTTCAATGAGACTGGTTAGCTTGTCTCTTATAAAATTATGAGGGAGAGAAGTATACAAGGTAGAAAAATCATATGTAGACAAACAGAACGCCTGAAAATTATTTGATTTAAGTTTCTTCAAAACGTCATTTGAATTTTTTATAGACCAAAATAAATTTTTGCCAGTAGTTTCAAAAACTTTTTCGCAATACCTAATTACATGTTCTTTTATAGCTGTAAGACAAGATGTTAAGAGCACGAATAACTTTGTAGTTGTACAAGAACTAGAGTTAGCGATAAATCTTGCTTTGTACGGTGTTTTGTGCATTTTAGGCAACCAATACATAGTAGGTACTTTGTCTTGTTTCGGCTCAACACTGATTCTAAATTTTGTAATTTGTAGAGTGTGTGCAGTAACAATATCACTATCAGATGAAGAAGTCAGTGTATAAGCATTAGTGCTATTAAGCTCTTCAGTTTGAACATTTATATAGTGTATACGTCACACTATAATAACATTATTTGAAGCCTTATCAGCAGGTGTTAAAACAAATATGTTGTGAAAATCTTGAATACCCTTTTTCAAATGACGAAAGTTAAAACGAGGTCGAGGTGGTAGTAAAGCTATGTTTCTTTTATAGAAGGATATACGAGTGTCAATTATTTTGAATATTTGTTTTTTTCCAGTCTGAAAGAGCATTAGGCTCAGCATGTTCTCGTTTACACCATTTATTGCAAAAAGAGTTTAAAGACTCTGCAATTTCCGCACGACAGGTATTAAAGTCGATGTCCGATGGAATTCTGTATTTTGGACCTTTTGAACTAAAATTGCGGATTCTCAAGTCTTTGATAACATTTAGATCCCCTGTAACGATATGACCGGCAGGTTGATAGCAACATTTTGAATTAGAACAGTCTCAAGATGATGGTGTGTTTTCAACAATCTGTAAATCCGAGGTAATTTTGTTGTAATTGAAAATTTTGTTTCTAATAGGCTTGTTATATTTATAACAAACGATGGGTGTTTCAGTATTCTTGAAATAATTAGGTATAGCCGATTCAACAGTTTTATCTTTAAATATACTTGGAAGGTCAATAAAATCTATGCCTTTATTTAAAAATGAAATTTTAAGAAAATGTCTTTGGTGATCAGATTCCAAGTCAATGTGTGGTCTAAGAACATGCCGAGTGTAACACTGAGTAAGGCTTGCAACTTCATAAAGTGGATGAGTTCTAATAACAATATCATCGGCTTCCTTATCCACTTTTTGTAAACAAGAAATAGAAAGAGAAGCTAAACGCGACAGCATAGCATGTCTACCAGAATGTTTTAAAATATTTTGAAGGTCATGAATAGAACAATGAATACGTGATTTTCTTTTGATGTTACCATTAATCCTTATCCCGTGTGACCTCGATTTTCGTTTTCGTAATTCTAGCAAATCAAAAATGTCAAAATCAGGATTATTTGAAATGTTGCCTTCTTGATAAATATTATCATTTAATCCAAGTGGATAGGGTGTTTGGAGTTTTTGTATCCATTTTTGCTCCGATATAAGTCTAGCTCTAATTTTAAATGCTCTAGAAGCACTGCTATCAAATATAACTTTTTCAACAGGTTGAATATTAACATGTTTTAAAGTGTGGCCTGATCGTTTGAAATGTTTATATAAAAATGTATTGATTTTATGATTGTTTCTTATTTTCGAACAGTGCTGACTAAAACGTGATTTCAAAGGGCTCCCAGTTTGTCCAACATATTGAATCCCACAATTTAAAGCATTTCAAGTTAAAACATAAATAATATTGTCTGATTGTCAGTCAATGTCTGAATCGATGTTAACTGAAAAAGTTCTACCATTGACTGTAGATTTAATTGTTGAACTACATTTTAAAAAACTGCAGCACTTGCACCTCTTTAAATCGCACTTGTATATAAATGGATACGATCTGCGTCTTCCGTTGATAATTTTAAAAGGTGTGGAAATGTTATATTTTTGAAGTATATGTGATTTTATAGGTGACAATTTTATTTTTAAATTATTTTTAAATAAATTAGTGCAATGTGCACTCTGCAAACCAGTCAAATTTACGGAAGTGGCCGACGATAGATTAATTGTAGATAAACGAACTGACGGTTGCAGGTATGTAAAAGTATTTAATTTAGCTGGAATATGAACAGAAGACGCAGAGGATAGCCTTGGATTTAAAATATTTGTTTTAATTTTGTTCGCCATGATTTATGTGTTGAGAAAATACCATTACATGAAAAGCGACTTTGAATTATATTGAAAATTATCGAGTGACGTCATAACGTCATAACATCGTCATATGTCCTGCGCGCCTTCAGAATAGGAATTATTCTAAAAATAGCACACAGGACAATTCCAATATTAATAACGTAATGAAACACTGATCCCAAAGTTGTGGGACTGTAAAAATAGAAATCGAGTATGCCAAAAGGACCATATCTGGTTCCAGATATTATACAAGATAATCTAAATTTAAACATAACAAAAAGTCGGTGAACATGTAACCTTCAATGTGGTATATGAGAGAATTTGGGTGGTTGGGGAGGGGTTGTGAAAAGTGAACGTAAACAGCAATCCCTGAGGGATGAAAAGATAACAGTATTGATTGAATGTACGGGGAGACGTTTTACGGCCGCCACACAGCACAAACAAAACTACTGTGATTGTAAAAAAATGAAATATGCATATCAGGAATGGCCACATCCAGCATACACAGCCTCCCCACACAGCCAAAAAGTAGAGAGGAAAAGAGAGCATGGATTACAAAAATCAGTTTCAAAATGGACGCCACAAACAAATAACGGAAGTGAAAACCGGAGGGGTTTCCGCCTTGGAACGGTCAGTGGCAAAACAAATTGCCACGGGGGGTTTAAACCAGGTTCTAGGGTGCACCAACCTCACACTTGCCCCAACAGGTTCTCGTATCACAAAACAAGTACAAATTGTTTTGGTGAAATAACTCCAACCCACCCATCAGCTCAACAATGTTGCATGCAAAAGCATACAAACATATAAACATAAGAATTTAATAGCATTGCAAAGCCAAAGGGCGGGTACTCAATGATCTTACAGAGACCAGAGCACCTGGAGTAAAATCAGCAAGAACACGATGACAGGGATAAAAGAAACAAATCGAGCTTCTAGGTTCTTTTTAGAAAAGATTTCCCCATAAACTTTCATAAACTCTTAAACCCCTGCCACCGTCGTGCAACCAAAGAGGTAATCATAATGATCAACTGTAGATGGGTTAATCACCAGGCCTGCAGAGCGCTGTAAAACATCATGTTGGTAACCTTTCTTTTTAAATTTACAGATGGTTTTTACGAATAACCGGAAGAAATTAACATCGCCTTTTATCTTCTTAAGTTTATAAATTAAATCTCCATAAAAAACTGGCTGTGAAATACCTTGTTGCAATAGTGATTTTAAACTGCACCTGTATTTATGAATTAGATCTGGTTATCGGCGATAAAACTTGCAAAAAGTTTTCCTTAATTTGTGATACCGATAACCTTGTTTTAAAAGTTTTTCTGTAATGCAAAGATTACGTTCATTGAAATCATTCACATCGTTGCAAGCTCTTGAAAAGCGAACAAGCTGTGAGATATAAACCCCGTAAGAAGTCGCACGAGGAACATCGCCGTCTAGAAACGGAAAATTTACTATATTAAAATTAAAATCATCTTTTTTATCATAAATTTTAGTAGTGACGTAACCATTGTCAATGGATAGATTTAAATCAAGAAAGTTTGCTTGCTTTTCTGAAGTGTTCGCTTTACTAAGCTGTAGTTCTTTAGGATAAATCTTATTAACCAGTGATGGAAAATGGTTATTATCTATATTAAATAAATCATCAAGGTACCTCGATGTGTTGTTAAAAGCTGTAATAATATCATCTTGATGTTCGGTAGAAAGAGATAACATAAAATCTCTTTCATAACAGTATAAAAACAGATCAGCAACAAGGGGTGCACAATTAGTACCCATTGGAATGCCTATTACGTGTTTATAAATAGAGGTACCAAATCTCAAATAAATATTATCCAATAAAAATGTAAGCGCCTGTATAAGGTCTTGACAGGTCCATGAAGTATAATTATCATAAGAACTATCTGTAAAGAATGCCCTATGTTCATTACAAGCAATAAATGTTTAATTTTCTCTAGCAAAAGTTTTTTCAATGAGACTGGTTAGCTTGTCTCTTATTAAATTATGAGGGAGAGAAGTATACAAGGTAGAAAAATCATATGTAGACAAACAGAACGCCTGAAAATTATTTGATTTAAGTTTCTTCAAAACGTCATTTGAATTTTTTATAGACCAAAATAAATTTTTGCCAGTAGTTTCAAAAACTTTTTCGCAATACCTAATTACATGTTCTTTTATAGCTGTAAGACAAGATGTTAAGAGCACGGATAACTTTGTAGTTGTACAAGAACTAGAGTTAGCGATAAATCTTGCTTTGTACGGTGTTTTGTGCATTTTAAGCAACCAATACATAGTAGGTACTTTGTCTTGTTTAAGCTCAACACTGATTCTAAATTTTGTAATTTGTAGAGTGTGTGCAGTAACAATATCACTCTCAGATGAAGAAGTCAGAGTATAAGCATTAATGCTATTAAGCTCTTCAGTTTGAACATTTATATAGTGTATACGTCACACTAAAACAACATTATTTGAAGCCTTATCAGCAGGTGTTAAAACAAATTTGTTGTGAAAATCTTGAATACCCTTTTTCAAATGACGAAAGTTAAAACGAGGTCGAGGTGGTAGTAAAGCTATGTTTCTTTTATAGAAGGATATACGAGTGTCAATTATTTTGGTATAATAATGGTAAATAAAGGTAACTGCAGCTGGAGTGAAAATAACGGTAAAATAATGGTAAATAATGGTAGCTGGAGTGAAAATAACGTAAAAAAATGGTAAATTATGGTAACTGGAGCTGGAGTGAAAATAACGGTAAAATAATGGTAAATAATGGTAATTGGAGTGAAAATAACGGTAAAACGGTAAATTGAGTGAAAATAACGGTAAAATAATGGTAAATAATTGTTACTGGAGCTGGAGTGAAAATAACGGTAAAATAATGGTAAATAATTGTAGCCGGAGTGAAAATAACGGTAAAATGATGGTAAATTATTGTAACTGGAGCTGGAGTGAAATTAACGGTAAGATAATGGTAAATAATGGTAACTGGAGTGAAAATAACGGTAAAATAATGGTAAATAATGGTAACTGGAGTGAAAAAAAACGGTAAAATAATGATAATTAATGGTAACTGGAGCTGGAGTTAAAATATCGGTAATATAATGGTAAATAATGGTAAATGGAGTGAAAACTACGGTAAAAAAATGGTAAATTATGGTAACTGGAGTGAAAATAACGGAAAAATAATGGTAAATGATGGTAACTGGAGCTGGAGTGAAAATAACGGTAAAATAATTGTAAATAACGGTAACAGGAGCTGGGTTGAAAATAACGGTAAAGTAAGTGTAAATAATGGTAATTGGAGTGAAAATAACGGTAAAAAAATGGTAAATAATGGTAACTGTAGTGAAAATCACTATCAAATAATGGTAAATTATTGTTACTGGAGTGAAAATAATGGTAAAAAGGTAAAAATTGGTAAATGGAGTGAAAATAATTGTAAAATAATAGTTAATAATGGTAACTGGAGTGAAAATAACGGTAAAATAATGGTAAATATTGGTAAATGCAGTGAAAATAACGGTAAAAATATTGTAAATAATGGTCACTGGAGCTCGAGTGAAAATAACGGTAAAATAATGGTAAATAATGGTAGCCGGATTAAAAATAACGGTGAAATAATGGTAAATTATGGTAACTGAGAGCTGGAGTGAAAATAACGGTAAGATTATGGTAAATAATGGTAACTGGAGTGAAAAAAGTGGTAAAATAATGGTAAATTATGGTGCCTGGAGCTTGAGTGAAAATATCGGTAAAATAATGGTAAATAATGGTAAATGGAATGAAAATAACGGTAAAATAATGGTAAATTATGGTAACTGCAGTGAAAATAACGGTAAATAATTGTAAATAATGATAAATGGAGTGTAAATAACGGTAAAGCAATGGTAAACTATGGTAACTTGAGCTGGAGTGAAAATAACGGTAAAATAATGGTAAATTATGGTAACTGGAGTGAAAATAACTGTAAAAAAATGGTAAATTATGGTAAGTGGAGCTGGAGTGAAAATAACGGTAAAAAATGGTTAATTATGGTAACTGGAGTGAAAATAACGGAAAAATAATGGTAAATTATGGTAACTGGAGCTGGAGTTAAAATAACGGTAAAATAACGGTAAAGTTTCGTAACTGGAGCTGAGTCAAAATAATGGTAAAATAATGGTAAATAATGGCAACTTAAGCTGGAGTGATAAGAGCGGTAAAATAATGGATAATAATGATAAATGGAGTGAAAAAAACGGTAAAATAATGGTTAATAATGGTAACTGGAGCTGGAGTGAAAATAACTTTAAAATAATTGTAAATAACGGTAACTGGAACTGGATTGAAAATAACTGTAAAATAATGGTCAATAATGGTAATTTGAGTGAAAATAACGGTAAAAAAATGGTAAATTATGGTAACTGGAGTGAAAATAACGAAAAAATAATGGTAAATTATGTGTACGGGAGTGAAAATAATGGTAAAAAATGTAAATAATGGTAACTGGAAAGAAAATAAGGGTAAAAAAATAATGAATAATTGTAACTTGAGTGAAAAAAACGGTTAAATAATGGTAAATATTGGTAAATTGAGTGAAAATAACGGTAAAATAATGGCAAATAATTGTAACTGGAGCTGGAGTGAAAATAACGGTAAAATAATGGTAAATAATTGTAGCCGGAGTGAAAATAACGGTAAAATGATGGTAAATTATTGTAACTGGAGCTGGAGTGAAAATAACGGTAAGATAATGGTAAATAATGGTAACTGGAGTGAAATAACAGTCAAGTAATGGTAAATTATGGTGACTGGAGCTGGAGTGAAAATAACGGTAAAATAATGGTAAATAATGGTAAATGGAATGAAAATAACGGTAAAATAACTGTAAAATATTGTAACTGCTGTGAAAATAACGGTAAAAAAATGGTAAATTATGGTAACTGGAGTGAAAATAAGGCTAAAATAATGGTAAATAATGGTAACTGGAGTGCAAAATAACGGTAAATTAATGGTAAATTTTGGTTGCTGGAGCTGGAGTGAAAATAACGGTAAAATAATGGTAAATTATGGTAGCTGGAGCTGGAGTGAAAATAACGGTAAAATAATGGTAAATAATGTTAACTGGAGTGAAAATAACGATACAATAATGGTAAAAAATAGTAACTTGAGTGACAATAACGGTTACAGAATTTCAAATTATGGTAACTAGAGCTGGAGTGAAAATAACGGTAAAAAATGGTAAATAATGGTAAGTGAAGTGAAAATAACGGTAAAATAATGGTAAATTCTGGTAACTGGATCTGGATTGAAAATAACGGTAAGATAATGGTTAATATTGGTAAATGAAATGAAAATAACGGTCGAATAATGGTAAATGATGGTAACTGAAGCTGGATTGAAAATATCGGTAATATAATGGTATATAATGGTAAATGGAGTGAAAATAACGGTAACATAATGATAGTTAATGGCAACTGGAGCTGGAGTAAAAATATCGGTAATATAATGATAAATTATGGTAAATGGAGTGAAAATAACGGTAAAATTATGGTAAATAATGGTAACCTGAGTAAAAATAGCGGTAAAATAATTGTAAAAATGGTAACTGGGGTGAAAATATTGATAAAATAATGGTAAATTATGGTTACTGGAGTGAAACGGTAAAATAATTTTTACTGGAGTGAACATATTGGAAAAATAATGGTAAATTATGGTAACTGGAGTGAAAATAACGATAAAATAATGGTAACTGGAGTGAAAATAACGGTAAAACAATGGTAAATAATTTTAACTGCAGTGAAAATAACGGTGAAATAATGGTAATTAATGGCAACTGGAGCTGGAGTAAAAATATCGGTAATATAATGGTAAATAATGGTAAATAGAGTGAAAATAACGGTAAAAAAGGGTAAATTATGGTTACTGGAGTTGGAGTTAAAATAACGGTAAAAAATGGTTAATAAAGGTAACTGGAGTGAAAATAACAGAAAAATAATGGTAGATTTTGGTTACTTAAGTTGGAGTGAAAACAGCGATAAAATAATGGTTAATAATGATAAATTGAGTGAAAATAACGGTAAAATAATTGTAAATAACGGTAACTGGAGCTGGATTGAAATTCACGGTAAAATAATGGCAAATAATTGTAGCTGGAGTGAAAATAACGGTAAAATAATGGCTAAGTATGGTAATTGGAGCAGGAGTGAACACAAGGGTAAGATAATTGTAAATAATGGTAACTGGAATGAAAATAACGCTAAAATAATGGTAAGTTATGGTAACTGGACTTGAAGTGAAAATAACGGTAAAATAATTGAAAATAATGGTAAATGGAATGAAAATAACGGTAAAATAATGGTGAATTACGGTAACTGGAGTGAAAATAACGGTAAAATAATGGTAAATGGAGTGAAAATAACGGTAAAACAAAGGAAAATTATGGTAACTGGAGCTGGAGTGAAAATAACGGTAAGATAATGGTAAATAATGGTAACTGGAGTGAAAATAACGGTAAAACAATGGTAAATAATGGTTACTGGAGTAAAAATAACGGTAGAATAATGGTAAATTATGGTAACTAAAGCTGGAGTGGAAATAACGGTAAGATAATAATAAATAACGGTAACTGGAACTGGATTTAAAATAACGGTAAAATAATGGTAAATAATGGTAACTGGAGTGAAAATATCGGTAACATAATGGTAATTAATGGCAACTGGAGCTGGAGTGAAAATATCGGTAATATAATGATAAAAAATGGTGAATGGAGTAAAAATAACGGTAAAATAACGGTGAATAATGGTAACGAGTGAAAATAACGGTGAAATGATGGTAAAAATGGTAACTGGTGTGAAAATAACGGTAAAATAATGGTAAATTATGGTAACTGGAGCTGGAGTGAAAATAACGGTAAAATAATGCTAAATTATGATAACTGGAGTGAAAATAACGATAAAATAATGGTAAATTATGGTAACTGTAGTGAAAATAACGGTTAAATAATGGTAAATAATGGTAACTGGAGTGAAAATAACGGTAAAAGAATTTTGAAATATTTTAACTGGAGCTGGAGTAAAAATAACGGTAAAAAAATGGTTAATAATGGTAACTGGAGTGAAAATAACGGTAAAATAATAATAAAATCTGGTAACTGGATCTGGAGTGAAAAAGAACGGCAAAATAATGGTAAATAATGGTAAATGAAGTGAAAATAACGGTAAAATAATGGTACAAATGGTAACTGGAGTGAAAATAACTGTAAAAGAATGGTAAAAAATGGTAACTGGAGTGAAAATAACGGTAAAATAATGGTAAAAATGGTAACTGGAGTGAAAATAACTGTAAAAAAATGGTACAAAATGGTAACTGGAGCTGGAGTGAAAAAAACCGGTAAAATAATGGTAAATAGTGGTAACTGGAGTGGGAAAACTGTAAAAAACATGGTAAATTATGGTAACTGGTACTGGAGTGAAAATAACGGTAAAATGATGGTAAATAATGGTAAATGGAGTGAAAAAACGGTAAAATAATGGTAAATTATGGTAACTGGAGCTGTAGTGAAAATAACTATAAAATAATGTTAAATAATGGCAACTGGAGTGAAATTAACGGTAAAATAATGGTAAATTATGGTAAGTGGAGGTCGAGTGAAAATTACGGTAAAAAATGGTATATAATGGTGACTGGAGTGAAAATAACGGAAAAATAATGGTAAATTATGGTAACTGGAGCTGGAGTGAAAATAACGGTAAAATAATGGTAAATTTTGGTAACTGGAGCTGGAGTTAAAATAACGGTAAAATAATGGTAACTTAAGCTGGATTGAAAATACCGGTAAAATAATGGTTTATAATGAAAAATGGAGTGAAAATAACGGGAAAATAACGGTTAATAATGGTAATGGAGCTGGAGTGAAAATAATCGGTAAATAATTGTAAATAACGATAACTGGAGCTGGATTGAAAATAACGGTAAAATAAGGGTAAATAATGGTAATTGGAGTGAAAATAACGGTAAAAAAGCAATATATGCATATCAGGAATCGCAAAACTCACAGCCTGCACACGCAGCGAAAAAGAAGGGAGGAAGAGAGAGAGCGCATGTTTTATATAAGTATGTCAATTCAAATAGGACGCCACAAACAATTAACGAAGAAGAGAACCTTTGGGGACACCGCCTTGGAACGGTCAGTGGAAAAACAAATTGCCACTGGGGGTTTAAACCAGGTTCTAGGTGGTAAATAACGGTAATTGGAGTGAAAGTAACGGTAAAATAATGCTAAATTATGGTTACTGGAGTGAAAATAATGGTAAAAAATGGTAAATAATGGTAACTGGAGCTCGAGTGAAAAAAAACGGTAAAATAATGGTAAATAATGGTAGCTGGAGTGAAAATAACGTGAAATATATGGTAAATTATGGTAACTGGAGCTGGAGTGAAAATAACGGTAAAATAGTGGTAAATAATGGTAATTGGAGTGAAAATAACGGTAAAATAATGGTAAATAATGGTAACTGGAGTGAAAATAACGGTTAAATAATGATAATTAATGGTAACTGGAGCTGGAGTTAAAATATCGGTTATATATTGGTAAATAATGGTAACTGGAGTGAAAATAACGGTAAAATAATAATAAAATCTGGTAACTGGATCTGGAGTGAAAAAGAACGGCAAAATAATGGTAAATAATGGTAAATGAAGTGAAAATAACGGTAAAAAATGGTAAATTATGGTAACTGGAGTGAAAATAACGGTAAAATAATGGTAAATAATGGTAAATGGAGCTGGAGTGAAAATGACGGTAAAAAAAAAGGTAAATAATGGTAACTGGAGTGAAAATAACGGTAAAATAATGGTAAATGGAATGAAAATAACGGTAAAATAATGGTAAATAATGGTAATTGGAGTGAAAATAACGGTAAAATAATGATAGATAATGGTAACTGGAGTGAAAATAACGGTAAAATAATGATAATTAATGGTAACTGGAGCTGAAGTTAAAATATCGGTAATATAATGGTAAATAATGGTAAATGGAGTGAAAATAACGGTAAAAAATGGTAAATTATGGTAACTGGAGTAAAAATAACGGTAGAATAATGGTAAATAATGGTAACTAGAGTACAAAATCACGGTAAAATAATGGTAAATTTTGGTAGCTGGAGCTTGAGTGAAAATAACGGTAAAATAATGGTAAATAATTGTAACTGGAGTGAAAATAACGGTAAAATAATGGTAAATTATGGTAACTGGAGCTGAAGTGAAAATAACGGTAAAAAATGGTAAATAATGGTAACTGGAGTGAAAATAACGGTAAAATAATGGTAAATTCTGGTAACTGAATCTGGATTGAAAATAAAGGTAAGATATTGTTTAATAATGGTAAATGAAATGAAAATAACGGTCGAATAATGGCAAATTATGGTAACTGGAGCTGGATTGAAAATATCGGCAATATAATGGTAAATAATGGTAAATGGAATGAAAATAACGGTAAAATAATGGTAAATAATGCTAACTGGAGTGATAATAACGGTAACATAATGGTAATTAATGGCAACCGGTGTTGGAGTAAAATTATCGGTAATATAATGATAAATTACGGTAAATGGAGTGAAAATAACGGTAAAATAATGGTAAATAATGGTAACCTGAGTAGAAATAGCGGTAAAAAAATGGTAAAAATGGTAACTGGAGTGAAAATAACGATAACATAATGGTAAATTATGGTAACTGGAGTGGAACGGTAAAATAATTGTACCTGGAGTGAAAATAACGGAAAAATAATGGTAAATTATGGTAACTGGAGCTGGAGTGAAACTAACGTTAAAATAATGGTAAATAATGGTAACTGGAGTGAAAATAACGGTAAAACAATGGTAAATAATGGTAACTGGAGTGAAAATAACGATGAAATAATGATAAATAATGGTAACTGGAGTGAAAATAACGGTAAAATAATGGTTATTAATGGTAACTGGAGCTGGAGTAAAAATTTCGGTAATATAATGGTAAATAATGGTAAATAGAGTGAAAATAACGGTAAAAAGAAGGGTAAATTATGGTTACAGGAGTTGGAGTGAAAATAACGGTAAAAAATGGTTCACAAAGGTAACTGGAGTGAAAATAACGGAAAAATAATGGTAAATTTTGGTAACTGGAGCTGGAGTTAAAATAACGGTAAAATAATGGTTAATAATGGTAACGTAAGTTGGAGTGAAAATAGCGGTAAAATAATGGTTAATAATGATAAATGGAGTAAAAATAACGGTAAAATAATGGTCAATAATGGTAACTGGTGCTAAAGTGAAAAAAACGGTAAAATAATTGTAAATACCGGTAACTGGAGCTGGATTGAAAATAACGGTAAAATAATGGTAAATAATTGTAGCTGGAGTGAAAATAAGTATGGTAATTGGAGCAGGAGTGAACATAAGGGTAAGATAATGGTAAATTATGGTAACTGGAGTGAAAATTACGGTAAAATAATGGCAAATTATGGTAACTGGAGCTGGAGTGAAAATAATGGTAAAATAATGGTAAATAATGGTAAATGGAATGAAAATAACGGTAAAATAATGGTGAATTACGGTAACTGGAGTGAAAATAAAGGTAAAATAATGGTAAATGGAGTGAAAATAACGCTAAAATAATGGTAAATAATGGTAACTTGAGTGAAAATAACGGTAAAACAATGATAAATAATGGTAACTGGAGTGAAAATAACGGTGAAATAATGGTAAATAATGGTAACTGGAGTAAAAATTACGGTAAAATAATGGTAGTTAATGGTAACTGGAGCTGGAGTTAAAATATCGGTAATATAATGGTAAATAATGGTAAATAGAGTGAAAATAACGTAAAGAAATGGTTAATTATGAATACAGGAGCTGGAGTGAAAATAACGGTAAAATAAGTGTAAATAACGGTAACTGGAGCTGGAGTGAAAATAACGGTAAAATAATGGTAAATATTTGTAGCTGGAGTGAAAATAACGGTAAATTAATAGTAAAGTATGGTAATTGGAGCAGAAGTGAACATAATGGTAAGATAATGGTAAATAATGGTAACTGGATTGAAAATAACGGTAAAATAATGGTAAATTATGGCAACTGGAGCTGGAGTGAAAATAACGGTAAAAAAATGGTAAATAATGGTAAGTGGAATGAAAATAACGGTAAAATAATGGAAACTGGAGTGAAAATAACGGTAAAAAAATGGTAAATTATGGTAACTGGAGCTGGAGTGAAAATAACGGTAAAATAATGGTAAATAATGGTAACTGGAGTGAAAATAACTGTAAAATAATAGTAAATAATGGTAACTGTAGTGAACATTACGGGAAAATAATGGAAAATAATGGTAAATGGAGCTGGAATAAAAATAACGGTAAAATAATGGTAAATGATGGTAACTAGAGGGAAAAAAAACGTGAAAAAAATGGTAAATTATGGTAACTGGAGTGAAAATAACGGTGAAATAATGGTAAATAATCGTAACTTGAGTAAAAATAACGGTAGAATAATGGAAAATTATGGTAACTGGAGCTGAAGTGAAAATAACGGTAAAATAATGGTAAATAATGTTAACTGGAGTGAAAATGACTGTAAAAAAATGGTAAATTATGGTAACTGGAGTGAAAATAACGGTAAAATAATGGTGAATAATGGTAACTGGAGTAAAAAAACGGTCGAATAATGGTAAATAATGGTAAATGGAGTGAACATTACGGTAAAATAATGGTAAATTATGTTAACTTGAGCTGGAGTGAAAATAACGGTAAAATAATGGTAAATTATGGTAACTGGAGTGAAAATAACGGTACAATAATGGTAAATAATGGTGAATGGAGTGAAAATAATGGTAAAATAATGGTAAATTATGGTAACTGGAGTGCATAACGGTAAAATAATGGTAAATAATGGTAACTGGAGTGACAGAAACGGTAAAATAATGGTAAATACTTGTAACTGGAGTAAAAATAAAGGGTACAATAATGGTAAATTATGGTAACTGGAGCTTGAGTGAAAATAACGGTAAAATAATGGTAAATAAAGGTAACTGGAGCTGGAGTGAAAATAACGGTAAAATGTTGGTAAATAATGGTACAGTACTGAAAATTATGAAATTGACAATTTTTCCGATTCCGATCCGGTTCGCTTCCGATCCTAATGTCATCTATAACCGATCCGATTCCATTCCCATTGCGGTCCAATTCCAATTCGATTGCACTCCAATTTTTTTCACTTCCGGCAATGCGCTCCAAACGATCTTTATGCTTAAACCGATTCTTCCAATTCCGATCTTTTCGCTCCCGATTTTCATTGGTCATTAACAATGCGCTCCAAACGATCTTTACCCTCAAACCGATTCTTCCGATTCCGATCTTTTCGCTCCCGCTTTTCATTGGTCATTACTTATAACGCATCTCGCGCTGAAATCATTAGGGAAAAATAGTTTCTCTTTTAGTTTCGGACAGCGTTTATGGTTTATATTTCATACTGAACTTAATAAATGTTTACATTCAAAAAAGTTTATTAGCATTAAATACATTTCAGTTGTGAATCTCCTTACTAAATAAAAAAAACGCATTAATTCCATAATGAAGCACGGGTGAATGTAAATGTTCCTTATTTCTTCCCTTGTGTAATAAAAAATATTACGTATTTTCGCTTAAAGAGCACTTTATACAAAAAGGTTCCGAACTTAATTTCAATAATATCATGCGTGTGAATGACAAACACACCATTTACTATTATATGTTTTCAGTTTTATTTACAAAATTATCGTTAAATTAGTTTTTTTTATTACTAGTGTTTGATAGCAGAAAACTCAATTAAATTATTGTCAAAAATTGCTTTGTTTAAAGTCGTTAAAAGAATCGGAAGAAGCGATTCGGATCGCTTCTATATATAACTGAAAAACTATAAATAGAAACGATCCAATCCGATCCGATCAAAACGCTCCGGTCTTTTCACTCCAAGCGATCCAAACGCTCAAAGCGATTCCGATCCGGTCAAAACGCTCCGGTCTTTTCACTCCAAGCGATCCAAACGTTCAAAGCGATTCCGATCCGGTCAAAATGCCCCGGTCTTTTCACTCCAAGCGATCCAAACGCTCAAAGCGATTCGCTTCGATTCCATTCCGTTTCCAATTCGATTGCGCTTCCATTGCGCTCCTAACGGGATCGGTTTGCGGTCCGCTTCCGATACTCTTCCGATCCGGATGTCAATTTCATGATTTTCAGTACTGTAACTGGAGTGAACATAACGGTAAAATAATGGTAAATTTTGGTAACTGGAGTGAAAATTACGGTAAAATGATGGTAAAACACGGTAACTGGAGTAAAAATATCGGGAAAATAATGGTAAATTATGGTAACTGGAGCTTGTGTGACCATACGGTAAAATAATGGTAATAATTATTTTACCGTTATTTTCATTCCAGCTCCAGTTACGATAATTTACCATTATTTTACCGTTATTTTCACTCCAGTTACCATTATTAAATCTTATTTTATCGTTATTTTCACTCCAGTTACCATAATTTACCATAAGTTTATCGTTATTTCTACTCCAGTTACCCTTATTTACCATTATTTTACCGTCATTTTCACTCCAGTTACCATAATTTACCATTTTTTCCTGTTATTATCCCTCCAGTTACCATTATTTACCATTATTTTAACGTTATTTTCATTCCAGCGCCAGTTACCATTATTTACCTTTATTTTACCGTAATGTTCACTCCATTTACCATTATTTACCATTATTTTACCGTTATTTTCACTCCAGTTACTATTATTTACCATTATTTTACCGTTACTTTCACTCCAGCTCCAGTTACCATAAATTTCCATTATTTTACCGTTTTTTTCACTTTATTTACCATTATTTTACCGTTATTTTCACTCCAGTTACCATAATTTACAATTATTTTACCGTTATTTTCATTCCATTTTCCATTATTTACCATTATTTTACCGTTGTTTTCACTCCAGTTACAATTATTTACCATTATTTTACCGTTATTTTCACTCCAGCTCCAGTTACCATTATTTACCATTATTTTACCATTATTTACACTCCATTTAGCAATATTTACCATTATTTTACCGTTATTTTCACTCCAGCTCCAGTTACCATAATTTATCATAATTTTACCGTTATTTTCACTCCAGTTACCATCATTACCCCTTATTTTATCGTTAATTTCACTCCAGTTTCCATAATTTACCATTATTTTACAATTATATTCACTGCATTTATCATTTTTAACCACTATTGTACCGTTATTTTCACTCCAGCTCCAGTTCCCATTATTTACCTATTTTACCGTTATTTTCACTCCAGTTCCCATTAGTTCGCATTATTTTACCATTATTTTCGCTGCAGCTCTAGTTACAATAATTTACCATTATTTTACCGTTATTTTCATTCCAGTTACCATTATTTACCATTATTTTACCGTTATTATCGCTCCATTTACCATAATGAACCATTATTTTACCGTCATTTTCACTCCAGTTACCATTATTTACCATTTTTTTACCGTATTTTCACTCATGTTACCATTATTTTCCATTATTTCACTGTTATTTTCACTCCAGTTACAATAATTTACCATTATTATACCGTTATGTTCACTCGATTTACCTTTATTTACCATTATTTTACCGTTATTTTCACTCAAGTTACCATTATTTACCAGTTTTTACCGTTATTTTCACTCCAGTTACCATTATTTACCATTATTTTACCGTTATTTTCACTCCATATACCATTATTTACCATAATTTCACCGTTATTTTCACCGTTATTTTCACTCCAACTCCAGATACCATAATTTACCATTATTTTGCCGTTATTTTCACTCCATTTACCATTATGTACAATTGATTTACCTTTATTATCACTCCAGCTCCAGTTACCATAAATTTCCATTATTTTACCGTTATTTTCACTTTATTTACCATTATTTTACCGTTATTTTCACTCCAGTTACCATAATTTACAATTATTTTACCGTTATTTTCACTCCAGTTACCATTATTTACCATTATTTTACCGTTATTTTCACTCCAGTTACCATTTACCATTATTTCACCATTATTTTCACTCCAGCTCCAGTTACCATAATTTACAATTATTTTACCGTTATTTCCACTCAAGATACCATTATTAACCATTTTTGTACCTTTATTTCGCATCCAGCTCCAGTTACCATAATTTACCATTTTTTTACCGTTATTTGCATTCTAGTAACCATTATTTACCATTGTTTTACCGTTATTTTCACTACAGCTCCAGTTATTATAATTTACCATTATTTTACCGTTATCTGCACTCCATTTACCATTATTTACCATTATTTTACCGTTTTATTCACTCCAGCTCAAGTTACCGTTAGTTACCATTATTTTACCGTTATTTTCACTCCAGCTCCAGTTACCATCATTTGCCATTTTTTTACCGTTATTTTCACTCCATTTACCATTATTTACCATTTTTTACCGTTATTTTCACTCCAGCTCCAGTTACCATTTTTGCCATTATTGTTTCGTTATTTTCACTCCATTTACCATTTTTTATTATTATTTTACCGTTATTTTCACACCATTTGCCATTATTTACCAATATTTCACCGTATTTTCAGTCCAGTTACCATAATTTACCATTATTTTACCATTATTTTCACTCCATTTACCATTATTTACCATTGTTTTACCGTCATTTTCACTCCAGCTCCAGTTACCATTATTAACCATTATTTTATCGTTATTTTCACTCCAGTTACCATTTTGTACCATTATTTTACAGTTATTTTCATTCCAGTTACCATAATTTACCTTAGTTTTACCGTTATTTTCACTCCAGTTCCCATTATTTACAATTATTTTACCGTTTTTTAACTCCACTTATCATTATTAAATATTATTTTACCGTCATTTTCACTCCAGCTCCAGTTACCATAATTTACCATTATTTTAGAGTTGTTTTTACTCCAGTTATCATTATTTACCAGTATTTTACCGTTATTTTCACTCCAGATACCATTATTTACCATTTATTTACCGTTATTTTCACTCCAGCTTTAGTTACCATTATTTACCATTATTTTACCGGTACTTAAACTCCAGCTCCTGTTACCATAATTTACCATGATTTTACCGTTATTTTCACTCCACCTCCAGTTACCGTAATTCACCATTATTTTACCGTTATTTCACTCCAGTTACCATTATTAACCATTTTTTACCGTTATTTTCACTCCAGCTCCAGTTACCAAAATTCACCATTATTTTACCGTTATTTTCATTCCAGTACCATTATTTGCCATTATTTGACCGTTATTTTCACTCCAGTTACCATTATTTTACCGTTATTTTCACTCCAGTTACCATTATTTACCATTATTTTAACGATATTTTCACTCCATTTACCATTATTTACAATTATTTTACCGTTATTTTAACTCCAGTTCCAGTTACCATAATTTGCCATGATTTTACCGTTATTTTCACGCCAGCTCCAGTTACCATAATTAACAATTATTTTACTGTTATTTCACTCCAGCTCCAGTTACCAAATTTCACCATTTTTTACAGTTATTTTCATTCCAGTTACCATTATTTGCCATTATTTTACCGTTATTTTCACTCTAGTTACCATTATTTACCATTGTTTTACCGTTATTTTCACTCCGGTTACCATTATTTACCGTTATTTTACCGTTATTTTCAAGCCATTTACTATTATTTACCATTATTTTACCGTTTTCTTCTCTCCAGTTACCATTATTTACCTTTATTTTACCGTTATTTTCACTCCAGTTTCCATAATCTACAATTATTTTACCGTTATTTCCACTCCATTTACCATTAATTAGAATTATTTTACCGTTATTTTCACTCCAGCTCCAGTTACCATAATTTACCATAATTTTATCGTTATTTTCAGTCCAGTTACCATTATTTACGATTATTTTACCGTTATTTTTACTCCAGTTACCATTATTTACCATTATTTTACCGTTATTTTCACTCGGGTTACCATTATTTACCATTGTTTTACCATTATTTTCACTCCAGTTACCATTATTTACCATTATTTTACCGTTATTTTCACTCCATTTACCATTATTTACCATTATTTTACCGTTATTTTCACTCCAGCTCCAGTTACAAAAATTCACCATTATTTTTCATTTATTTTCATTCCAGTTACAATTATTTGCCATTTTTTTATCGTTATTTTCACTCCAGTTACCATTATTTACCATTATTTTACCGTTATTTTCACTCCAGTTACCATTATTTACCATTATTTTAACGTTATTTTCACTCCATTTACCATTATTTACAATTATTTTACCGTTATTTTAACTCCAATACCAGTTACCATAATTTGCCATGATTTTACCGTTATTTTCATGCCAGCTCCAGTTACCATAATTAACAATTATTTTACCGTTATTTCACTCCAGCTCCAGTTACCAAATTTCACCATTTTTTACCGTTATTTTCATTCCAGTTACCATTATTTGCCATTATTTTACCGTTATTTTCACTCCATTTACCATTATACAATTATTTTACCGTTATTTTTACTCCAGGTGCAATTACAATTATTTACCATTATTTTACCGTTATTTTCACTCCAGTTAAAATTATTTACCATTATTTTACCGTTATTTTCACTACAGTTACCATTATTTACCATAAATTTATCGTTATTTTCACTCCAGCTTAAGTTGCCATTATTTACCATTATTTTACCGTTATTCTCACTCCAGTTACCGTTATTTACCATTATTTTACCGTTATTTTCACTCCAGCTCCAGTTACCAAAATTCAACATTATTTTACCGTTATTTTCATTCGAGTTACCATTATTTGCCATTATTTTACCGTTATTTTCACTCCAGTTACCATTATTTACCATAGTTTTACCGTTATTTTCACTGCAGTTACCATTATTTACCATTATTTTACCGTTATTTTCACTCCATTTACCATTATTTACCATTATTTTACCGTCATTTTAACTCCAGCTCCAGTTACCATTATTTACCATGTTTTTACCGTTATTTTCACCTCAGCTCCAGTTACCATAATTTACCATTTTTTTACCATTATTTCACTCCAGTTACCATTATTAACCATTTTTTTTACCGTTATTTTCACTCCAGATCCAGTTTCCAAAATTCACCATAACTTTACCGTTATTTTCATTCCAGTTACCAATATTTGCCATTATTTTACCGTTATTTTCACTCCAGTTACCATTATTTACCATTGTTTTACCGTTGTTTCACTCCAGTTGCCATTATTTACCATTATTCTACCGTAATTTTCACTCCATTTACCATTATTTACCATTATTTTACCGTTATTTTCTCTCCAGCTACCATTATTTACCATTATTTTACCGTTATTTTCACTCCAGTTACCATCATTTACCATTATTTTACCGTTATTTTCACTCCATTTAACATTTTTTACAATTATTTTACCGTTATTTTCACTCCAGCTGCAATTACCATTATTTGCCATTATTTTACCGTTATTTTCACTCCAGTTACCATTATTTACCATTATTTTAACGTTATTTTCATTCCAGTTACCATTATTTACCATTATTTTACGTTATTTTCACTCCAGCTTAAGTTACCATTATTTACCGTTATTTTACCGTTATTTTCACTCCAGCTCCAGTTACCATAATTTACCATGATTTTTTTGTTATTTTCATTAAAGCTCCAGTTATCATAATTTACCATTATTTTACCGTTAATTTCACTCCAGTTACCATTATTAACCATTTTTTACCGTTAATTTCACTCCAGCTCCAATTACCATAATGTTTCATTATTTTACCGTTTTTTTTTCATTCCAGTTACCAATATTTACCATGATTTTACCGTTATTTTCACTACAGCTCCAGTTACCATAATTTAATATTATTTTACCATTATTTTCAATCCATTTACCATTATTTACCATTTATTTACCGTTATTTTCCCTCCAGCTTTAGTTACCATTATTTACCATTATTTTACCGTTACTTAAACTCCAGCTCCTGTTACCATAATTTACCATGATTTTTCCGTTATTTTCACTCCACCTCCAGTTACCGTAATTTACCATTTTTTTACCGTTATTTCACTCCACTTACCATTATTAACCATTTTTTACCGTTATTTTCACTCCAGCTCCAGTTACCAAAATTCACCATTATTTTACCGTTATTTTCATTCCAGTACCATTATTTGCCATTATTTGACCGTTATTTTCACTCCAGTTACCATTATTTACCATTGTTTTACCATTATTTTCACTCCAGTTACCATTATTTTACCGTTATTTTCACTCCATTTACCATTATTTACCATTATTTTACCGTTATTTTCAATCCAGCTCCAGTTACAAAAATTCACCATTATTTTTCATTTATTTTCATTCCAGTTACAATTATTTGCCATTATTTTATCGTTATTTTCACTCCAGTTACCATTATTTACCATTATTTTACCGTTATTTTCACTCCAGTTACCATTATTTACCATTATTTTAACGTTATTTTCACTCCATTTACCATTATTTACAATTATTTTACCGTTATTTTAACTCCAGTTCCAGTTACCATAATTTGCCATGATTTTACCGTTATTTTCAAGCCAGCTCCAGTTACCATAATTTACAATTATTTTACCGTTATTTCACTCCAGCTCCAGTTACCAAATTTCACCATTTTTTACAGTTATTTTCATTCCAGTTACCATTATTTGCCATTATTTTACCGTTATTTTCACTCTAGTTACCATTAATTACCATTGTTTTACCTTTATTTTCACTCCAGTTACCATTATTTACCGTTATTTTACCGTTATTTTCAAGCCATTTACTATTATTTACCATTATTTTACCGTTTTCTTCTCTCCAGTTACCATTATTTACCTTTATTTTACCGTTATTTTCACTCCAGTTTCCATAATCTACAATTATATTACCGTTATTTCCACTCCATTTACCATTAATTAGAATTATTTTACCGTTATTTTCACTCCAGCTCCAGTTACCATAATTGACCATAATTTTATCGTTATTTTCAGTCCAGTTACCATTATTTACGATTATTTTACCGTTATTTTTACTCCAGTTACCATTATTTACCATTATTTTACCGTTATTTTCACTCGGGTTACCATTATTAACCATTGTTTTACCATTATTTTCACTCCAGTTACCATTATTTACCATTATTTTACCGTTATTTTCACTCCATTTACCATTATTTACCATTATTTTACCGTTATTTTCACTCCAGCTCCAGTTACAGAAATTCACCATTATTTTTCATTTAATTTCATTCCAGTTACAATTATTTGCCATTATTTTATCGTTATTTTCACTCCAGTTACCATTATTTACCATTATTTTACCGTTATTTTCACTCCAGTTACCATTATTTACCATTATTTTAACGTTATTTTCACTCCATTTACCATTATTTACAATTATTTTACCGTTATTTTAACTCCAGTTCCAGTTACCATAATTTGCCATGATTTTACCGTTATTTTCACGCCAGCTCCAGTTACCATAATTAACAATTATTTTACTGTTATTTCACTCCAGCTCCAGTTACCAAATTTCGCCATTTTTTACCGTTATTTTCATTCCAGTTACCATTATTTGCCATTATTTTACCGTTATTTTCACTCCATTTACCATTATACAATTATTTTACCGTTATTTTTACTCCAGGTGCAATTACAATTATTTACCATTATTTTACCGTTATTTTCACTCCAGTTAAAATTATTTACCATTATTTTACCGTTATTTTCACTACAGTTACCATTATTTACCATTAATTTACCGTTATTTTCACTCCAGCTTAAGTTGCCATTATTTATCATTATTTTACCGTTATTCTCACTCCAGTTACCGTTATTTACCATTATTTTACCGTTATTTTCACTCCAGCTCCAGTTACCAAAATTCAACATTATTTTACCGTTATTTTCATTCGAGTTACCATTATTTGCCATTATTTTACCGTTATTTTCACTCCAGTTACAATTATTTACCATAGTTTTACCGTTATTTTCACTGCAGTTACCATTATTTACCATTATTTTACCGTCATTTTCACTCCATTTACCATTATTTACCATTATTTTACCGTCATTTTAACTCCAGCTCCAGTTACCATTATTTACCATGTTTTTACCGTTATTTTCACCTCAGCTCCAGTTACCATAATTTACCATTATTTTACCGTAATTTCACTCCAGTTACCATTATTAACCATTTTTTTTACCGTTATTTTCACTCCAGATCCAATTTCCAAAATTCACCATAACTTTACCGTTATTTTCATTCCAGTTACCATTATTTGCCATAATTTTACCGTTATTTTCACTCCAGTTACCATTATTTACCATTGTTTTACCGTTGTTTCACTCCAGTTGCCATTATTTACCATTATTCTACCGTAATTTTCACTCCATTTACCATTATTTACCATTATTTTACCGTTATTTTCATTCCAGTTACCATTATTTACCATTATTTTACCGTTATTTTCACTCCAGTTACCATCATTTACCATTATTTTACCGTTATTTTCACTCCATTTAACATTTTTTACAATTATTTTACCGTTATTTTCACTCCAGCTGCAATTACCATTATTTGCCATTATTTTACCGTTATTTTCACTCCAGTTACCATTATTTACCATTATTTTAACGTTATTTTCATTCCAGTTACCATTATTTACCATTATTTTACGTTATTTTCACTCCAGCTTAAGTTACCATTATTTACCGTTATTTTACCGTTATTTTCACTCCAGCTCCAGTTATAATAATTTACCATGATTTTTTTGTTATTTTCATTAAAGCTCCAGTTATCATAATTTACCATTATTTTACCGTTAATTTCACTCCAGTTACCATTATTAACCATTTTTTACCGTTAATTTCACTCCAGCTCCAATTACCATAATGTTTCATTATTTTACCGTTTTTTTCATTCCAGTTACCAATATTTACCATGATTTTACCGTTATTTTCACTACAGCTCCAGTTACCATAATTTTATATTATTTTACCATTATTTTCAATCCATTTACCATTATTTACAATTATTTTCCCGTTATTTTCACTCCAGCTCCATTTACCATTATCTACCATTATTTTACTGTTATTTTCACTCCAGTTACCATTATTTAGCATTATTTTACCGTTATTTCCACTCCGTTTACCATTTTTTACCATTCTTTAACCGTTCTTTTCACTCCAGCTACAGTTCCTATTATTTGCCAGTATTTTACCATTATTTTCACTCCAGTTAACATTATTTACCATTATTTTACCGTTATTTTCACTCCAGTTACAATTTTTTACCATTATTTTACGCTATTTTCCATCAAGTAACTATTATTTCCCATTATTTTACCGTTATTTTCACTCCATTTACCATTGTTTACCATTATATTACCGTTATTTTCACTCCAGCTCTAGTTACCATTAATTACCATTATTTTACCGTTATTTTCACTCCAGTTACCATTATTTACCATTATTTTACCTTTTTTTCATTCCCGTTACCATTATTTACCATTGTTTTACCGTTATTTTCACTCCAGTTACCATTATTTACCATTCTTTTACCACTATTTTCACTCCAGCTCCAGTTACCATAATTTACCATTATTTTACCGTTATTTTCACTCCAGTTACCATTATTAACCATTTTTTTCTGTTATTTTCACTCCAGCTCCAGTTGCCATAATTTGACATTATTTTTCCATTATTTTCACTCCAGTTATCATTATTTCCCATTATTTAACCGTTATTTTCACTCCAGTTACCATAATTTACCATTATTTTATCGTTATTTTCACTCCAGTTACCATTATTTTTTATTATTTTACCGTTATTTTCACTCCAGTTACCATTATTACCATTATTTTACCGTTATTTTCACTCCAGTTACCATTATTTACCATTATTTTACCGCTATTTTTCCTACAGATCCAGTCGCCATTATTTACCATTATTTTACCGTTATTTTTCACTCAAGTTACTATTATTTACTATTATTTTACCGTTATTTTCACTTCAGTTCCAGTTAATATAATTTCCATTATTTTACCGTTATTTTCACTCCATTCACCATTATTTACCATTATTCTACAGATATTTTTACTGAAGTAACTATGATTTACCATTATTTTACCATTTTTTTACTCCATTTACCATTGTTTACCATTGTATTACCGATATTTTCACTACAGCTCCAGTTACCATTAATTACCATTATCTTTCTGTTATATTCACTCCAGTAACCATTATTTACCATTATTTTACCCTTATTTTCACTACAGTTACCAATATTTACCATTGTTTTACCGTTATTTTTACTCCAGTTACAATTATTCACCAATATTTTACTGTCATTTTCACTCCAGCTCCAGTTGTTATATTTTAGCATTATTTTGATGTTATTTTCACTCCAGTTACGATTATTAACCATTTTTTACCGTTATTTTCACTCCAGCTTCAGTTACCATAATTTACCATTATTTTACCTGTATTTTCACTCCAGTTACCATTATTTACCTTTATTTTACCGTTATTTAAACTCCAGTTACCATAATTTACCATTATTTTACCGTTGTTTTCACTCCAGTAACCATTATTTGCCATTTTTTTACCGTTATGTTTACTCCAGCTCCAGTTACCATGGTTTACCATTATTTTACCGTTATTTCACTACAGTTACCATTATTAACCATTTTTTACCGTTATTTTCACTACAGCTCCAGTTACCAAAATTCACCATTATTTTATCGTTATTTTCATTCCAGTTACCATTATTTCACCGTTATTTTCACTACATTTACCATTATTTACCATTGTTAAACCGCTATTTTCACTCCAGTTACCATTATTTTCCATTATTTTACCGTTATTCTCACTCCACTTACCATAATTTACCATGATTTTACCGTTATTTTCACTCCAGCTCCAGTTGTCATAATTTACCAATATTTTACCGTTATTTTCACTCCATTTACCATTATTTACCATTGTTTAACCGCTATTTTCACTCCAGTTACCATTATTTTCCATTATTTTACCGTTATTCTCACTCCAGTTACCATTATTCACCATTATTTTACCGTTATTTTCATTCCAGTTACCATTATTTGCCATTATTTTACCGTTATTTTCACTCCATTTACCATTATTTACCATTATTTTACCCTTATTTTAACTCCAGCTCCAGTTACCATAATTTACCATGATTTTACCGTTATTTACACTCCAGCTCCAGTTACGATAATTTACCATTATTTTACCGTTATTTCACTCCAGTTACCATTATTAACCATTTTTTACCGTTATTTTCACTAGAGCTCCAGTTACCGAAATTCACCATTATTTTACCATTATTTCAACGTTATTTTCACTCCATTTACCATTATTTACCATAGTTTAACCGCTATTTTTACTCCAGTTACCATTATTTTCCATTATTTTACCGTTATTCTCACTCCACTTGCCATAATTTACCATTATTTTACCGTTATTTTCATTCCAGTTACCATTATTTGCCATTATTTTACCTTTATTTTCACTCCAGTTACTATTATTTACCATTGTTTTACCGTTATTTCAATCCAGTTACCATTATTTACCATTATTTTACCGTTATTCTCTCACCAGTTACTATTATTTACCATTATTTTACCGTTATTTTCACTCCAGTTAGCATAATTTACCATTATTTTACCGTTATTTTCACTCCATTTACAATTATTTTACCGTTATTTTCACTCCAGCTGCAATTACCATTATTTACCATTATTTCACCGTTATTTTCACTCCAGTTACCATTATTTACCGTTATTTTACGTTATTTTCACTTCAGCTTAAATTACCATTATTTACCTTTACTTTACCGTTATTTCCACTCCAGCTCAACTTACCATAATTTACCATGATTTTTTTGTTATTTTCACCAAAGCTCCAGTAATCATATTTTATGATTATTTTACCGTTATTTTCACTCCAGTTACCATTATTAGCCATTTTTTACCGTTATTTTTACTCCAGCTCCAATTACCAAGTACCAATTACTCCATTTACAATTATTTTACCGTTATTTTCACTCCAGCTGCAATTACCTTTTTTTACCATTATTTTACCGTTATTTTCATTCCAGTTATCATTATTTACGATTATTTTACGTTATTTTCACTCCAGCTTAAATTACCATTATTTACCGTTACTTTACCGTTATTTTCACTCCAGCTCAACTTACCATAATTTACCATGATTTTTTTGTTATTTTCACCAAAGCTCCAGTAATCATAATTTACCATCATTTTACCGTTATTTTCACTCCAGTTACCATTATTAGCCATTTTTTTACCGTTATTTTCCCTCCAGCTCCAATTAACATAATTTACCATTATTTTACCGTTTTATTCATTCCAGTTACCATTATTTAACATTATTTTACCGTTATTTCCACTCCAGTTACCAATACTTACCTTTATTTTACCGTTTTTTCACTCCAGTAACCATAATTTACCATTTTTTCAAGTTATTTTCACTCCATTTACCATTTTTTACCATTCTTTAACCGTTATTTCCACTCCAGCTACAGTTCCTATTATTTTCCGGTATTTTACCGTTAATTTCACTCCAGTTAACATTATTTACAATTATTTTACCGTTATTTTCACTCCAGCTCCATTTACCATAATTTACCAGTTTTTTACCCTTATTTGCACTCCATTTACCATTATTTACCATTTTTTACCGTTATTTCCACACCACCTCCAGTTACCATATTTACCATTATTTTACCGTTATATTCACTCCAGTTACCATTATTTACCATTATTTTACCGTTATTTGCACTCCAGTTACCATAATTTACCATTGTTTTTCCGTTATTTTCACTCCAGTTACCATTATTTAACATTATTTACCGTTACTTTCACTCCAGCTCCAGTTACCATATTTAACATTATTGGACCGTTATTTTAACACCAGTTACCGTTTTTTACCATTATTTTATAGTTATTTTCACTCCAGTTACCATAATTTACCATTATTATACCGTTGTTTTCACTCCATTTACCATAATTTACCATTATTTTACCGTTATTTTAACTCTAGCTCCAGTTACCAAAATTAACCATTATTTTACCGTTATTTTCACTCCAGCTCCTGTGACCATAATTTACCATTATTTTACCGTTATTTTCACTCCAGTTACCAAAATTTAACATTATTTTATCGTTATTTTCACTCCAGTTACCATTATTTACCATGATTTTACCGTTATTTTCACTCCGGCAGCTCCAGTTACCATAAATTACCATTATTTTACCGTTATTTTCACTCCAGTTACCATTATTTATCATTATTTTCCCGTAATTTTCACTCCAGTTACCATTATTTACCATTGTTTTACCGTTGATTTCGCTCCAGCTCCAGTTACCATAATTTACCATGTTTTTGCCGTTATTTTCACTCCATTTACCATTATTTACCAATATTTTTCTGTTATTTTCACTGCAGATACCATCATTTACCATTATTTTACCGTTATTTTCACTCCATTTGCCATCATTTAAAAATTTTTTGCTGTTATTTTCACTCCATTTACCATTATTTACCATTATTTTACCGTTATTTTCACTCCAGATACCATTATTTACCATTATTTTACCGTTATTTTCACTACAGTTCCAGTTATTATACTTTACCATTATTTTACCGTTTTTTACACACCATTTACCATTATTTTCCATTATTTTACCGTTATTTTCTCTCCAACTCCAGTTACCATAATTTACCATTATTTTACCGTTATTTTCACCCCAGTTACAATTATTTACCATTATCTTACCATTATTTTTACTCCAGCTCCAGTTACCAAAATTAACCATTATTTTACCGTTATTTTCGCTACAGCTCCAGTTACCATAATTTACCAATATTTTACCGTTATTTTCAACCCAGTTACCAAAATTTACCATTATTTTATTGTTATTTTCACTCCAGTTATTATTATTTACCATTATTTTACCGTTATTTTCACTCCAGCCCCAATTACCATTATTTACCCTTATTTTTTCGTTATTTTCTCTCCAGTTACCATTATTTATCATTATTTTCCCGTTATTTTCACTCCAGTTACCATTATTTACCATTATTTTACCGTTGATTTCGCTCCAGCTCCAGTTACCATAATTTACCATTTTTTGCGGTTATTATCATTTACCATTATTTACCATTAATTTACTGTTATTTTCACTGCAGATACCATAATTTTCCATTATTTTATCGTTATTTTCACTCCAGTAACCATAATTTACCATTATTTTACCGTTGTTTTCACTCCATTTACCATTATTTACCATTATTTAACCGTTGATTTCGCTCCAGCTCCAGTTACCATAATTTACCATTTTTTTTGCTGTTTTTTTCACTCCAATTACCATTATTTACCATTATTGTACCGTTATTTTCACAACAGTTCCAGTTATTATACTTTACCATTACTTTACCGTTATTTTCACACCATTTACCATTATTTACCATTATTTTTCCGTTATTTTCACTCCAACTCCAGTCACCATAATTTACAATTATTTTACCGTTATTTTCACTCCAGTTACCATTATTTACCATTTTCTTACCGTTATTTTTACTCCAGCTCCAGTTACCATAATTTACCATTATTTTATCGTTATTTTCAGTCCAGTTACCATTATTTACGATTATTTTACCGTTATTTTTACTCCAGTTACCATTATTTACCATTATTTTACCGTTTTTTTTCACTCCATTTACCATTATTTTCCATTATCTTACCGTTATTTTCACTCCAGCTCCAGTTACCATTATGTACCAATATTTTACCGTTATTTTCACTCCAGTTACCATAATTTACCATAATTTTACCGTTATTTTCACTCAATTTACCATTATTTACAAGTATTTTACCGTTATTTTCACTCCAGCTCCAGTTACTATTATTTACGATTCTTTTACCGTTATATTCACTCCATTTACCATTTTTCACCATTATTTTACGGTTATTTTTACTCCAGTTACCATAATTTACCATTATTTTACCGTTATTTCATTCCATTTACCATTTTTTTAACATTATTTTCACTCCAGGTCCAGTTCCCAATATTTACCAGTATTTTACCGTTATTTTCACTCCAGTTACCATTATTTACAATAATTTTACCGTAATTTTCTCTGCAGTTACCGTAATTTACCATTATTTTACCGTTATTTTCACTCCAGCTCCAGTTGCCATAATTTACAATTATTTTACCGCTATTTCCACTCCAGGTACCATTACTAACCATTATTTTACCATTATTTTCACTCCAGCTAAAGTTACCATAATTTACCATTATTTTTCCGTTGATTTCACTCCAGTTACCATTATTTACCCTTTTTTTTACCGTTATTTAAACTCCAGTTACCATAATTTACAATGATTTTATCGTCATTTTCACTCCAGCTCCAGTTACCAGATTTTACCATTATTTTACCGTTATTTTCACTCCAGTTACCATTTTTTACTATCATTTACGTTATTTTTAATCAAGTAACTATTATTTACCATTATTTTACCGTTATTTTCACTCCAGTTACCATTATTTGCCATTATTTTACCATTATTTTCACTCCCGTTACCATTATTTACCATTGTTTTACCGTTATTTTCACTCCAGTTACCATTAGTTACAATTCTTTTACCGTTATTTTCACTCCAGCTCCAGTTGCCATAATTTACCATTATATACTGTTATTTTCACCCCAGTTACCATTATTTACCATTTTACTGTTATTTTCACTCCAGCTCCAGTTGCCATAATTTACCATTATTTTACCGTTATTTTCACTCCAGTTACCATTATTTATCATGATTTTACCGTTATTTTCACTCCAGTTACCATAATTTACCATGATTTTATCGTTATTTTCACTCCAGCTTAAGTTGCCATTATTTACCATTATTTTATCGTTATTTTAACTCCAGCTCCAGTTACCATAATTTACCATGATTTAACTGTTATTTTCACTCCAGCTCCAGTTACCATAATTTACCATTATTTTACCGTTATTTTACTCCAGTTACCATTATTAACCATTTTTTTTCAGTTATTATCACTCCAGCACCAGTTACCAAAATTCACCATTATTTTACCCTTATTTTCATTCCAGTTACCATTATTTGCAATTATTTTACCGTTATTTCACTCGTTACCATAATTTGCCATTGTTTTACCGTTATTTTCACTCCAGTTACCATTATTTACCATTATTTTACCGTTATTCTCATTCCTGTTACCATTATTTACCATTATTTTACCGTTATTTTCACTCCAGCTCCTGTTACCAAAATTCAACATTATTTTACCGTTTTTTTCATTCCAGTTACCATTATTTTCCATTATTGTACCGTTATTTTCACTCCAGTTACCATTATTTACCATTGTTTTACCGTTATTTTCCCTGCAGTTACCATTATTTATCATTATTTTACCGTGATTTTTACTCCATTTACCATTTTTTACCATTATTTTACCGTTATTTTAACTCCAGCTCCAGTTACCATAATTTACCATGATTTTACCGTTATTTTTACTCCAGCTCCAGTTACCATAATTTACCATTATTTTACCGTTATTTCACTCCAGTTACCATTATTTACCTTTTTTTTTACCGTTATTTTCACTCCAGCTCCAGTTACCTAAATTCACCATTATTTTACCGTTTTTTTTACACTCCAGTTACCATTATTTACCATTGATTTACCGTTATTTCACTCCAGTTATCATTATTTACCATTATTTTACCGTTATTTTCACTCCATTTACCATTATTTACCATTATTTTACCGTTATTTTCTCTCCAGTCACCATTATTTACCATTATTTTTTACCGTTATTTTCACTCCAGTTACCATCATTTACCATTATTTTACCGTTATTTTCACTCCATTTAACATTTTTTACAATTACTTTACCGTTATTTTCGCTCCAGCTGCAATTACCATTATTTGCCATTATTTTCCGTTATTTTCACTCCAGTTACCATTATTTACCATTATTTTAACGTTATTTTCATTCCAGTTACCATTATTTACCATTATTTTACGTTATTTTCACTCCAGCTTAAGTTACCATTATTTACCGTTATTTTACCGTTATTTTCACTCCAGCTCCAGTTACCATATTTCACCATGATTTTTTTGTTATTTTCACTAAAGCTCCAGTTATCATAATTTACCATTATTTTCCCGTTATTTTCACTCCAGGTACCATTATTAACCATTTTTTTACCGTTAATTTCACTCCAGCTCCAATTACCATAATTTTTCATTATTTTACCTTTTTTTTTTCATTCCAGTTACCAATATTTACCATGATTTTACCGTTATTTTCACTACAGCTCAAAATACCATATTTTAATATTAATTTACCATTATTTTCAATCCATTTACCATTATTTACAATTATTTTCCCGTTATTTTCACTCCATCTCCATTTACCATTATCTACCATTATTTTACTGTTATTTACACTCCAGTTACCATTATTTAGCATTGATTTACCGTTATTTCCACTCTGTTTACCATTTTTTACCTTTCTTTAACCGTTCTTTTCACTCCGGCTACAGTTCCTATTATTTGCCAGTATTTTACAGTTATTTTCACTCCAGTTAACATTATTTACCATTATTTTACCGTTATTTTCACTCCAGTTACCATTTATTACCATTATTTTACGTTATTTTCCATCAAGTAACTATTATTCACCATTATTTTACCGTTATTTTCACTCCATTTACCATTGTTTACCATTATATTACCGCTATTTTCACTCCAGCTCCAGTTACCATTAATTACCATTATTTTACCGTTATTTTCACTCCAGTTACCATTATTTACCATTATTTTACCGTTTTTTTCACTCCCGATACCATTATTTACCATTGTTTTACCGTTATTTTCACTCCAGTTACCATTATTTACCATTCTTTTACCATTATTTTCACTCCAGCTCCAGTTACCATAATTTACCATTATTTTACCGTTATTTTCACTCCAGTTACCATTATTAACCATTTTTTACTGTTATTTTCACTCCAGCTCCATTTGCAATAATTTGTCATTATTTTACCGTTATTTTCACTCCAGTTATCATTATTTACCATTATTTTACCGTTATTTTCACTCCTGTTACGATAATTTACCATTATTTTATCGTTATTTTCACTCCAGTTACCATTATTTTTCATTATTTTACCGTTATTTTCACTCCAGTTACCATTATTTACCATTATTTTACCGTTATTTTCACTCCAGTTACCATTATTTACCATTATTTTACCGCAATTTTTCCTACAGATCCAGTCGCCATTATTTACCATTATTTTACCGTTATTTTCACTCAAGTTACTATTATTTACTTTTATGTTTCCGTTATTTTCACTTCAGTTCCAGCTACCATAATTTACCATTATTTTACCGTTATTTTCACTCCATTTACCATTATTTACCATTATTCTACAGTTATTTTCACTAAAGTAACGTAACTATGATTTACCACTATTTTACCATTTTTTTACTCCATTTACCATTGTTTACCATTGTGTTACCGATATTTTCACTCCAGTAACCATTATTTACCATTATTTTACCGTTATTTTCACTCCAGTTACCACTATTTACCATTGTTTTACCGTTATTTTTACTCCAGTTACATTTATTCACCAATATTTTACTGTTATTTTCAGCTCCAGTTGTAATATTTTACCATTATTTTGATGTTATTTTCACTCCAGTTACGATTATTAACCAATTTTTACCGTTATTTTTACTCCAGCTTCAGTTACCATAATTTACCATTATTTTACCGTTATTTTCACTCCTGTTACCATTATTTACCTTTATTTTACCGTTATTTACAATCCAGTTACCATAATGTACCATTATTTTACCGTTGTTTTCACTCCAGTAACCATTATTTGCCATTTTTTTACCGTTATTTTCACTCCAAATCCAGTTACCATGGTTTACCATTATTTTACCGTTATTTCACTCCAGTTACCATTATTAACCATTTTTTTACCGTTATTTTCACTCCAGCTCCAGTTACCAAAATTCACCATGATTTTATCGTTATTTTCATACCAGTTACCATTATTTGCCATTATTTCACCGTTATTTTCACTCCATTTACCATTATTTACCATTGTTTAACTGCTATTTTCACTCCAGTTACCATCATTTTCCATTATTTTACCGTTATTCTCACTCCACTTCATTCCAGTTACCATTATTTAGCATTGTTTTAACGTAATTTTCACTGCAGTTACCATTATTTACCATTATTTTACCGTTATTTTCACTCCATTTACAATTATTTATGATTATTTTACCCTTATTTTAACTCCAGCTCCAGTTACCATAATTTACCATGATTTTACCGTTATTTTCATTCCAGTTACCATTATTTGCCATTATTTTACCGTTATTTTCACTCCAGTTACCATTATTTACCATTGTTTTACCGTTATATCACTCCAGTTACCATTATTTACCATTATTTCACCGTTATTTTCACTCCATTTACCATTATTTACCATAATTTACGCGTTATTTTCTCACCAGTTAATATTATTTACATTTATTTTACCGTTATTTTCACTCCAGTTACCATAATTTACCATTATTTTACCGTTATTTTCACTCCATTTACAATTATTTTACCGTTATTTTCACTCCAGCTCCAATTACCAAGTACCAATTACTCCATTTACAATTATTTTACCGTTATTTTCACTCCAGCTGCAATTACCTTTATTTACCATTATTTTCGCGTTATTTTCTCACCAGTTACTATTATTTACATTTATTTTACCGTTATTTTCACTCCAGTTACCATAATTTACCATTATTTTACCGTTATTTTCACTCCATTTACAATTATTTTAACGTTATTTTCACTCCAGCTCCAATTACCAAGTACCAATTACTCCATTTACAATTATTTCACCGTTATTTTCATTCCAGTTATCATTATTTACGAAAATTTTACGTTATTTTCACTCCAGCTTAAATTACCATTATTTACCGTTACTTTACCGTTATTTTCACTCCAGCTCAACTTACCATAATTTACCATGATTTTTTTTGTTATTTTCACTAAAGCTCCAGTAATCATAATTTACCATTATTTTACCGTTATTTTCACTCCAGTTACCATTATTAGCCATTTTTTTACCGTTATTTTCACTCCAGCTCCAATTAACATAATTTACCATTATTTTACCGTTTTATTCGTTCCAGTTACCATTATTTAACATTATTTTACCGTTATTTCCACTCCAGTTACCATTACTTACCTTTATTTTACCGTTTTTTCACTCCAGCAACCATAATTTACCATTTTTTCAAGTTATCTTCACTCCATTTACCATTTTTTAACATTTCTTAACCGTTCTTTTCACTCCATCTACAGTTCCTATTATTTGCCGGTATTTTACCGTTAATTTCACTCCAGTTAACATTATTTACAATTATTTTACCGTTATTTTCACTCCAGCTCCATTTACCATAATTTACCAGTTTTTTACCGTTATTTGCACTCCATTTTCCATTATTTACCATTATTTTACCGTTATTTCCACACCACCTCCAGTTACCATATTTACCATTATTTTACCGTTATATTCACTCCAGTTACCATTATTTACCATTATTTTACCGTTATTTTCACTCCAGTTACCATAATTTACCATTGTTTTACCGTTATTTTCTCTCCAGTTACCATTAGTTAACATTATTTTACCGTTACTTTCACTCCAGCTCCAGTTACCATATTTAACATTATTGTACCGTTATTTTAACACCAGTTACCGTTTTTTACCATTATTTTATAGTTATTTTCACTCCAGTTACCATTATTTACCATTGTTTTACCGTTATTTTGAATCCAGTTACCAAAATTTAACATTATTTTATCGTTATTTTCACTCCAGTTACCATTATGTACCATTATTTTACCGTTATTTTCACTCAAGCAGCTCCAGTTACCATTATTTACCATTATTTTACCGTTATTTTCATTCCAGTTACCATAATTTACCATTGTTTTACCGTTATTTTCACTCCAGTTACCATTATTTAACATTATTTTACCGTTATTTTCACTCAAGCAGCTCCAGTTACCATTATTTACCATTATTTTACCGTTATTTTCACTCCAGTTACCATAATTTACCATTGTTTTACCGTTATTATCACTCCAGTTACCATTATTTAACATTATTTTACCGTTACTTTCACTCCAGCTCAAGTTACCATATTTAACATTATTGTACCGTTATTTTAACACCAGTTACCGTTTTTTACCATTATTTTATAGTTATTTTCACTCCAATTACCATTATTTACCATTGTTTTACCGTTATTTTGAATCCAGTTACCAAAATTTAACATTATTTTATCGTTATTTTCACTCCAGTTACCATTATGTACCATTATTTTACCGTTATTTTCACTCAAGCAGCTCCAGTTACCATTATTTACCATTATTTTACCGTTATTTTCACTCCAGTTACCATTAGTTACCATTATTTTACCGTTATTTTCACTCCAGTTACCATAATTTACCATTATTATACCGTTGTTTTCACTCCATTTACCATTATTTACTATTATTTTACCGTTATTTTAACTCTAGCTCCAGTTACCAAAATTAACCATTATTTTACCGTTATTTTCACTCCAGCTCCAGTTACCATAATTTACCATTATTTTACCGTTATTTTCACTCCAGTTACCAAAATTTAACATTATTTTATCGTTATTTTCACTCCAGTTACCATTATTTACCATGATTTTACCGTTATTTTCACTCCAGCAGCTCCAGTTACCATAAATTACCATTATTTTACCGTTATTTTCACTCCAGTTACCATTATTTATCATTATTTTCCCGTAATTTTCACTCCAGTTACCATTATTTACCATTTTTTTACCGTTGATTTCGCTCCAGCTCCAGTTACCATAATTTACCATGTTTTTGCCGTTATTTTCACTCCATTTACCATTATTTACCATTATTTTTCTGTTATTTTCACTGCAGATACCATCATTTACCATTATTGTACCATTATTTTCACTCCAGTTGCCATCATTTAAAAATTTTTTGCTGTTATTTTCACTCCATTTACCATTATGTACCAATATTTTACCGTTATTTTCACTCCAGTTACCATAATCTACCATAATTTTACCGTTATTTTCACTCAATTTACCATTATTTACAAGTATTTTACCGTTATTTTCACTCCAGCTCCAGTTACTATTATTTACGATTTTTTTACCGTTATATTCACTCCAGTTACCATTTTTTACCATTATTTTACGGTTATTTTTACTCCAGTTACCATAATTTACCATTATTTTACCGTTATTTCACTCCATTTACCATTTTTTTACCATTATTTTCACTCCAGGTCCAGTTCCCAATATTTACCAGTATTTTACCGTTATTTTCTCTCCAGTTACCATTATTTACAATAATTTTACCGTAATTTTCACTCCAGTTACCATAATTTACCATTATTTTACCGTTATTTTCACTCCTGCTCCAGTTACCATAATTTACAATTATTTTACCGCTATTTCCACTCCAGGTACCATTATTAACCATTATTTTACCATTATTTTCACTCCAGTTACCACTATTTACCATTGTTTTACCGTTATTTTTACTCCAGTTACATTTATTCACCAATATTTTACTGTTATTTTCAGCTCCAGTTGTAATATTTTACCATTATTTTGATGTTATTTTCACTCCAGTTACGATTATTAACCAATTTTTACCGTTATTTTTACTCCAGCTTCAGTTACCATAATTTACCATTATTTTACCGTTATTTTCACTCCAGTTACCATTATTTACCATTATTTTACCGTTTTTTTCACTCCCGATACCATTATTTACCATTGTTTTACCGTTATTTTCACTCCAGTTACCATTATTTACCATTCTTTTACCATTATTTTCACTCCAGCTCCAGTTACCATATTTTACCATTATTTTACCGTTATTTTCACTCCAGTTACCATTATTAACCATTTTTTACTGTTATTTTCACTCCAGCTCCATTTGCAATAATTTGTCATTATTTTACCGTTATTTTCACTCCAGTTATCATTATTTACCATTATTTTACCGTTATTTTCACTCCTGTTACGATAATTTACCATTATTTTATCGTTATTTTCACTCCAGTTACCATTATTTTTCATTATTTTACCGTTATTTTCACTCCAGTTACCATTATTTACCATTATTTTACCGTTATTTTCACTCCAGTTACCATTATTTACCATTATTTTACCGCAATTTTTCCTACAGATCCAGTCGCCATTATTTACCATTATTTTACCGTTATTTTCACTCAAGTTACTATTATTTACTTTTATTTTTCCGTTATTTTCACTTCAGTTCCAGCTACCATAATTTACCATTATTTTACCGTTATTTTCACTCCATTTACCATTATTTACCATTATTCTACAGTTATTTTCACTAAAGTAACGTAACTATGATTTACCACTATTTTACCATTTTTTTACTCCATTTACCATTGTTTACCATTGTGTTACCGATATTTTCACTACAGCTCCAGTTACCATTAATTACCATTATTTTTCTGTTATTTTCACTCCAGTAACCATTATTTACCATTATTTTACCGTTATTTTCACTCCAGTTACCACTATTTACCATTGTTTTACCGTTATTTTTACTCCAGTTACATTTATTCACCAATATTTTACTGTTATTTTCAGCTCCAGTTGTAATATTTTACCATTATTTTGATGTTATTTTCACTCCAGTTACGATTATTAACCAATTTTTACCGTTATTTTTACTCCAGCTTCAGTTACCATAATTTACCATTATTTTACCGTTATTTTCACTCCTGTTACCATTATTTACCTTTATTTTACCGTTATTTACAATCCAGTTACCATAATGTACCATTATTTTACCGTTGTTTTCACTCCAGTAACCATTATTTGCCATTTTTTTACCGTTATTTTCACTCCAAATCCAGTTACCATGGTTTACCATTATTTTACCGTTATTTCACTCCAGTTACCATTATTAACCATTTTTTTACCGTTATTTTCACTCCAGCTCCAGTTACCAAAATTCACCATGATTTTATCGTTATTTTCATACCAGTTACCATTATTTGCCATTATTTCACCGTTATTTTCACTCCATTTACCATTATTTACCATTGTTTAACTGCTATTTTCACTCCAGTTACCATCATTTTCCATTATTTTACCGTTATTCTCACTCCACTTCATTCCAGTTACCATTATTTAGCATTGTTTTAACGTAATTTTCACTGCAGTTACCATTATTTACCATTATTTTACCGTTATTTTCACACCATTTACAATTATTTATGATTATTTTACCCTTATTTTAACTCCAGCTCCAGTTACCATAATTTACCATGATTTTACCGTTATTTTCACTCCAGCTCCAGTTACCATAATTTACCATTATTTTACCGTTATTTTCACTCCAGTTACCATTATTAACCATTTTTTACCGTTATTTTCACTCCAGCTCCAGTTACCGAAATTCTCCATTATTTTACCGTTATTTTCATTCCAGTTACCATTATTTGCCATTATTTTACCGTTATTTTCACTCCAGTTACCATTATTTACCATTGTTTTACCGTTATATCACTCCAGTTACCATTATTTACCATTATTTCACCGTTATTTTCACTCCATTTACCATTATTTACCATAATTTACGCGTTATTTTCTCACCAGTTAATATTATTTACATTTATTTTACCGTTATTTTCACTCCAGTTACCATAATTTACCATTATTTTACCGTTATTTTCACTCCATTTACAATTATTTTACCGTTATTTTCACTCCAGCTCCAATTACCAAGTATCAATTACTCCATTTACAATTATTTTACCGTTATTTTCACTCCAGCTGCAATTACCTTTATTTACCATTATTTTCGCGTTATTTTCTCACCAGTTAATATTATTTACATTTATTTTACCGTTATTTTCACTCCAGTTACCATAATTTACCATTATTTTACCGTTATTTTCACTCCATTTACAATTATTTTACCGTTATTTTCACTCCAGCTCCAATTACCAAGCACCAATTACTCCATTTACAATTATTTTACCGTTATTTTCACTCCAGCTGCAATTACCTTTATTTACCATTATTTTCGCGTTATTTTCTCACCAGTTACTATTATTTACATTTATTTTACCGTTATTTTCACTCCAGTTACCATAATTTACCATTATTTTACCGTTATTTTCACTCCATTTACAATTATTTTACCGTTATTTTCACTCCAGCTCCAATTACCAAGTACCAATTACTCCATTTACAATTATTTCACCGTTATTTTCATTCCAGTTATCATTATTTACGAAAATTTTACGTTATTTTCACTCCAGCTTAAATTACCATTATTTACCGTTACTTTACCGTTATTTTCACTCCAGCTCAACTTACCATAATTTACCATGATTTTTTTTTGTTATTTTCACTAAAGCTCCAGTAATCATAATTTACCATTATTTTACCGTTATTTTCACTCCAGTTACCATTATTAGCCATTTTTTTACCGTTATTTTCACTCCAGCTCCAATTAACATAATTTACCATTTTTTTACCGTTTTATTCGTTCCAGTTACCATTATTTAACATTATTTTACCGTTATTTCCACTCCAGTTACCATTACTTACCTTTATTTTACCGTTTTTTCACTCCAGCAACCATAATTTACCATTTTTTCAAGTTATCTTCACTCCATTTACCATTTTTTAACATTTCTTAACCGTTCTTTTCACTCCATCTACAGTTCCTATTATTTGCCGGTATTTTACCGTTAATTTCACTCCAGTTAACATTATTTACAATTATTTTACCGTTATTTTCACTCCAGCTCCATTTACCATAATTTACCAGTTTTTTACCGTTATTTGCACTCCATTTTCCATTATTTACCATTATTTTACCGTTATTTCCACACCACCTCCAGTTACCATATTTACCATTATTTTACCGTTATATTCACTCCAGTTACCATTATTTACCATTATTTTACCGTTATTTTCACTCCAGTTACCATAATTTACCATTGCTTTACCGTTATTTTCTCTCCAGTTACCATTATTTAACATTATTTTACCGTTACTTTCACTCCAGCTCCAGTTACCATATTTAACATTATTGTACCGTTATTTTAACACCAGTTACCGTTTTTTACCATTATTTTATAGTTATTTTCACTCCAGTTACCATTATTTACCATTGTTTTACCGTTATTTTGAATCCAGTTACCAAAATTTAACATTATTTTATCGTTATTTTCACTCCAGTTACCATTATGTACCATTATTTTACCGTTATTTTCACTCAAGCAGCTCCAGTTACCATTATTTACCATTATTTTACCGTTATTTTCACTCCAGTTACCATAATTTACCATTGTTTTACCGTTATTTTCACTCCAGTTACCATTATTTAACATTATTTTACCGTTATTTTCACTCAAGCAGCTCCAGTTACCATTATTTACCATTATTTTACCGTTATTTTCACTCCAGTTACCATAATTTACCATTGTTTTACCGTTATTTTCACTCCAGTTACCATTATTTAACATTATTTTACCGTTACTTTCACTCCAGCTCCAGTTACCATATTTAACATTATTGTACCGTTATTTTAACACCAGTTACCGTTTTTTACCATTATTTTATAGTTATTTTCACTCCAATTACCATTATTTACCATTGTTTTACCGTTATTTTGAATCCAGTTACCAAAATTTAACATTATTTTATCGTTATTTTCACTCCAGTTACCATTATGTACCATTATTTTACCGTTATTTTCACTCAAGCAGCTCAAGTTACCATTATTTACCATCATTTTACCGTTATTTTCACTCCAGTTACCATTAGTTACCATTATTTTACCGTTATTTTCACTCCAGTTACCATAATTTACCATTATTATACCGTTGTTTTCACTCCATTTACCATTATTTACTATTATTTTACCGTTATTTTAACTCTAGCTCCAGTTACCAAAATTAACCATTATTTTACCGTTATTTTCACTCCAGCTCCAGTTACCATAATTTACCATTATTTTACCGTTATTTTCACTCCAGTTACCAAAATTTAACATTATTTTATCGTTATTTTCACTCCAGTTACCATTATTTACCATGATTTTACCGTTATTTTCACTCCAGCAGCTCCAGTTACCATAAATTACCATTATTTTACCGTTATTTTCACTCCAGTTACCATTATTTATCATTATTTTCCCGTAATTTTCACATTCCAGTTATCATTATTTACCATTTTTTTACCGTTGATTTCGCTCCAGCTCCAGTTACCATAATTTACCATGTTTTTGCCGTTATTTTCACTCCATTTACCATTATTTACCATTATTTTTCTGTTATTTTCACTGCAGATACCATCATTTACCATTATTGTACCATTATTTTCACTCCAGTTGCCATCATTTAAAAATTTTTTGCTGTTATTTTCACTCCATTTACCATTATGTACCAATATTTTACCGTTATTTTCACTCCAGTTACCATAATCTACCATAATTTTACCGTTATTTTCACTCAATTTACCATTATTTACAAGTATTTTACCGTTATTTTCACTCCAGCTCCAGTTACTATTATTTACGATTTTTTTACCGTTATATTCACTCCAGTTACCATTTTTTACCATTATTTTACGGTTATTTTTACTCCAGTTACCATAATTTACCATTATTTTACCGTTATTTCACTCCATTTACCATTTTTTTACCATTATTTTCACTCCAGGTCCAGTTCCCAATATTTACCAGTATTTTACCGTTATTTTCTCTCCAGTTACCATTATTTACAATAATTTTACCGTAATTTTCACTCCAGTTACCATAATTTACCATTATTTTACCGTTATTTTCACTCCTGCTCCAGTTACCATAATTTACAATTATTTTACCGCTATTTCCACTCCAGGTACCATTATTAACCATTTTTTTACCATTATTTTCACTCCAGCTCAAGTTACCATAATTTACCATTATTGTACCGTTGATTTCACTCCAGTTACCATTATTTACCTTTTTTTACCGTTATTTAAACTCCAGTTACCATAATTAACAATGATTTTATCGTAATTTTCACTATAGTTACCATTATTTACAATTATTTTACCGTTATTTTCACTCCAGCTCCAGTTACCAGATTTTACCATTATTTTACCGTTATTTTCACTCCAGTTACCATTTTTTACTATCATTTACGTTATTTTTAATCAAGTAACTATTATTTACCATTATTTTACCGTTATTTTCACTCCATTTACCATTGTTTACCATTATATTACCGTTATTTTCACTCCAGCTCCAGTTACCATGAATTACCATTATTTTACCGTTATTTTCACTCCAGTTACTATTATTTGCCATTATTTTACCATTATTTTCACTCCCGTTACCATTATTTACCATTGTTTTACCGTTATTTTCACTCCAGTTACCATTATTTACCATTCTTTTACAGTTATTTTCACTCCAGCTCCAGTTGCCATAATTTACCATTATATACTGTTATTTTACCATTTACCATTATTTACTATTATTTTACCGTTATTTTAACTCTAGCTCCAGTTACCAAAATTAACCATTATTTTACCGTTATTTTCACTCCAGCTCCAGTTACCATAATTTACCATTATTTTACCGTTATTTTCACTCCAGTTACCAAAATTTAACATTATTTTATCGTTATTTTCACTCCAGTTACCATTATTTACCATGATTTTACCGTTATTTTCACTCCAGCAGCTCCAGTTACCATAAATTACCATTATTTTACCGTTATTTTCACTCCAGTTACCATTATTTATCATTATTTTCCAGTAATTTTCACTCCAGTTACCATTATTTACCATTATTTTACCGTTGATTTCGCTCCAGCTCCAGTTACCATAATTTACCATGTTTTTGCCGTTATTTTCACTCCATTTACCATTATTTACCATTATTTTTCTGTTATTTTCACTGCAGATACCATCACTTACCATTATTTTACCGTTATTTTCACTCCAGTTACTATCATTACAAAATTTTTTTGCTGTTATTTTCACTCCATTTACCATTATTTACCATTACTTTACCGTTATTTTCACTCCAGATACCATTATTTACCAATATTTTACCGTTATTTTCACTACAGTTCCAGTTATTATACTTTACCATTATTTTACCGTTTTTTACACACGTTTTACCATTATTTTCCATTATTTTAACTTGATTTTCTCTTCAACTCCAGTTACCATAATTTACCATTATTTTACCGTTCTTTTCACACCAGTTACAATTATTTACCATTATCTTACCGTTATTTTTACTCCAGCTCCAGTTACATAACTTACCATTATTTTATCGTTATTTTCAGTCCAGTTACAATTATTTACCATTATTTTACCGTTATTTTAACTCTAGCTCCAGTTACCAAAATTAACCATTATTTTACCGTTATTTTCACTTCAGCTCCAGTTACCATAATTTACCAATATTTTACCTTTATTTTCACCCCAGTTACCAAAATTTACCATTATTTTATTGTTATTTTCACTCCAGCCCCAATTACCATTATTTACCCTTATTTTTTCGTTATTTTCACTCCAGTTACCATTATTTATCATTATTTTACCGTTACTTTCCCTCCAGCTCCAGTTACCATATTTAACATTATTTTACCGTTATTTTAACACCAGTTACCGTTTTTTACCATTATTTTATAGTTATTTTCACTCCAGTTACCATTATTACCATTGTTTTACCGTTATTTTGAATCCAGTTACCAAAATTTAACACTATTTTATCGTTATTTTCACTCCAGTTACCATTATCTACCATTATTTTACCGTTATTTTCACTCAAGCAGCTCCAGTTACCATTATCTACCATTATTTTACCGTTATTTTCACTCCAGTTACCATTAGTTACCATTATTTTACCGTTTTTTTCACTCCAGTTACCATAATTTACCATTATTATACCGTTGTTTTCACTCCATTTACCATTATTATCCATTATTTTACCGTTATTTTTACTCCAGCTCCTGTTACCATAATTAACCATGTTTTTGCCGTTGTTTTCACTCCATTTACCATTATTTACCATTATTTTACCGTTATTTTCACTCCAGATGCCATAATTTACCACTATTTTACCGTTATTTTCACTCCAGTTACCATAATTTACCATTATTTTACCTATGTTTCCACTCCATTTATCATTATTTACCATTATTTAACCGTTGATTTCGCTCCAGCTCCAGTTACCATAATTTACCATTTTTTGCCGTTATTTTCACTCCAGTTACCATAATTTATCTTTTTTTATCGTTTTTTTCACTCCAGTTACCATTATTTTTCATTATGTTACCGTTATTTTCTCTCCAGCTCCAGTTACCATTATATACCATTATTTTACCGTTATTTTTACTCCAATAACCATAATTTACCATTATTTTACCGTTATTTTTACTCCAGTAACCATAATTTACAATTATTTTACCGTTATTTTCACTCCAGTTACCATTTTTTAACACTATTTTACCGCTATTTTCACTCCAGCTTAAGTTACCATTATTTACCATTATTTTACCGTTATTTTAACCCCAGTTACAATTATTTACCATTATCTTAACTTTATTTTTATTCCAGCTCCAATTACCATAACTTACCATTATTTTATCGTTATTTTCAGTCCAGTTACCATTATTTACGATTATTTTACCGTTATTTTAACTCTAGCTCCAGTTACCAAAATTAACCATTATTTTACCGTTATTTTCGCTTCAGCTCCAGTTACCATAATTTACCAATATCTTACCGTTATTTTCACCCCAGTTACCAAAATTTACCATTATTTTATTGTTATTTTCACTCCAGTTACCATTATTTACCATTATTTTACCCTTATTTTCACTCCAGCCCCAATTACCATTATTTACCCTTATTTTTTCGTTATTTTCACTCCAGTTACCATTATTTATCATTATTTGCCCGTTATTTTCACTCCAGTTACCATTATTTACCATTATTTTTCCGTTGATTTCGCTCCAGCTCCAGATACCATAATTTACCATTTTTTGCCGTTATTTTCATTTACCATTATTTACCATTAATTTACTGTTATTTTCACTGCAGATACCATGATTTACCATTATTTTATCGTTATTTTCACTCCAGTTACCATAATTTACCATTATTTTACCGTTGTTTTCACTCCATTTACCATTATTTACCATTATTTAACTGTTGATTTCGCTCCAGCTCCAGTTACCATAATTTACCATTTTTTTGCTGTTTTTTTCATTCCATTTACCATTATTTACCATTATTTTACCGTTATTTTCACAACAGTTCCAGTTATTATACTTTACCATTATTTTACCGTTATTTTCACACCATTTACCATTATTTACCATTATTTTTCCGTTATTTTCACTCTAACTCCAGTCACCATAATTTAAAATTATTTTACCGTTTTTTTCACTCCAGTTACCATTATTTACCATTATCTTACCGTTATTTTTACTCCAGCTCCAGTTACCATAATTTACCATTATTTTATCGTTATTTTCAGTCCAGTTACCATTATTTACCATTATTTTGCCGTTTTTTCACTCCATTTACCATTATTTTCCATTATCTTACCGTTATTTTAACTCCAGCTCCAGTTACCATTATGTACCAATATTTTACCGTTATTTTCACTCCAGTTGCCATAATTTACCATTATTTTACCGTTATTTTCACTCAAATTACCATTATTTACAAGTATTTTACCGTTATTTTCACTCCAGCTCCAGTTTCTATTATTTACGACTTTTTTACCGTTATATTCACTCCAGTTACCATTTTTTACCATTATTAACGGTTATTTTTACTCCAGTTAAAATAATTTACCATTATTTTACCGTTATTTCACTCCATATACCATTTTTTACCATTATTTTCACTCCAGCTCCAGTTCCCAATATTTTCCAGTATTTTACCGTTATTTTCACTCCAGTTACCATTATTTACAATAATTTTACCGTTATTTTCACTCCAGTTACCATTATTTACCATTATTTTACCGTTATTTTAACTCTAGCTCCAGTTACCAAAATTAACCATTATTTTACCGTTATTTTCACTTCAGCTCCAGTTACCATAATTTAACAATATTTTACCGTTATTTTCACCCCAGTTACCAAAATTTACCATTATTTTATTGTTATTTTCACTCCAGTTACCATTATTTACCATTATTTTACCGTTATTTTCACTCCAGCCCCAATCACCATTATTTACCCTTATTTTTTCGTTATTTTCACTGCAGTTACCATTATTTATCATTATTTTACCGTTACTTTCACTACAGCTCCAGTTACCATATTTACCAATATTATACCGTTGTTTTCACTCCATTTACCATTATTTACCATTATTTTACCGTTATTTTCACTCCAGCTCCAGTTACCATAATTTACCATTATTTTACCGTTATTATCACTCCAGTTACCATTATTTATCATTATTTTTCCGTAATTTTCACTCCAGTTACCATTATTTACCATTATTTTACAGTTGATTTCGCTCCAGCTATAGTTATCATAATTTACCATGTTTTTGCCGTTATTTTCACTCCATTTACCATTATTTACCATTATTTTTCTGTTATTTTCACTGCAGATACCATCATTAACCATTATTTTACCGTTATTTTCACTCCAGTTACCACCATTAAAAAATTTCTGCTGTTATTTTCACTCCATTTACCATTATTTACCATTATTTCACCGTTATTTTCACTCCAGATACCATTATTTACCATTATTTTACCGTTATTTTCACTACAGTTCCAGTTATTATAATTTACCATTATTTTACCGTTTTTTACACACCATTTACCATTATTTTCCATTATTTTAACGTTATTTTCTCTTCAACTCCAGTTACCATAATTTACCATTATTTTACCGTTATTTTCAACCCAGTTACAATTATTTACAATTATCTTACCGTTATTTTTACTCCAGCTCCAGTTACCATAACTTACCATTATTTTATCGTTATTTTCAGTCCAGTTACCATTATTTACCATTTTTTACCGTTATTTTAACTCTAGCTCCAGTTACTAAAATTAACCATTATTTTACCGTTATTTTCACTTCAGCTCCAGTTACCATAATTTACCAATATTTTACCGTTATTTTCACCCCAGTTACCAAAATTTACCATTATTTTATTGTTATTTTCACTCCAGTTACCATTATTTACGATTATTTTACCGTTATTTTCACTCCAGCCCCAATCACCATTATTTACCCTTATTTTTTCGTTATTTTCACTCCAGTTACCATTATTTATCATTATTTTACCGTTACTTTCACTCCAGCTCCAGTTACCATATTTAACATTATTTTACCGTTATTTTAACACCAGTTACCGTTTTTTACCATTATTTTATAGTTATTTTCACTCCAGTTACCATTATTACCATTGTTTTACCCTTATTTTGAATCCAGTTACCAAAATTTAACACTATTTTATCGTTATTTTCACTCCAGTTACCATTATCAACCATTATTTTACCGTTATTTTCACCCAAGCAGCTCCAGTTACCATTATTTACCATTATTTTACCGTTATTTTCACTCAAGCAGCTCCAGTTACCAATATTTACCATTATTTTACCGTTATTTTCACTCCAGTTATCATTAGTTACCATTATTTTACCGTTTTTTTCACTCCAGGTACCATAATTTACCATTATTATACCGTTGTTTACACTCCATTTACCATTATTATCCATTATTTTACCGTTGATTTCGCTCCAGCTCCAGTTACCATAATTAACCATTTTTTTGCCGTTGTTTACACTCCATTTATCATTATTTACCATTATTTAACCGTTGATTTCGCTCCAGCTCCAGTTACCATAATTTACCATTTTTTGCCGTTATTTTCACTCCAGTTACCATAATTTATCTTTATTTTATCGTTTTTTTTCACTCCAGTTACCATTATTTACCATTCTTTTACCGTTATTTTCACTCCAGCTCCAGTTGCCATAATTTACCATTATATACTGTTATTTTACCATTTACCATTATTTACTATTATTTTACCGTTATTTTAACTCTAGCTCCAGTTACCAAAATTAACCATTATTTTACCGTTATTTTCTCTCCAGCTCCAGCTACCATAATTTACCATTATTTTACCGTTATTTTTACTCCAATTACCATTATTTACTATTATTTTACCGTTATTTTCAATCCAGATCCAGTTACCATTATATACCATTATTTTACCGTTATTTTTACTCCAATAACCATAATTTACCATTATTTTACCGTTATTTTTACTCCAGTTACCATAATTTACAATTATTTTACCGTTATTTTCACTCCAGTTACCATTTTTTAACACTATTTTAACGTTATTTTAACTCTAGCTCCAGTTACCAAAATTAACCAATATTTAACCGTTATTTTCACTCCAGCTCCAGTTACCATAATTTACCATTATTTTACCGTTATTTTCACTCCAGTTACCAAAATTTAACATTTGTTTATCGTTATTTTCACTCCAGTTACCATTATTAACCATGATTTTACCGTTTTTTTCACTCCAGCAGCTCCAGTTACCATAAATTACCATTATTTTACCGTTATTTTCACTCCAGTTACCATTATTTATCATTCTTTTCCCGTAATTTTCACTCGAGTTACCATTATTTACCATTATTTGACCGTTGATTTCGCTCCAGCTCCAGTTACCATAATTTACCATGTTTTTCCGTTATTTTCACTCCATTTACCATTATTTACCATTATTTTTCTGTTATTTTCACTGCAGATACCATCATTTACCATTATTTTACCGTTATTTTTACTCCAGTTACCATCATTTAAAATTTTTTTGCTGTTATTTTCACCCCATTTACCATTATTTACCATTATTTTACCGTTATATTCACTCCAGATACCATTATTTACCATTATTTTACCGTTATTTTCACTACAGTTCCAGTTATTATACTTTACTATTATTTTACCGTTTTTTACACACCATTTACCATTATTTTCCATTATTTTAACGTTATTTTCTCTCCAACTCCAGTTACCATCATTTACCATTATTTTACCGTTATTTTCACCCCAGTTACAATTATTTACCATTATCTTAACGTTATTTTTACTCCAGCTCTAGTTACCATAACTTACCATTATTTTATCGTTATTTTCAGTCCAGTAAGCATTGTTTACCATTATTTTACCGTTATTTTAACTCTAGCTCCAGTTACCAAAATTAACCATTATTTTACCGTTATTTTCGCTTCAGCTCCAGTTACCATAATATACCAATATCTTACCGTTATTTTCACCCCAGTTACCAAAATTTACAATTATTTTATTGTTATTTTCACTCCAGTTACCATTATTTACCATTATTTTACCCTTATTTTCACTCCAGCCCCAATTACCATTATTTACCCTTATTTTTTCGTTATTTTCACTCCAGTTACCATTATTTATCATTATTTTCCCGTTATTTTCACTCCAGTTACCATTATTTACCATTATTTTACCGTTGATTTCGCTCCAGCTTCAGATACCATAATTTACCATTTTTTGCCGTTATTTTCATTTACCATTATTTACCATTAATTTACTGTTATTTTCACTGCAGATACCATGATTTACCATTATTTTATCGTTATTTTCACTCCAGTTACCATAATTTACCATTATTTTACCGTTGTTTTCACTCCATTTACCATTATTTACCATTATTTAACCGTTGATTTCGCTCCAGCTCCAGTTACCATAATTTACCATTTTTTTGCTGTTTTTTTCATTCCAATTACCATTATTTACCATTATTTTACCGTTATTTTCACAACAGTTCCAGTTATTATACTTTACCATTATTTACCATTATTTTTCCGTTATTTTCACTCCAACTCCAGTCACCATAATTTACAATTATTTTTCCGTTTTTTCACTCCAGTTACCATTATTTACCATTATCTTACCGTTATTTTTACTCCAGCTCCAGTTACCATAATTTACCATTATTTTATCGTTATTTTTAGTCCAGTTACCATTATTTACGATTATTTTACCGTTATTTTTACTCCAGTTACCATTATTTACCATTATTTTACCGTTTTTTCACGCCATTTACCATTATTTTCCATTATCTTACCGTTATTTTAACTCCAGCTCCAGTTACCATTATGTACCAATATTTTACCGTTATTTTCACTCCAGTTACCATAATTTACCATTATTTTACCGTTATTTTCACTCAAATTACCATTATTTACAAGTATTTTACCGTTATTTTCAATCCAGCTCCAGTTACTATTATTTACAATTTTTTTAAAGTTATATTCACTCCAGTTACCATTTTTTACCATTATTTTACGGTTATTTTTACTCCAGTTACCATAATTTACCATTATTTTACCGTTATTTCACTCCATATGCCATTTTTTTTACCATTATTTTCACTCCAGCTCCAGTTCCCAATATTTTCCAGTATTTTACCGTTATTTTCACTCCAGTTACCATTATTTACAATAATTTTACCGTTATTTTCACTCCAGTTACCTTAATTTACCATTATTTTACCATTATTTTCACTCCAGCTCCAGTTACCATAATTTACAATTATTTTACCGCTATTTCCACTCCAGGTACCATTGTTAACCATTATTTTACCGTTATTTTCACTCCAGCTCAAGTTACCATAATTTACCATTATTTTACCGTTATTTAACTCCAATTACCATTATTTACCTTTTTTACCGTTATTTAAACTCCAGTTACCATAATTTACAATGATTTTATCGTTATTTTCACTATAGTTACCATTATTTACCATTATTTTACCGTTATTTTCACTCCAGCTCCAGTTACCAGATTTGACCATTATTTTACCGTTATTTTCACTCCAGTTACCATTTTTTACTATCATTTACGTTATTTTTAATCAAGTAACTATTATTTACCATTATTTTACCGTTATTTTCACTCCATTTACCATTGTTTACCATTATATTACCGTTATTTTCACTCCAGCTCCAGTTACCATGAATTACCATTATTGTACCGTTATTTTCACTCCAGTTACCATTATTTTCCATTATTTTACCATTATTTTCACTCCCGTTACCATTATTTACCATTGTTTTACCGTTATTTTCACTCCAGTTACCATTATTTACCATTCTTTTACCGTTATTTTCACTCCAGCTCCAGTTGTTATAATTTACCATTATATACCGTTATTTTCACCCCAGTTACCATTATTAACCATTTTTTACTGTTATTTTCACTCCAGCTCCAGTTGCCATAATTTACCATTAATTTACCGTTATTTTCACTCCACTTACCATTATTTACCATTATTTTACCGTTATTTTCACTCCATTTACCATTATGTACCATTATTTTACCGATATTTTCACTACAGCTCCAGTCACCATTATTTACCATTATTTTACCGTTATTTTCACTCAATTTACTATTATTTACTATTATTTTACCGTTATTTTCACTTCAGTTCCAGTCACCATAATTTTCCATTATTTTACCGTTATTTTTACTCAATTTACCATTATTTACTATGTTTTTGCCGTTATTTTCACTTCAGTTCCAGTCACCATAATTTGCCATAATTTTACCGTTATTTTCACTCAATTTACCATTATTTACCATTATTTTACAGTTATTTTCACTAAATTAACTATTATTTACCATTATTTTACCATTTTTTTACTCCATTTATCATTGTTTACCATTGTATTACCGATATTTTCACTACAGCTCCATTTACCATTAATTACCATTATTTTTCTGTTTTTTTCACTCCAGTTACCATTATTTACCATTTTTATACCGTTATTTTCACTCCAGTTACCAATATTTACCATTGTTTAACCGTTATTTTTACTCCAGTTACCATTTTTCACCAATATTTTACTGTTATTTTCACTCCAGCTCCAGTTGCTATATTTTATAATTATTTTGATGTTATTTTCACTCCAGTTACCATTATTAACCATTTTTACCGTTATCTTCACTCAAGCTCCAGTTACCATAATTTACCATTATTCTACCTTTATTTTTACTCCAGTTACCATTATTTACCCTTATTTTTCCGTTATTTAAACTCCAGTTACCATTATTTACCATTATTTTACCGTTATTTATACTCCATTTACAATTATTTTTCATTATGTTACCGTTATTTTCTCTCCAGCTCAAGTTACCATAATTTTCCATTATTTTACCGTTATTTTTACTCCAATTACCTTTATTTAGCATTATTTTACCGTTAATATCACTCCAGTTACCATAATTTACCATTTTTTGACCGTTATTTTTACTCCAATTACCATTATTTACGATTATTTTACCGTTATTTTCAATCCAGCTCCAGTTACCATGATTTCCAATTATTTTACCGTTATTTTCACTCCAGCTCCATTTGCCATCATTTACCATTATTTTACCGTTAATTTTACTCCAGTTACCAAAATATCTCAGTAGAAAACATAAATGTCTGTGTATACAAAATAGAAAATATCTTCTCAGTTAACTGTGAAAAACATTTGGTAAAAAACATATATCCAAACCAACAAAAATAAAAACTAATAACTTCAAACCTTGGTTTAATAGAAATTGCCACCAATTAAGAAATAAATATCATATCGCTAGAAAGTTATACAACAGACATAAGACTATAGAAAATAAAACCCTTTTAAAAATATCAGCAAAGAATACAAAGATTCAGTTAATAAATCGCATACTATTTACAAAGTAAATAATGCCCGAAAAATCCGAAATTTAAAAACAAACAATTCAAAGGAGTTTTGGAAAATAATAAATTCAATTGAAAAAAACAAACAACAACCACAAGTTAAACTCGATGACTTTTACAATTTTTTAGAGAGGTAAACAGTGACCAACCAAATAATGATGACACACACGAAGAAATAAATATTAACCAAATTACAAATAATATTGATGATCTTAACCAAGAGCTTAACTATCGAATCAATGACGACGAAATAATAAAATGCGTAAAAAACCTTAAAAACAGTAAAAGTCCTGGCATAGACAATATTCTTAATGAACATATTAAAACTTCGTTGACCACCATGTTGCCAATCTACAACAAACTTTTTAATATTATTCTGGACACAGGTATTTTCCCTGAGAAATGGACCCAGGGTATTATACTGCCTATTTACAAAAATAAAGGGAATATAAACTCACCTGAAAATTACCGACCGATCACCCTCTTAAGTTGCCTGGGGAAACTTTTTACTGCAATTATTAATAATAGGTTAAATAAATATTGCGAAGCGTTTAATGTTATAAACAACTGTCAAGCAGGCTTCCGAAAAAATCATTCAACTATTGATAACATATTCATATTACAATGTCTCTTTGATTTATTAAAAGTTCAAAAGAAAAAACTGTACTGCGCATTTATCGATTTTAAACAGGCTTTTGATACTGTGTGGAGACAAGGAATGTGGTATAAACTACTTCAAAATAATATTAATGGCAAGTGTTTTAAAGTTATTAAGAATATGTATGAAAATATAAAGTCATGTGTTAAAACAAATCAAGGTTGTACCAGCTTTTTCCCAAGTCTAATCGGTGTCCGTCAAGGCGAGAATCTTTCTCCCATTCTCTTCTCTATATATTTAAATGACCTCGAATCCCACTTCTGTAACAAAGATGCAAATGGTATTGTATTTAATACAACTCAAGACGATCTTAGATTGTATCTAAAACTTTTTGTGTTATTATACGCTGATGATACCGTTCTACTAGGCAATACAGCTAGCGATCTACAGACAAACTTAAATTACTTTGAAGAATATTGCAGAAAATGGAAACTTACTGTCAATACAAGCAAAACAAAAATTGTTATATTCGGTACTCGTGTACGAAACTACAACTATACATTTAAATTTAAAGATGAAGAATTAGAAATTGTAAATGAATACAAATATCTAGGTATTTATCTATCCAGAACTGGTAATTATCTGAACGCAAAAAGACACATTTCACTCCAAGCAAACAAAGCAATGTTCATGTTATTGAAAAAAATCCGATCGCTTGACCTACCGTATGACCTTCAAGTTGAACTTTTTATTAAAACTATCAAACCCATTTTACTTTATGGTAGTGAATTGTGGGGATTTGGAGATCTAAAAATGCTAGAGAAAATTCAGCTTAAATTCTTCAAAAATATTTTTTATTTGAAACAATCAACCCCTTCACATATGATCTATGGAGAACTTGGTATTCTTCCTTTACAGGAAGAAGCCAAAATACGAATGATATCATATTGGTGTAGAGTATCTGACGTGACACAAAATAAATTGTCAAATCAAATATATTCACTTATACTCTCATTGAATAGAGAAGGAATATTAAATTCGAAATGGTTAAATTATATTAAAACTTTAATTCAAAATAACGGATTTTCTAATGTATGGACAAACCAAAACTACTTCAACAAAAAATGGTTCTATATGGCCTTTAAACAAAAAATCAAAGACCAATACATTCAAACATGGAATGATCTTATTAATAACTCGTCTAGCAGTATAACTTATAAGATGGTAAAACATGAATTCAAATTAAACGAATATTTTTCTCTAATTCCTAACTATTTCTGTAAATTATTAACAGCTTTTCGAACGAGAAATCACAAATTACCAATAGAAGTTGGCAGGTGGCACAGCATCCCAATAAACCTCAGAGTATGTCCATTCTGTAACGACAGAAACTATCTAGGTGATGAAATGCACTATATTTTAGAATGTAAACAATTTTATGATGAAAGAAAAAACTTCATTAAGCCATACTATTATAAAAGACCAAACACGCTAAAATTCGAACAACTATTTAACTCGAAGAATAGGAAAGAACTTATCAATTTGGCTAAATTAATAAACATTGTAACTAAACAATTTAGATAAAACTATAAATAAAACAAAGTCTAACATTTTACTGATTATTACCGCTTGTTTGCAGTAGTCTTTACCTTTGCGGACAGTTCACCTTGTTCTGTCATACTGTTTATTTATTTATAACAAGGTGGACTCGTCTGAAATGTAAAAGTCGATATTAAAATGAACGTGTATATAGAAAATGTCGGCCTTACATTTTCGCTTTCGGTTAAGGTCGACCATAGTTCATATTTTTAATAAAACTTTGTTAAAGTCCATTATGTAGGAAATTATTATGTAAATTTGTTTATGGAAGTAATTGTTTTCCATGTATTTTGTTAATGCATATGATGTATATAAACTGTGGGATTGATTTGCCATAGTCCTATTCTTCGTCCTTGTATTTATTATGTTATTTTGCTATGCTATGCTAATGTACTAGTGTTAAATATATTTTACCATGGTATTGCACTTACCCCGAAGACATAGACTCGTCTACCTCCTACTCGAGTTCAACCCAGCAAAATAAAACACAGTTTAGGTCCTTTTCTCTTCCCTACGTAGATTATAATTAACTGTAATACTTACTGTTATTAGGCATTTAAATCAATAATACTTGTACTAAATTCCATTTCTCGCCATTCTAAATTGTTCACCGTACTGATTATTCATTTTCATTATCTGACACGTGTAATCTGCATTCTATACTCTTATCGTATATTGAAACACACAGAGGTGACCGGTGAAAGCTGTGTAGATAGCGCGAGCTTTCCGCTCGGCTGACGCGGGTCATCAACGAAGTTAAATTCGCTATTTCTTGGGTTGTCCACTTGTGAAATAAACTTACTAGACATGCCGTGATCGGAACAAGAATATTGTTTTATGTATATATGTTCTCATGTTTATGTATGTACATACTGAGAAAAAATGTAATAAACTTGGAAACTTGGAAACCATTATTTAACATTATTTTACCGTTATTTTCACTCCAATTACCATTATTTACGATTATTTTACCGTTATTTTCAATCCAGCTCCAGATACCATTAATAATCATTATTTTACCGTTATTTTAACTCCAGTTACCATTATTTACCATTCTTTTACCGTTATTTTCACTCCAGCTTCACTTACCATTATTTACCATTATTTTACTGTTATTTTCACTCCAGTTACCATTATTTACCATTATTTTACCGTTTTTTCAACACCAGTTACCATTACTTACTTTTATTTTACCATTGTTTTCACTCCAGTAACCATATTTTACCATTATTTTACCGTTATTTTCACTCCATTTACCATTGTTTACCATTATTTTACCGTTATTTTCACTCCAGCTCCAGTTACCATAATTTAGCATTTTTCTACCATTATTTTCACTCCAGTTACCATAACTTACAATTGATTTACCGTTATTTTAACTCCAGTTACCATTATTAACCATTATTTTACCGTTTTTTTCACTCCAGCTCCAGTTACCATAGTTTATCATTATTTTAGCTTTATTTTCACTCAACTTTCCATGATTTTCCTTTTTTTACTGTTATTTTCACTCCAGTAACCATAATTTACCATTATTTTATGGCTATTTTCACTCTAGTTACCATTATTTACCATTATTGTACCGTTATTTTCATTCCAGGTCCAGTTACCATAATTTAACATTATTTTATCGTTATTTTAACTCCAGTTTCCATTATTTATCATTGTTTTACCGTTATTTTCACTACAGTAACCATTATTTACCATTGTTTTACCGTTTTTTTTCACTACAGCTCCAGTTACCATAATTTACCAATATTTTACCTTTATTTTCACTCAATTTTCCATGATTTTCCTTTTTTTACTGTTATTTTTACTCCAGTAACCATAATTTGCCATTATTTTATCGCTATTTTTACTCTAGTTACCATTATTTACCATTATTGTACCGTTATTTTCATTCCAGGTCCAGTTACCATAATTTAACATTATTTTTTATCGTTACTTTCACTCCAGTTACTATTACTTTCCATTATTTTACCGTTATTTTCACTCCAGTTACCACTATTTTTCATTATGTTACCGTTATTTTCACTCCAGTTACCATTATATATCATTATTTTACCGTTATTTTCACTCCATTTACCATTACTTACCATTATATTACCGATATTTTCACTCCAACTCCAGCTGCCATTAATTACCATTATGTTACCGTTATTTTCACTCCAGTTACCATTATTTACCATTATTTTACCGTTATTTTCACTCCAGTAACCATTATTTACCATAATTTTACCGTTATTTTCTGCCCAGTTACCATAATTTACCTTTTTTTTCCATTATTTTCCCTCCAGTTACCATTATTTACCATTATTTTACCGTTATTTTCATTCCAGCTATAGTTACCATTAGTTACCTTTATTTTACCGTAATGTTCACTCCAGTTACCATTATATACCATTATTTTACCGTTATTTTCACTCCAGCTCCAGTTACCATAATTTACCTTTTTTGAAGTTATTTTTACTCCAGTTAACATTATTTACCATTATCTTACCGTTATTTTCACTCCAGCTCCAGTTACCATAATTTACCTTTTTTTGAAGTTATTTTTACTCCAGTTACCATTATTTATCATTATTTTACGGTTATTTTCACTCCAGCTCCAATTACCATTATTTCCCATTATTTTACCGTTATTTTCACTCCATTTAGCAATATTTACCATCATTTTACCGTTATTTTCACTCCAGTTACCATTATTTACCATTATTTTACCGTTATTTTCACTCCAGCTCCATTTACCATATTTTACCATTATTTTACCGTTATTTTCACTCCAGTTACCATTAATAACTCTTATTTTATCGTTATTTTCACTCCAGTTACCATAATTTAACATTTTTTTTACCGTTATTTTCACTCCAATTACCATTATTTACCATTATTTTATCCTTATTTTCACTCCAGTTACCATTATTTACCATTTTTTTACCGTTACTTTCACTCCAATTACCATTATTTACCATTATTTTACCATTATTTTCAATCCAGCTTCAGTGACCATAATTTACACTTATTCTAACGTCATTTTCACTCCAGCTCCAGTTACCATTATTTACCATTATTTTACCGTTATTTTCACTCAAGCTTATGTTACCAATATTTACCATTATTTTACCGTTATTTTAACTCCAGCTCCAGTAACCAAAATTTACCATTATTTTACCGTTATTTTCACTCCAGCTCCAGTTACCATAATTTACCATTATTTTTCCGTTATTTTCACTCCAGTTACCATTATTAACCATTTTTTACCGTTATTTTCACTCCAGCTCCAGTTATCATAATTTACCATTTTTTTACCGTTATTTTCACTCCAGTTACAATTATATACCATTATTTTACCGTTATTTTCACTACCGCTCCAGTTACCATTATTTACCATTATTTTACCGTTATTTTTACTCCAGTTACCATTATTTACCATTATTTTACTGATATTTTCACTCAAGCTCCAGTTGCCATGTTTTACCATTATTTTGCCGTTATTTTCACTACCGCTCCAGTTACCATTATTTACCATTATTTTACCGTTATTTTCACTGAAGTAACTATTATTTTCCATTATTTTACCATTTTGTTTACTCCCTTTACCTTTGTTTACCATTGTATTACCGATATTTTCACTCCAGCTCCAGTTACCATTATTTACCATTATTTTACCATTATTTTCACTCCAGTTACCATTATTTACCATTATTTTACCGTTATTTTTACTCCAGTTACCATTATTAACCATTTTTAACGTTATTTTCACTCCAGCTCCAGTTACCATAATTTTCCATTATTTTACTGTTATTTGCACTCCATTTACCATTATTTTACCGTTATTTAACCGTTTCTTTTACTCCAGACACCATAAATTACCATTATTTTATCGTTATTTTCACTCCAGTTTCCATTAAGTTTCATAATGTTACCGTTATTTTATATCCAGCTCCAGTAACCATAATTTACTATTATTTTACTGTTATTTTTACTCAAATTACCATTATTTACCTTTATTTTACCGTTATTTTCACTCCAGTTACCATAATTTACCATTTTTTACCGTTATTTTTACTCCAATTACCATTATTTACGACTATTTTACCGTTATTTTCAATCCAGCTCCAGTTACCATTATTTACAATTATTTTACCGTTATTTTCACTCCAGTTACCATTTTTTACCATTAATTTACCGTTATTTCCACTCCAGTTACCATAATTTACGATTATTTTATCGTTATTTTCACTCCAGCTCCAATTACAATTATTTGCCATTATTTTACCGTTATTTTTACTCCATTTAGAAATATTTACCATCATTTTACCGTTATTTTCACTCCAGTTACCATTATTTACCATTATTTTACCGTTATTTTCACTCCAGTTACCATAATTTACCATTTTTTCCCCGTTATTTTCCCTCCAGTTACCATTATTTACCATTATTTCACCGTTATTTTCATTCCAGCTATAGTTACCATTATTTACCTTTATTTTACTGTAATGTTCACTCCAGTTACCATTATATACCATTGTTTTACCGTTTTTTTCACTCCAGGTCCAGTTACAATAATTTTCCATTGTTTTGCTGTTATTTTCACTCCATTTTTCATTATTTACCGTTATTTTACCATTATTTTTACTCCTGTTACCATAATTTACCATTATTTTACCGTTATTTTCATTCCATTTACCATTATTTACCATTATTTTACCTTTATTTTCACTCTAGCTCCAGTTATCATAATTAACCATTTTTTTACCGTTATTTGCACTCCAGTTACCATTATTTACCATTATCTTACCGTTATTTTCACTCCAGCTCCAGTTACCATAATTTACCTTTTTTTGAAGTTATTTTTACTCCAGTTACCATTATTTATCATTATTTTACGGTTATTTTCACTCCAGCTCCAATTACCATTATTTCCCATTATTTTACAGTTATTTTCACTCCATTTAGCAATATTTACCATCATTTCACCGTTACTTTCACTCCAGTTACCATTATTTACAATTATTTTACCGTAATTTTCACTCCAGATCCAGATACCATTATTTTATCGTTATTTTCACTCGAGTTACGATTATTTAACATTATTTTACCGTTATTTTCACTCCATTTACCATTATTAACCATTATCTTACAGTTATTTTCACTCCAGCTACAGCTACCATTATCTAGCATTATTTTACCGTTATTTTCACTGAATTAACTATTATTTGCCATTATTTTACCGTTATTTTCACTCCATTTACCATTATTTACCATTATTTTACAGTTATTTTCACTCCAGCTCCAGTTACCATAATTTACCATTATTTTACCGTTATTTTCTCTCCAGTTACCATAATTTACCATTATTTTATCGTTATTTTCACTCCAGTTCACATTATTTTTTATTATGTTACCGTTATTTTCTCTCCAGCTCCAGTTACCATTATTTACCATTATTTTACCGTTATTTTTACTCCAATTACCATAATTTGCCATTATTTTACCGTTATTTTCACTCCAGTCACTATAATTTACCATTTTTTACCGTTATTTTTACTCCAATTACCACTATTTAAGATTATTTTACGTTATTTTCAATCCAGCTCCAGAAACCATTATTTATAATTATGTTACCGTTATTTTCACTCCAGCTCCAGTTATCATCATTTCCATTATTTTACCGTTATTTTCACTCCACTAACCATTATTTAACATCTTTTTACCGCTATTTTGACTCCATTTACCATTATTTACCATTATTTTACCGCTATTTTCACTCCAGCTTAAGTTGCCATTATTTATCTATATTTTACCGTTGATTTAACGCTAGCTCCAGTTACCAAAATTAACAATTATTTTACTTTTATTTTCACTCCAGCTCCAGTTACCATAAATTACCATTATTTTACCGTTATTTTTACTCGAATTACCATTATTTACCATTATTTTACCGTTATTTTCACTCCAGTTACCATAATTTACCAATTTTTTACCTTTATTTTTACTCCAATTACCATTATTTACGATTATTTTACCGTTCTTTTCAATCCAGCTCCAGTTACCATTATTTACCATTATTTTACCGTTATTTTTACTCCAGCTCCAATTACCATCATTTACCATTATTTTACTTTATTATTTTCACTCCAATTACCATTATTTAACATTATTTTACCGTTATTTTCACTCCATTTACCATTATTTACCATTATTTTACTGCTATTTTCACTACAGCTTAAGTTATTATTATTTACAATTATTTTACCTTTATTTTATCTCTAGCGCCAGTTACCAAAATTAACCTTTATTTTACCGTTATTTTCACTCCAGCTCCAGTTACCATAATTTACCATTATTCTATCCTTATTTTTACTCCAGTTACCATTATTTACCATTTTTTCGCGTTATTTTCACTCCAGCTCCTGTTACCATTATTTACCATTATTTTACTGTTATTTTCACTGCAGTTACCATTATTTACCATTATTTTACCGTTTTTCCACTCCAGTTACCATTACTTACCTTTATTTTAACGTTGTTTTCACACCAGTAACTATAATTTACCATTATTTTACCGTTATTTCCCTCGATTTACCAAGGTTTACCATTATTTTACCGTTATTTTCACTCCAGATCCAGTTACAATGATTTACCATTATTTTTTACTGTTATTTTCACTTCAGCTCAAGTTACCATTATTTACCATTATTTTACCGTTATTTTCAATCCAGTTACCATTATTTATCATTGTTTAACCGTTTTTTTCACTCCAGTTACCATTATTTAACATTATTTTACCGTTATTTTCACTCCAGCTAAAGATAGCATTATTTACCATTATTTTTCCGTTATTTTCACTCCAGTTACCAATATTTATCATTATTTTACCGTTATTTTTACTCCAGTTACCATTTTTTACCATTTTTTTACCGTTGATTTCGCTCCAGCTCCAGTTGCCATAATTTACCATTTTTTGCCGTTATCTTCACTCCATTTACCAATATCTACCATTATTCTTTTATTATTTTCACTGCAGATACCATAATTTACCATTATTTTCCCGTTATTTTCACTCCAGTTACCATAATTTACCATTATTTTACCGTTGTTTCCACTCCATTTACCATTATTTACCATTATTTAACCGTTGATTTCGCTCCAGCTCCAGTTACCATAATTTAACATTTTCTGCCTTTATTATCACTCAATTTACCATTATTTACCATTATTTTACTGTTATTTTCACTGCAGATACCATAATTTACAATTATTTTCCCGTTATTTTCACTCCAGTTACCATAATTTACCATTATTTTACCGTTTTTCTACTCCATTTACCATTATTTACCATTATTTAACCGTAGAATTCTCTCCAGCTCTAGTTACCATAATTTACCATTTTATGCTGTTATTTTTTCTCCATTTCCCATTATTTACCATTATTTTACCGTTATTTTCACTCCAGATACCATTATTTACCATAATTTTACCGTTATTTTCACTACAGTTCCAGTTATTATACTTTACCATTATTTTACCGTTATTTTCACTCCAACTCCAGTCACCATAATTTACATTATTTTACCGTTATTTTCACTCCAGTTACCATTATTTACAATTATCTTACCGTTATTTTTACTCCAGCTCCAGTTACCATAATTTACCATTATTTTATCATTATTTTCAGTCCAGTTACCATTATTTACCATTATTTTACCGTTATTTTCACTCCAGTTACCATTATTTATCATTATGTTACCGTTATTTTCACTCCATTTTCCATTATTTACCAATATTTTACCGTTATTTTCACTCCAGCTCCAGTTACTATAATTAACGATTTTTTTACCGTTATATCCACTCCAGTTACCATTTTTTACGATTATTTTACGGTTATTTTTACTCCAGATACCATTATTTACAATTATTTACCGTTATTTTACTCCATTTACCATTATTAACCATTATTTTACCATTATTTTAACTCCTGCTCCTGTTCCCAATATGTACCGGTATTTTACCGTTATTTTCACTCCAGTTACCATTATTTACAATAATTTGACCGATATTTTCACACCAGTTAGCTTAATTTACCATTTTTTTACCGTTATTTTCACTCCAGCTCCAGTTACCATAATTTTCAATTATTTTACCGCTATTTCCACTCCAGTTACCTTTATTAACCGTTATTTTACCGTTATTTTCACTCCAGCTCCAGTTACCATAATTTACCATTATTTTACCGTTATTTAACTCCAGTTACCATTATTTACCATGTTTTTACCGTAATTTAAACTCAAGTTACTATAATTTACCATTATTTTATCGTTATTTTCACTATAGTTACAATTTTTTACCATTATTTTACCGTTATTTTAACTCCAGCTTCAGTTACCAGTATTTACCGTTATTTTACCGTTATTTTCACTCCAGTTACCATTTTTTACCATTATTTTACGTTATTTTCAATCAAGTAACTATTATTTACCATTATTTTACCGTTATTTTCACACCATTTACCATTGTTTACCATTACATTACCGTTATTTTCACTCCAGCTCCAGTTACCATTAATGACCATTATTTTACCGTTATTTTTACTCCAGTTACCATTATTTACCATCATTTTACCGTTATTTTCACTCCCGTTACGATTATTTACCATTGTTTTACCGTTATTTTCACTCCAGTTACCATTATTTACCATTCTTTTACCGTTATTTTCACTCCAGCTCCAGTTGCCATAATTAACCATTATTTTCCCGTTATTTTCACTCAAGTTGCCATTATTAAACATTTTTGTACTGTTATTTTCACTCCAGCTCCAGTTGCCATACTTTACCATTATTTTACCGTTATTTTCACTCCAGTTACGATTATTTACCACTATTTCACCGTTATTTTCACTGCAGTTACCATAATTTACCATTATTTTATCGTTATTTTCACTTCATTCACCATTATTTACCATTATATAACCGCTATTTGCACTCCACCTCCAGTTGCCATTATTTACGATTATGTTACCGTTATTTTCACTGCAGTTACCATAATTTACCATTATTTTACCGTTATTTTCACTCCAGTTACCATTATTAAATTTTTTCCCGTTATTTTCACTCCAGATCCAGTTACCATAATTTACCATTATTTTACCGTTACTTTCACCCCAGTTACTATTATTTTCCATTATTTTACCGTTATTTTCACTCCAGTTACCATAATTTACCATTAGTTTATCGTTTTTTCTAATACAGATACCATTATTTACCATTATTTTACCGTTATTATCACTCCAGTTACCATAATTAACCATTTTTTCCTGTTTTTTTCCCTCAAGTTACCATTATTTACCATTTTTTACCGTTATTTTCATTCCAGCTCCAGTTACCAATATATACCTTTATTATACCATAATGTTCACTCCAGTTACCATTATTTACCATTATTTTACCATTATTTTTACTCCAGTTACCATTATTTACCATTATTTTACCGCTATTTTCACTCCAGCACCAGTTACCATAATTTACCACTATTTTACCGTTATTTTCACTTTATTTACCATTATTTTACCTTGATTTTCACTCCAGTTACATTAATTACCATTATTTTACCGTTATTTTTATTCCATATTCCATTATTTACCATTTTTTGACCGTTATTTTCACTCCACAGCCAGTTACCATAATTTACCATTATTTTACCGTTATTTTCACTCCAGTTACCATTATTTACCAATATTTTACCGTTATTTTCACTCCAGGTCCAGTTACCATAATGTACCATTATTTTACCGTTATTTTCAAACGAGTTACCATTATTCACCATAATTTTACCTTTCTTTTCACTCAAGTTACTCTTATTTACCATTATTTTACCGTTATGTTCACTCCATTTACCATTATTTACTATTATATTACCAATATTTTTACTCCAGCTCCAGATACCATTAATTACCATTATTTTACCGTTATATTCACTACAGTTACCATTATTTTCCATTATTTTATCGTTATTTTCACTCCAGTTACCATTATTTACCGACGTTTTACCGTTATTTTCACTACAGTTACCATTATTTACCATTGTTTTACCGTTTTTTTTTTCACTCCAGCTCCAGTTACCATAATTTACCATTATTTTACCGCTATTTTCACTCCAGTTACCATTATTAAATTTTTTTACCGTTATTTTCACTCCAGATCCAGATACCATAATTAACCATTATTTTACCGTTACTTTCACCCCAGTTACTATTATTTTCCATTATTTTACCGTTATTTTCACTCCAGTTACCATAATTTACCATAAGTTTATCGTTTTTTTTAATACAGTTACCATTTTTTACCATTATTTTACCTTTATTATCACTCCAGTTACCATAATTTACCATTTTTTCCTGTTATTTTCCCTCAAGTTACCATTATTTACCATTTTTTACCGTTATTTTCATTCCAGCTCCAGTTACCATTATTTACCTTTATTATAGCATAATGTTCACTCCAGTTACCATTATTTACTCCAGTTACCATAATTTTCCATTATTTTACCGTTATTTTCACTCCAGCACCAGTTACCATAATTTGCCATTATTTTACCGTTATTTTCACTTTATTTACCATTATTTTACCTTGATTTTCACTCCAGTTACCTTAATTACCATTATTTTATCGTTATTTTTATTCCATATTCCATTATTTATAATTTTTTTGACCGTTATTTTCACTCCACAGCCAGTTACCATAATTTATCATTATTTTACGGGTATTTTCACTCCAGTTACCATTATTTACCATTATTTTACCGGTATTTTCACTCCAGCTCCAGTTACCATTATTTGCCATTATTTTACCGTTATTTTCACTCCATTTAGCAATATTTATCATTATTTTACCGGTATTTTCACACCAGTTACCATTATTTACAATTATTTACCGTTATTTTTACTCCAGCTCCAGTTGCAATAATTTTCCATTATTTTACCGTTATTTTTACTCCAGTTACCATTATTAACCCTAATTTTATCGTTATTTTTAATCCAGTTGCCATAATTTACCATTTTTTTACCGTTTTTTTCACTCCAGTTACCATTATTTACCATTAGTTTACCGTAATTTTCAATCCCACTCCAGTTACTATTATTTACACTTATTTTACCGTTATTTCCACTCCAGCTCCTGTTACTATTATTTACCATTATTTTACCGTTATTTTTACCCCATTTACCATTATTTACCATTATTTCACCGCTATTTTTACTCCAGCTTAAGTTACCTTTATTTTGCCATTATTTTACCGTTATTTTAACTCCAGCTCCAGTTACCAAAATTTACCATATTTTACCGTTATTTTCACTCCAGCTCTAGTTACCAAAATTTACCATATTTTACCGTTATTATCACTCCAGCTCTAGTAACCATATTTTACCATTATTTTACCGTTATTTTTAATCAAGTTACTATTATTTACTATTATTTTACCGTTATTTTCACTTCAGTTCCAGTTACCATAATTTAGCATTATTTTACCGTTATCTTCACTCATTTTACCATTATTTACCATTATTTTACATTTATCTTCACTGAAGTATCTATTATTTACCATTATTTTACCATTTTTTTACTCCATTTACCATTGTATTACCCATATTTTCACTACAGCTCCAGATACCATTAATTACCATTAATTTTCTGTTATTTTCACTCCAGTTATCATTATTTACCATTATTTTACCGTTATTTTCATTCCAGTTACCAATATTTACCATTGTTTTACCGTTATTTTTACTCCAGTTACCATTATTCACCAATATTTTACTGTTATTTTCACTCCGGCTCCAGTTCCTATATTTTACCATTATTTTGCAGTTATTTTCACTCAAGTTACCATTATTAACTATTTTTTACCGTTATTTTCACTCCAGCTTCAGTTACCATAATTTACTATTATTTTACCTTTATTTTCACCATTACCATTATTTACCATTATTCTACTGTTATTTTTACTACAGTTACCATTATTTACCATTTTTTATCGTTATTTTCACTCCAGTTACCATTATTTTTCATTATGTTACCGTTATTTTCTCTCCAGCTCCAGTTACCATAATTTTCCATTATTTTACCGTTATTTTTACTCCAATTACATTTATTAAGCATTATTTTACCGTTGTTTTAACTCCAGTTACCATATTTTACCAGTTTGTTACCGTTATTTTCAATCCACCTCCAGTTACAATTATTTATCATTATTTTACCGTTTTTTTTAAATCCAGTTACCATTATTTACCATTTTTTTACCGTTATTTTCACTCCAGCTCCACTAACCATTATTTACCATTATTTTACTGTTATTTTCACTCCAGTTACCATTATTTACCATTATTTTACCTTTTTTTCCACTCCATTTACCATTACTCACCTTTATTTTACCATTGTTTTTACTCCAGTAACCATAATTTACCATTATTTTACCGTTATTTTCACTCCATTTACCATTGTTTTCTATTTTTTTACCGTTATTTTCACTCCAGCTCCAGATACCATAATTTGCCATTTTTCTACCGTTATTTTCACTCCAGTTACCATAACTTACAATTGATTTACCGTTATTTTCACTCCAGTTACTATTATTTTCCATTATTTTACCGTTATTTTCACTCCAGTTACCATTATTTACCATTAGTTTATCGTTATTATCACGCCAGTTACCATTATTTACCATTATTTTACCGTTATTTTTACTCGATTTACCATTACTTACCATTATATTACCGATATTTTCACACCAACTCCAGTTGCCATTAATTACCATTATGTTACCGTTGTTTTCACTCCAGTTACCATAATTTACCATTATTTTACCGTTATTTTACCGTTATTTTCACTCCAGTTACCATTATTCACCATTATTTTACCGTTATTTTCACTTCAGTTACCATTATTTATCAATATTTTACCGTTATTTTCAACTCAGCTCCAGTTACCATAATTTACCAGTATTCTATCGTTACTTTTACTCCTGTTACCATTATTTACCAATATTTTACCGTAATTTTCACTCCAGTTACCATAATTTACCATTTATTCCAGTTCTTTTCCCTCCAGTTACCATTATTTACCATTATTTTACCGTTATTTTCATTCCAGCTCCAGATACCATTATTTACCTTTATTTTACCGTAATGTTCACTCCAGTTACCATTATTTACCATTATTTTACCATTATTTTCACTCCAGCTCCAGTTACAATAATTTTCCATTATTTTACCGTTATTTTCACTCATTTACCATTATTTACCGTTATTTTACCGTTATTTTCACTCCAGTTACCACAATTTACCATTATTTTAACGGTTATTTTCATTTCATTTACCATTATTTACCATTATTATACCTTTTTTTCACTCCAGCTCCAGTTACCATAATTTACCATTATTTTACCGTTATTTAAACTCCAGTTACCATTATTTACCATTTGTTTACCGTTATTTTCACTCCAGCTCCACTTACCATTATTTACCATTATTTTACTGTTATTTTCACTCCAGTTACCATAATTTACCATTCTTCTACCGTTTTTTTTCACTCCATTTACCATTACTTACCTTTATTTTACCGTTGTTTTCACTCCAGTAACCATAATTTACCATTATTTTACCGTTATTTTCACTCCATTTACCATTGTTTACCATTTTTACCGTTATTTTCACTCCAGCTCCAGTTACCATAATTTACCATTTTTCTACCGTTATTTTCACTCCAGTTACCATAACTTACAATTGATTTACCGTTATTTTCACTCCAGTTACCATTATTTACCATTATTTTACTGTTATTTTCACTCCAGCTCCAGTTACCTTAATTAACCATTATTTTACCGTTTTTTTTCACTCAAGTTTCCATTATTTTCCTTTTTTTACTGTTATTTTCACTCCAGTAACCATAATTTACCATTATTTTATCGCTATTTTTACTCCAGTTACCATTATTTACCATTATTTTACCTTTATGTTCACTCGATTTACCACTATTTACTATTATATTACCAATATTTTTACTCCAGCTCCAGTTACCATTAATTACCATTATTTTACCGTTATATTCACTCCAGTTACCATTATTTACCATTATTTTACCGTTATTATCACTACAGTTACCATTATTTACCATTGGTTTACCGTTATTTTCACTACAGTAACCATTATTTACCATTGATTTACTGTTTTTTTCACTCCAGTTACCATAATTTACCATTATTTCACCGTTATTTTCACTCCAGTTACCATTATTAAAAATTTTTTACCGTTATTTTTACTCCAGCTCCAGTTACCATAATTTACCCTTATTTTACCGTTACTTTCACTCCAGTTACTATTATTTTCCATTATTTTACCGTTATTGTCACTCCAGTTAACATTATTTACCATTAGTGAATCGTTATTTTCACTCCAGTTACCATTATTTACCATTATTTTACGGTTATTTTCACTCCATTTACCATTACTTACCATTATATTACCGATATTTTCACTCCAACTCCAGTTGCCATTAATTACCATTATGTTACCGTTGTTTTCACTTCGGTTACCATTATTTACCATTATTTTACCGTTATTTTACCGTTATTTTCACTCCAGTTACCATCATTTACCATTATTTTACCGTTATTTTCACTCCAGTTACCATTATTTACCATTATTTTACCGTTATTCTCAATTCAGCTCCAGTTACCATAATTTACCAGTATTCTATCGTTATTTTTACTCCTGTTACCATTATTTACCAATATTTTACCGTTATTTTCACTGCAGTTACATTAATTTACCATTTTTTCCAGTTATTTTCCCTCCAGTTACCATTATTTACTATTATTTTACCGTATTTTCATTCCAGCTCAAGATACCATTATTTACCTTTATTTTACCGTATTGTTCACACCAGTTACCATTATCTACCATTATTTTACCATTATTTTCACTCCAGCTCCAGTTACAATAATTTTCCATTATTTTACCGTTATTTTCACCCCATTTACCATTATTTACCGTTATTTTACCCTTATTTTCAATCCAGTTACCCTAATTAACCATTATTTTACCGATATTTTCATTCCATTTACCATTATTTACCATTAATATACCTTTATTTTCACTCCAGCTCCAGTTACCATAATTTACCATTATTTTACCGTTATTTAACTCCAGTTACCATTATTTACCATGTTTTTACCGTAATTTAAACTCAAGTTACTATAATTTACCATTATTTTATCGTTATTTTCACTATAGTTACAATTTTTTACCATTATTTTACCGTTATTTTAACTCCAGCTTCAGTTACCAGTATTTACCGTTATTTTACCGTTATTTTCACTCCAGTTACCATTTTTTACCATTATTTTACGTTATTTTCAATCAAGTAACTATTATTTACCATTATTTTACCGTTATTTTCACACCATTTACCATTGTTTACCATTACATTACCGTTATTTTCACTCCAGCTCCAGTTACCATTAATGACCATTATTTTACCGTTATTTTTACTCCAGTTACCATTATTTACCATCATTTTACCGTTATTTTCACTCCCGTTACGATTATTTACCATTGTTTTACCGTTATTTTCACTCCAGTTACCATTATTTACCATTCTTTTACCGTTATTTTCACTCCAGCTCCAGTTGCCATAATTAACCATTATTTTCCCGTTATTTTCACTCAAGTTGCCATTATTAAACATTTTTGTACTGTTATTTTCACTCCAGCTCCAGTTGCCATACTTTACCATTATTTTACCGTTATTTTCACTCCAGTTACGATTATTTACCACTATTTCACCGTTATTTTCACTGCAGTTACCATAATTTACCATTATTTTATCGTTATTTTCACTTCATTCACCATTATTTACCATTATATAACCGCTATTTGCACTCCACCTCCAGTTGCCATTATTTACGATTATGTTACCGTTATTTTCACTGCAGTTACCATAATTTACCATTATTTTACCGTTATTTTCACTCCAGTTACCATTATTAAATTTTTTCCCGTTATTTTCACTCCAGATCCAGTTACCATAATTTACCATTATTTTACCGTTACTTTCACCCCAGTTACTATTATTTTCCATTATTTTACCGTTATTTTCACTCCAGTTACCATAATTTACCATTAGTTTATCGTTTTTTCTAATACAGATACCATTATTTACCATTATTTTACCGTTATTATCACTCCAGTTACCATAATTAACCATTTTTTCCTGTTTTTTCCCCTCAAGTTACCATTATTTACCATTTTTTACCGTTATTTTCATTCCAGCTCCAGTTACCAATATATACCTTTATTATACCATAATGTTCACTCCAGTTACCATTATTTACCATTATTTTACCATTATTTTTACTCCAGTTACCATTATTTACCATTATTTTACCGCTATTTTCACTCCAGCACCAGTTACCATAATTTACCACTATTTTACCGTTATTTTCACTTTATTTACCATTATTTTACCTTGATTTTCACTCCAGTTACATTAATTACCATTATTTTACCGTTATTTTTATTCCATATTCCATTATTTACCATTTTTTGACCGTTATTTTCACTCCACAGCCAGTTACCATAATTTACCATTATTTTACAGTTATTTTCACTCCAGTTACCATTATTTACAAATATTTTACCGTTATTTTCACTCCAGGTCCAGTTACCATAATGTACCATTATTTTACCGTTATTTTCAAACGAGTTACCATTATTCACCATAATTTTACCTTTCTTTTCACTCAAGTTACTCTTATTTACCATTATTTTACCGTTATGTTCACTCCATTTACCATTATTTACTATTATATTACCAATATTTTTACTCCAGCTCCAGATACCATTAATTACCATTATTTTACCGTTATATTCACTACAGTTACCATTATTTTCCATTATTTTATCGTTATTTTCACTCCAGTTACCATTATTTACCGACGTTTTACCGTTATTTTCACTACAGTTACCATTATTTACCATTGTTTTACCGTTTTTTTTTTCACTCCAGCTCCAGTTACCATAATTTACCATTATTTTACCGCTATTTTCACTCCAGTTACCATTATTAAATTTTTTTCCCGTTATTTTCACTCCAGATCCAGATACCATAATTAACCATTATTTTACCGTTACTTTCACCCCAGTTACTATTATTTTCCATTATTTTACCGTTATTTTCACTCCAGTTACCATAATTTACCATAAGTTTATCGTTTTTTTTAATACAGTTACCATTTTTTACCATTATTTTACCGTTATTATCACTCCAGTTACCATAATTTACCATTTTTTCCTGTTATTTTCCCTCAAGTTACCATTATTTACCATTTTTTACCGTTATTTTCATTCCAGCTCCAGTTACCATTATTTACCTTTATTATAGCATAATGTTCACTCCAGTTACCATTATTTACCATTATTTTACCATTATTTTTACTCCAGTTACCATAATTTTCCATTATTTTACCGTAATTTTCACTCCAGCACCAGTTACCATAATTTGCCATTATTTTACCGTTATTTTCACTTTATTTACCATTATTTTACCTTGATTTTCACTCCAGTTACCTTAATTACCATTATTTTATCGTTATTTTTATTCCATATTCCATTATTTATAATTTTTTTGACCGTTATTTTCACTCCACAGCCAGTTACCATAATTTATCATTATTTTACCGGTATTTTCACTCCAGTTACCATTATTTACCATTATTTTACCGGTATTTTCACTCCAGCTCCAGTTACCATTATTTGCCATTATTTTACCGTTATTTTCACTCCATTTAGCAATATTTATCATTATTTTACCGGTATTTTCACACCAGTTACCATTATTTACAATTATTTACCGTTATTTTTACTCCAGCTCCAGTTGCAATAATTTTCCATTATTTTACCGTTATTTTTACTCCAGTTACCATTATTAACGTTAATTTTATCGTTATTTTTAATCCAGTTGCCATAATTTACCATTTGTTTTACCGTTTTTTTTCACTCCAGTTACCATTATTTACCATTAGTTTACCGTAATTTTCAATCCCACTCCAGTTACTATTATTTACACTTATTTTACCGTTATTTCCACTCCAGCTCCTTTTACTATTATTTACCATTATTTTACCGTTATTTTTACCCCATTTACCATTATTTACCATTATTTCACCGCTATTTTTACTCCAGCTTAAGTTACCTTTATTTTGCCATTATTTTACCGTTATTTTAACTCCAGCTCCAGTTACCAAAATTTACCATATTTTACCGTTATTTTCACTCCAGCTCTAGTTACCAAAATTTACCATATTTTACCGTTATTATCACTCCAGCTCTAGTAACCATATTTTACCATTATTTTACCGTTATTTTTAATCAAGTTACTATTATTTACTATTATATTACCGTTATTTTCACTTCAGTTCCAGTTACCATAATTTAGCATTATTTTACCGTTATCTTCACTCATTTTACCATTATTTACCATTATTTTACATTTATCTTCACTGAAGTAACTATTATTTACCATTATTTTACCATTTTTTTACTCCATTTACCATTGTATTACCCATATTTTCACTACAGCTCCAGATACCATTAATTACCATTAATTTTCTGTTATTTTCACTCCAGTTATCATTATTTACCATTATTTTACCGTTATTTTCATTCCAGTTACCAATATTTACCATTGTTTTACCGTTATTTTTACTCCAGTTACCATTATTCACCAATATTTTACTGTTATTTTCACTCCAGCTCCAGTTCCTATATTTTACCATTATTTTGCAGTTATTTTCACTCAAGTTACCATTATTAACTATTTTTTACCGTTATTTTCACTCCAGCTTCAGTTACCATAATTTACTATTATTTTACCTTTATTTTCACCATTACCATTATTTACCATTATTCTACTGTTATTTTTACTACAGTTACCATTATTTACCATTTTTTATCGTTATTTTCACTCCAGTTACCATTATTTTTCATTATGTTACCGTTATTTTCTCTCCAGCTCCAGTTACCATAATTTTCCATTATTTTACCGTTATTTTTACTCCAATTACATTTATTAAGCATTATTTTACCGTTGTTTTAACTCCAGTTACCATATTTTACCAGTTTGTTACCGTTATTTTCAATCCACCTCCAGTTACAATTATTTATCATTATTTTACCGTTTTTTTAAATCCAGTTACCATTATTTACCATTTTTTTACCGTTATTTTCACTCCAGCTCCACTAACCATTATTTACCATTATTTTACTGTTATTTTCACTCCAGTTACCATTATTTACCATTATTTTACCTTTTTTTCCACTCCATTTACCATTACTCACCTTTATTTTACCATTGTTTTTACTCCAGTAACCATAATTTACCATTATTTTACCGTTATTTTCACTCCATTTACCATTGTTTTCTATTTTTTTACCGTTATTTTCACTCCAGCTCCAGATACCATAATTTGCCATTTTTCTACCGTTATTTTCACTCCAGTTACCATAACTTACAATTGATTTACCGTTATTTTCACTCCAGTTACTATTATTTTCCATTATTTTACCGTTATTTTCACTCCAGTTACCATTATTTACCATTAGTTTATCGTTATTTTCACGCCAGTTACCATTATTTACCATTATTTTACCGTTATTTTTACTCGATTTACCATTACTTACCATTATATTACCGATATTTTCACACCAACTCCAGTTGCCATTAATTACCATTATGTTACCGTTGTTTTCACTCCAGTTACCATAATTTACCATTATTTTACCGTTATTTTACCGTTATTTTCACTCCAGTTACCATTATTCACCATTATTTTACCGTTATTTTCACTTCAGTTACCATTATTTATCAATATTTTACCGTTATTTTCAACTCAGCTCCAGTTACCATAATTTACCAGTATTCTATCGTTACTTTTACTCCTGTTACCATTATTTACCAATATTTTACCGTAATTTTCACTCCAGTTACCATAATTTACCATTTTTTCCAGTTCTTTTCCCTCCAGTTACCATTATTTACCATTATTTTACCGTTATTTTCATTCCAGCTCCAGATACCATTATTTACCTTTATTTTACCGTAATGTTCACTCCAGTTACCATTATTTACCATTATTTTACCATTATTTTCACTCCAGCTCCAGTTACAATAATTTTCCATTATTTTACCGTTATTTTCACTCATTTACCATTATTTACCGTTATTTTACCGTTATTTTCACTCCAGTTACCACAATTTACCATTATTTTAACGGTTATTTTCATTTCATTTACCATTATTTACCATTATTATACCTTTTTTTCACTCCAGCTCCAGTTACCATAATTTACCATTATTTTACCGTTATTTAAACTCCAGTTACCATTATTTACCATTTGTTTACCGTTATTTTCACTCCAGCTCCACTTACCATTATTTACCATTATTTTACTGTTATTTTCACTCCAGTTACCATAATTTACCATTCTTCTACCGTTTTTTTTCACTCCATTTACCATTACTTACCTTTATTTTACCGTTGTTTTCACTCCAGTAACCATAATTTACCATTATTTTACCGTTATTTTCACTCCATTTACCATTGTTTACCATTTTTACCGTTATTTTCACTCCAGCTCCAGTTACCATAATTTACCATTTTTCTACCGATATTTTCACTCCAGTTACCATAACTTACAATTGATTTACCGTTATTTTCACTCCAGTTACCATTATTTACCATTATTTTACTGTTATTTTCACTCCAGCTCCAGTTACCTTAATTAACCATTATTTTACCGTTTTTTTTTCACTCAAGTTTCCATTATTTTCCTTTTTTTACTGTTTTTTTCACTCCAGTAACCATAATTTACCATTATTTTATCGCTATTTTTACTCCAGTTACCATTATTTACCATTATTTTACCTTTATGTTCACTCGATTTACCACTATTTACTATTATATTACCAATATTTTTACTCCAGCTCCAGTTACCATTAATTACCATTATTTTACCGTTATATTCACTCCAGTTACCATTATTTACCATTATTTTACCGTTATTATCACTACAGTTACCATTATTTACCATTGGTTTACCGTTATTTTCACTACAGTAACCATTATTTACCATTGATTTACCGTTTTTTTCACTCCAGTTACCATAATTTACCATTATTTCACCGTTATTTTTACTCCAGCTCCAGTTACCATAATTTACCCTTATTTTACCGTTACTTTCACTCCAGTTACTATTATTTTCCATTATTTTACCGTTATTGTCACTCCAGTTAACATTATTTACCATTAGTGTATCGTTATTTTCACTCCAGTTACCATTATTTACCATTATTTTACGGTTATTTTCACTCCATTTACCATTACTTACCATTATATTACCGATATTTTCACTCCAACTCCAGTTGCCATTAATTACCATTATGTTACCGTTGTTTTCACTTCGGTTACCATTATTTACCATTATTTTACCGTTATTTTACCGTTATTTTCACTCCAGTTACCATCATTTACCATTATTTTACCGTTATTTTCACTCCAGTTACCATTATTTACCATTATTTTACCGTTATTCTCAATTCAGCTCCAGTTACCATAATTTACCAGTATTCTATCGTTATTTTTACTCCTGTTACCATTATTTACCAATATTTTACCGTTATTTTCACTGCAGTTACATTAATTTACCATTTTTTCCAGTTATTTTCCCTCCAGTTACCATTATTTACTATTATTTTACCGTATTTTCATTCCAGCTCAAGATACCATTATTTACCTTTATTTTACCGTATTGTTCACACCAGTTACCATTATCTACCATTATTTTACCATTATTTTCACTCCAGCTCCAGTTACAATAATTTTCCATTATTTTACCGTTATTTTCACCCCATTTACCATTATTTACCGTTATTTTACCCATATTTTCAATCCAGTTACCCTAATTAACCATTATTTTACCGATATTTTCATTCCATTTACCATTATTTACCATTAATATACCTTTATTTTCACTCCAGCTCCAGTTACCATAATTTACCATTATTTTACCGTTATTTAAACTCCAGTTACCATTATTTACCATTATCTTACGGTTATTTTCACTCCAGATCCAGTTACCATAATTTACCTTCTTTTGCCGTTATTTTTACTCCAGTTACCATTATTTACCATTATTTTACCGTTATTTTCACTCCATTTAGCAATATTTACCATCATTTTACGGTTATTTTCACTCCAGTTACCATTATTTACCATTATTTTACCGTTATTTTCACTCCAGCTCCAGTTACCATAATTTACCATTATTTTACCGTTATTTGCACTCGAGTTACCGTTATTAACCCTTATTTTATCGTTATTTTCACTCCTGTTACCATAATTTACAATTTTTGTACCGTTATTTTCACTCCAATTACCATTATTTACCATTATTTTACCGTTATTTTCAATCCAGCTCCAGTTACCATAATTTACACTTATTTTAACGTTATTTTCACTTCAGATCCAGTTACCTTTATTTACCATTATTTTACCGTTACTTTCACTCCATTTACAATTATTTACCATTACTTTACCAATATTTTCACTCAAGCTTAAGTTACCATTATTTACCATTATTTTACCGTTATTTTAACTCCAGCTCCAGTTACCAAAATTTACCATTATTTTACCGTTATTTTCACTCCAGCTCCAGTTACCATAATTTACCATAATTTTACCTTTATTTTCACTCCAGTTACCATTATTAACTTTTTTTTACCGTTATTTTCACTCCAGCTCCAGTTATCATAATTTATCATTATTTTACCGTTATTTTCACTCCAGTTACTATTATTTACCATTATTTTACCGTTATTTTCATTACAGCTCCAGTTACCATTATTTACCATTATTTTATCGTTATTTTCACTGAAGTAACTATTATTTACCATTATTTTACCACTTTGTTTACTCCATTTACCATTGTTTACCACTGTATTACCAATATTTTCACTCCAGCTCCAGTTACCATAATTTACCATTATTTTCCCGTTATTTTCACTCCAGTTACCATTATTTACCATTATTTTACCGTTATTTTTACTCCAGTTACCATTATTTACCATTATTTTACTGCAATTTTCACTCCAGCTCCAGTTGCCATATTTTACCATTATTTTGCCGTTATTTTCACTCCAGTTACCATTATGAACCATTGTTAACGTTATTTTCACTCCAGCTCCAGTTACCATAATTTTCCATTATTTTACTGTTATTTGCACTACAGTTACCATTATTTACCGTTATTTTACCGTTCTTTTCACTCCAGATACCATAATTTACCATTTTTTTATCGTTATTTTCACTCCAGTTTCCATTTTTGTTCATAATGTTACCGTTATTTTCTATCCAGCTCCAGTTACCGTAATTTACCATTATTTTACTGTTATTTTTACTCCAATTACCATTATTTACCATTATTTTACCATTATTTTCACTCCAGTTACCATAATTTACCATTTTTTTACCGTTATTTTTACTCCAATTACCATTATTTACCATTATTTTACCGTTATTTTCAAACCAGCTCCAGTTACCATGATTTACAATTATTTTACCATTATTTTCACTCCAGGTCCAATTACCATCATTTACCATTATTTTACCGATATTTTCACTCCAGCTCCAGTTGCCATAATTTAACATTATTTTACCATTTTTTTCACTCCAGTTACCATTATTAACCATTTTTTTACTGTTATTTTCACAGATACAGATCCCAGAATTTACCTTTATCTGACCGTTATTTTCACTCCAGTTACCATAATTATCCATTTTTTGCCGTTATTTTCACTCCAGCTCCAGTAACCATAGTTTGGCATTCTTTTTCCGTTATTTTCACTCCAGTTACCATTATTTACTATTATTTTACCGTTATTTCCACTCCAGTTACCATAATTTACCATTATTTTATCGTTATTTTCACACCAGTTACCAATATTTTACATTATTTTACCGTTATTTTCACTCCAGCTCCAGTTACCATAATTTACCATTACTTTACCGGTATTTTCACTCCAGTTACCATTTTAACCATTATCTCACCGTTATTTTTACTCAAGTTACCATTATTTACCATTATTTTACCGTTATTTTCACATCATTTACCATTATTTACCATTATATTACCGATATTTTTACTCCAGCACCAGTTGCCATTAATTACAATTATGTTACTGTAATTTTCACTCCAGGTACATTTATTTACCATTATTTTACCGTTATTTTCACTCCAGTTACCATTATTAACCATTATTTTACCGTTATTTTCTTTCCAGCTCCAGCTACCATAATTTACCATTATTTTACCGTTATTTTTACTCCAGTTACAATTATTTACAATTATTTTACCGTTATTTTCACTCCAGCTCCAGATACCATTGTTTTACCATTATTTTATCGTTATTTTCACTCCAGTTACGATTATTTAACATTATCTTACCGTTATTTTCACTACATTTATCATTATTTACCATTATTTTACCGCTATTTTCACTCCAGCTTAAGTTACCATTATTAACCATTATTTTACCATTATTTTAACTCCAGCTCCAGTTACCAAAGTTAACCATTATTTTACCGTTATTTTCACTCCAGCTCCACTTACCATAATTTACCATTAATTTACCGTTATTTTCACTCCATTTACCATTAATACCATTCTTTTACCGCTATGTTCACACCAGCTTAAGTTACAATTATTTATTATTATTTTACTGTTGTTTTAACTCCAGCTCCAGTTACCAAATTTAACCATTATTTTACCATTATTTTCACACCAGCTCCAGTTACCATAATTTACCATTTTACTACCGTTATTTTCACTCCAGTTACCATTATTTACCATTTTTTACCATTATTTTCACTCCAGTTACCATAATTAACCATTATTTTACCGTTATTTTCACTCAAGTTACCATTATTTACCATTATTTTACTGTTATTTTTACTTCATTTCCAGTTACCATAATCTACCATTTTTTACCGTCATTTTCACTCCATTTACCATTATTTTACAGTTATTTTTACTCCAGCTCCAGTTACCATTATTTTACCGTTATTTTCACTGAAATAGCTATTATTTGCCATAATTTTACCATTTTTTTACACCATTTACCATTGTTTACCATTGTATTACCAATATTTTCACTCCAGCTCCAGTTACCATTAATTAACATTATTTTACCGTTATTTTCACTCCAGTTACCATTATTTACCATTATTATACCGTTATTTTCACTCCAGTTACCAATATTTACCATTGTTTTACCGTTATTTTTACTCTAGTTACCATTATTTACCATTATTTTACTGTTATTTTCACTCCAGCTCCAGTTGCCATAATTTAACATTATTTTACCGTTATTTTCGCTCCAGTTACCATTATTTACCATTATTTTACAGTTATTTTCACTACAGTTGCCATAATTTACCATTATTTTATCGTTATTTTCACTCGCTACCATTATTTTTCATTATGTTACCGTTATTTTCACTACATTTACCATTTTTTACCATTATTTTACCGTTATTTTCTCTCCAGCTCCAGTTACCATAATTTACCATTATTTTACCGTTAATTTAACTCCAGCTCCGGTTACCATTATTTACAATTATTTTACCAATATTTTCACTCCAAATACCATTATTTTCCTTTTTTTACCGTTATTTTGACTCCAGTAACCATAATTTACCATTATTTTATCGCTCTTTTCACTCCAGTTACCATTATTTACCATTATTTTACCGTTATTTTCAATCCAGGTCCAGTTACCAAAATTTACCATTATTTTACCGTTATTTTCACTCCAGCTCAAGTTACCATAATTTACCGTAATTTTACCGTTATTTTCACTCCAGTTACCATTATTAACTTTTTTTACCGTTATTTTCACTCCAGCTCCAGTTATCATAATTTACCATTATTTTACCGTTATTTTCACTCCAGTTACTATTATTTACCATTATTTTACCGTTATTTTCATTACAGCTCCAGTTACCATTATTTACCATTATTTTATCGTTATTTTCACTGAAGTAACTATTATTTACCATTATTTTACCACTTTGTTTACTCCATTTACCATTATTTACCATTATTTTACCGTTATTTTAACTCCAGCTCCAGTTACCAAAATTTACCATTATTTTACCGTTATTTTCACTCCAGCTCCAGTTACCATAATTTACCATAATTTTACCGTTATTTTCACTCCAGTTACCATTATTAACTTTTTTTACCGTTATTTTCACTCCAGCTCCAGTTATCATAATTTACCATTATTTTACCGTTATTTTCACTCCAGTTACTATTATTTACCATTATTTTACCGTTATTTTCATTACAGCTCCAGTTACCATTATTTACCATTATTTTATCGTTATTTTCACTGAAGTAACTATTATTTACCATTATTTTACCACTTTGTTTACTCCATTTACCATTGTTTACCATTGTATTACCAATATTTTCACTCCAGCTCCAGTTACCATAATTTACCATTATTTTCCAGTTATTTTCACTCCAGTTACCATTATTTACCATTATTTTACCGTTATTTTTTCTCCAGTTACCATTATTTACCATTATTTTACTGTAGTTTTCACTCCAGCTCCAGTTGCCATATTTTACCATTATTTTGCCGTTATTTTCACTCCAGTTACCATTATGAACCATTGTTAACGTTATTTTCACTCCAGCTCCAGTTACCATAGTTTTCCATTATTTTACTGTTATTTGCACTACAGTTACCATTATTGACCGTTATTTTACCGTTCTTTTCACTCCAGATACCATAATTTACATTTTTTTATCGTTATTTTCACTCCAGTTTCCATTATTTTTCATAATGTTACCGTTATTTTCTATCCAGCTCCAGTTACCGTAATTTACCATTATTTTACTGTTATTTTTACTCCAATTACCATTATTTACCATTATTTTACAATTATTTTCACTCCAGTTACCATAATTTACCATTTTTTACCGTTATTTTTTCTCCAATTACCATTATTTACCATTATTTTACCGTTATTTTCAAACCAGCTCCAGTTACCGTGATTTACAATTATTTTACCGTTATTTTCACTCCAGGTCCAATTACAATCATTTACCATTATTTTACCGATATTTATACTCCAGCTCCAGTTGCCATAATTTAACATTATTTTACCATTGTTTTCACTCCAGTTAACATTATTAACCATTTTTTTACTGTTATTTTCACTCCAGCTCCAGTTACCATAATTTATCATTATTTTACCGTTATTTTCACTCCAGTTACCATTATTTACTATTATTTTACCGTTATTTCCACTCCAGTTACCATAATTTACCATTATTTTATCGTTATTTGCACACCAGTTACCAATATTTTACATTATTTTACCGTTATTTTCACTCCAGCTCCAGTTACCATAATTTACCATTACTTTACCGGTATTTTCACTCCAGTTACCATTTTAACCATTATCTCACCGTTATTTTACTCAAGTTACCATTATTTACCATTATTTTACCGTTATTTTCACATCATTTACCATTATTTACCGTTATATTACCGATATTTTTACTCCAGCTCCAGTTGCCATTAATTACAATTATGTTACTGTAATTTTCACCCTAGTTACATTTATTTACCATTATTTTACCGTTATTTTCACTCCAGTTACCATTATTAACCATTATTTTACCGTTATTTTCTTTCCAGCTCCAGCTACCATAATTTACCATTATTTTACCGTTATTTTTACTCCAGTTACAATTATTTACAATTATTTTACCGTTATTTTCACTCCAGCTCCAGAAACCATTGTTTTACCATTATTTTATCAATATTTTCACTCCAGTTACGATTATTTAACATTATCTTACCGTTATTTTCACTACATTTATCATTATTTACCATTGTTTTACCGCTATTTTCACTCCAGCTTAAGTTACCAGTATTAACCATTATTTTACCATTATATTAACTCCAGCTCCAGTTACCAAAGTTAACCATTTTTTTACCGTTATTTTCACTCCAGCTCCACTTACCATAATTTGCCATTAATTTACCGTTATTTTCACTCCATTTACCATTAATACCATTCTTTTACCGCTATTTTCACACCAGCTTAAGTTACCATTATTTATTATTATTTTACTGTTGTTTTAACTCCAGCTCCAGTTACCAAATTTAACCATTATTTTACCATTATTTTCACACCAGCTCCAGTTACCATAATTTACCAATTTACTACCGTTATTTTCACTCCAGTTACCATTATTTACCATTTTTTTACCATTATTTTCACTCCAGTTACCATAATTAACCATTATTTTACCGTTATTTTCACTCAAGTTACCATTATTTACCATTATTTTACTGTTATTTTTACATCATTTCCAGTTACCATAATCTACCATTTTTTTACCGTTATTTTCACTCCATTTACCATTATTTTACAGATATTTTTACTCCAGCTCCAGTTACCATTATTTACCTTTATTTTACCGTTATTTTCACTGAAATAGCTATTATTTGCCATTATTTTACCATTTTTTTACACCATTTACCATTGTTTACCATTGTATTACCAATATTTTCACTCCAGCTCCAGTTACCATTAATTAACATTATTTTACCGTTATTTTCACTCTAGTTACCATTATTAACCATTATTATACCGTTATTTTCACTCCAGTTACCAATATTTACCATTGTTTTACCGTTATTTTTACTCTAGTTACCATTATTTACCATTATTTTACTGTTATTTTCACTCCAGCTCCAGTTGCCATAATTTAATATTATTTTACCGTTATTTTCACTCCAGTTACCATTATTTACCATTATTTTACAGTTATTTTCACTACAGTTGCCATAATTTACCATTATTTTATCGTTATTTTCACTCGCTACATTATTTTTCATTATGTTACCGTTATTTTCACTACATTTACCATTGTTTACCATTATTTTACCGTTATTTTCACTCCAGCTCCAGTTACCATAATTTACCATTATTTTACCGTTATTTTTACTCCAGTTACCTTTATTTACCATTATTTTACACTTATTTTCACTCCAGCTCCAGTTGTCATATTTTACAATTATTTTACCGTTATTTTCACTCCAGTTACCATTATTAACCATTTTTTACCGTTATTTACACTCCAGCTCCAGTACCCGTAATTTTCCATTATTTTACCGTTATTTTCACTCCAGTTACCATTATTTGCCATTATTGTAACGTTATTTTCACTCAAGTTACCATTATTTACCATTATTTTATCGTTATTTTCACTCCAGTTACCATTATTTTTCATAATGTTACCGTTATTTTATCTCCAGCTCCAGTTACCATAATTTACCATTTTTTACCGTTATTTTTACTGCAATTACCATTTTTTACCATTATTTTACCGTTATTTGCACTCCAGTTACCATAACTTACCATTTTTTCACCGTTATTTTTACTCCAATTAACATAATTTACGATTATTTTACCGTTGTTTTCAATCCAGCTCAAGTTACCATTATTTACAATTATTTTACGGTTATTTTCACTCCAGCTGCAATTACCATCATTTACCATTATTTTGCCGTTAATTTCACTCAAATTACCAAAATCTACCGTTATTTTACCGTTATTTTCACTCCAGCTCCATTTGCAATAATTTACCATTATTTTTCCGCTATTTTCACTCCAGTTACCATTATTTACCATTATGGTACCGTTATTTTCACTCCAGTTACCATAATTTACCATTATTTTATCGTTGTTTTCACTCCAGTTACCGTTATTTTCCATTATTTTAACGTTATTTTCACTCCAGCTCCAGTTACCATAATCTACCACTATTTTACCGGTATTTTCACTCCAGTTACCATTTTTACCATTATTTTACCGTTATTTTTACTCAAGTTACCATTATTTACCATTATTTTTCCGATATTTTCACTCCAGCTCCAGTTGCCATTAATTACCATTGTGTTTCCGTTATTTTCACTCCAGTAACCTTTATTTACCATTATATGACCGTTATTTTTACACTAGTAACCATTATTTACCATTATTTTACCATAATTTTCACTCCAGTTACCATAATTTACCATTTTTGTACCATTATTTTCACTCCAATTACCATTATTTACCATTATTTTACCGTTATTTTCAATCCAGCTCCAGTTACCATTTTTTAAGATTTTTTAGCGTTATTTTCACTCCAGCTCCAGTTAGCATTATTTTACCATTATTTTATCGTTATTTTCACTCCAGTTACGATTATTTAACATTATTCTACCGTTATTTTTGCTCCATTTACCATTATTTACCATTAATTTACCGCTATTTTCACTCCAGTTTAAATTACCATTATTTGCCATTATTGTACCGTTATTTTGACTCCAGCTCCAGTTTCCAAAATTAACCATTATTTTACCGTTATTTTCACTCCAGCTCCAGTTACCATAATGTACCATTTTTCACCGTTATTTTCACTCCAGTTACCATTATTAACCATTTTTTACCGTTATTTTCACTCCAGCTCCAGTTACCATAATTAACAGTTATTTTCACTCAAGTTACCATTATTTACCATAATATTTCTGTTATTTTCTCTTCGGTTCCATTCACCATAATCTACCATTATTTTTCCGTTATTTTCACTCCATTTACCATTATTTACAATTTTTTTACATTTATTTTCACTCGAGCTCCAGTTACCATTATTTACCATTATTTTACCGATATTTTCACTGAAGTAACTATTATTTTAAATTATTTTACCATTTTTTACTCCATTTACCATTGTTTACCCTTGTATTACAGATATTTTCACTCCAGCTCCATTTACCATAATTTACAATTATTTTACCGTTATTTTCACTCCAGTTACCATAATTTACTATTATTTTATCGTTATTTTCACTCCAGTTACCACTATTTTTTATTATGTTACCGTTATGTTCACTCCAGCTGAAGTTACCCTAATTTGCCATTATTTTACCATTATTTGTTCTCCAATTACCATTATTTACCATTATTTTAGCGTTATTTTCACTCCAGTTACCATTATTTACCATTTTTACCGTTATTTTTATTCTAATTACCATTATTTACCATTATTTTACCATTATTTTCAATCCAGCTCCAGTTACCATTATTTACAATTATTTTACCGCTATTTTCACTCCAGCTCCAATTACCATTATTAACCATTATTTTACCGTTATTTTCATTCCAATTACCATTATTTAACATTATTTTACCGCTATTTTCACTCCAGCTTAAGTTACCATTATTTACCATTATTTTACCGTTATTTTAACTCTAGCTCCAGTTACCAAAATTAACCATTATTTTCCCGTTATTTTCACTCCAGCTCCAGTTACCATAATTTGCCATTATTTTACCGTTATTTTTACTCCAGTTACCATAATTTACCACTTTTTACCGTTATTTTTACTCCAGCTCCAGTTACCATTATTTACCATTATTTTACTGTTATTTTTACTCCAGTTACCATTATTTACCATTTTTTTACCGTTTTTTTTTACTCCAGTTACCATTACTTACCTTTATTTTACCGTTGTTTTCACTCCAGTAACTTTAATTTACCACTATTTTACCGTTATTTCACTCCATTTACCATTGTTTACCATTATTTTTCCGTTATTTTCACTCCAGCTCCAGTTACCATATTTTGCCATTTGTTTGCCGTTATTTTCACTCCAGTTACCATAATTTACAATTGATTTACCGTTAGTTTCACTCCAGTTACCATTATATAGTTATTTGGTTTCTTGACAGGGAATGTGAGGATATATTGCCGGTCTGGGTGTCATATTACCCGAGCCGCAGGCGAGGGATAATATGACACCCAGACCGGCAATATATACTCACATACCTTTTCAAGGAACCAAATAATTGTTTTATTATACTGCAAAGACTTTTTCAGACAAAATTAATAAGAGAACATCGATTTTTCGATTATTTCGCTTATTTAATGCCGAACGGCTTAATTCCCCTCTGAGAACCTCAATAATTACATGTCTGACGTCATTAATTTACCTGCATGACGTCACTTCTATAGAAATTGAATGGACAATCCATTTGATTTTTTTTTCAAAATTTGAGAATAATCTGATCGTTTTCAACGTTAAAAACATAACAGAAATATTTTCTGTAACAATTTTAGTAATCCGTAAGCATACCGCTTTATAATTAACAAGATCGGCTTCAAATTATGCATTTTTACGGAAATTCAAAAAAAATGTCGGACGACAACAAAAGGTGAGAGGCCAGAGAGGGAAATTAAGGCACGTGCAGTTCATATCTACGGCCGATCCGTAAATACGGGTATAAATCAACGGCAAATTATCCAATCAAAATCAAGGAAATTTCTTTGCAGTATAATAAAATTTATTATTATTTTACCGCTATTTTTACTACAGCTCCAGTTACCATTATTTACCATTATTTTACTGTTATGTTCACTCCATTTACCATTATTTACCATTATTTTACAGTTATTTTCACTCCAGCTCCAGTTACCATTATTTACCATTATTTTACCGGTATTTTCACTGAAGTAACTATTATTTACCATTATTTTACCATTTGTTTACTCCATTTACCATTGTTTACCATTGTATTACCGATATTTTCACTCCAGCTCCAGTTACCATTAATTGCCATTTTTTTACCGTTATTTTCACTCCAGTTACCATAACTTACAGTTCATTTACCGTTATTTTCCCTCCAGTTACCATTATTAACAATTATTTTACCGTTTTTTTCACTCCAGCTCCAGTTCCCATAATTTACCATTTTTTTACCGTTATTTTCACTCCAATTACCATAATTTGCAATTGATTTACCGTTATTTTCACTCCAGTTACCATTATTAACCATTATTTTACCGTTATTTTCACTCCAGCTCCAGTAACCATAATCTACCATTATTTTACCGATATTTTCACTCCAGTTACCATTATTTACCTATTTTTACCGTTATTTTCACTCCAGGAACCATAATTTACCATTATTTTATCGCTATTTTCGCTCCAGTTACCATTATTTAAAATTATTTTACCGTAATTTTCACTCCAGCTCAGGTTACCATAATTTACCATTATTTTACCGCTATTTTTACTCGAGTTACCATTATTCACCATTATTTTACCGTTATTTTCACTCAAGTTACTATTATTTACCATTATTTTACCGTTATGTTCACTCCATACACCATTATTTACAATTATTTTACCGTTATTTTTACTCCAGCTCCAGTAACCATTAATTACCACTATTTTTCCTTTATATTTCACTCCAGTTACCATTATTTACCATTATTTTACCGTTATTTTCATAACAGTTACCATTATTTACCATTGTTTTACCGTTTTTTTCACTCAAGCTCCAGTTACCATAATATACCATTATTTTCCCGTTATTTTCACTCCAGTAACCATTATTAAAAAATTTTTACCGTTATTTTCACTCCAGATCCAGTTACCATAATTTACCATTATTTTACCGTTACTTTCACTCCAGTTACTATTATTTTCCATTATTTTACCGCTATTATCACTCCAGTTACCATAATTTACCATTAGTTTATCATTATTCTCACTCCAGTTACCATTTGTACCATTATTTTACTGTTGTTTTCATTCATCTTACCATTATTTACCATTACTTTACCGTTGTTTTCACTCCAGTTACAATTACTTACCATTATATTACCGATATTTTCACTCCAACACCAGTTGCCATTAATTACCATTATGTTACCGTTGTTTTCACTCCAGTTACCATTATTTACCATTAGTTTACCGTTATTTTCACTCCAGTTACCATTATTTACCATTTCTCACCGTTATTTTCACTCCAGCTCCAGTAACCATAATTTACCATTATTTTACCGATATTTTCACTCCAGTTACAATAATTTGCCGTTATTTTACCGTTATTTTCACTACAGCTCCAGTTACCATTATTTGCCATTATTTTACCGTTATTTTCACTCAAGTTACCATTATTTACCATTATTTTACTGTTATTTTCACTCCAGTTCCAGTTACCATAATTTACCGTTATTTTACCGTTATATTCACTCCATTTACCATTATCGTTATTTTACAGTTATTTTCACTCCAGCTCCAGTTACCATTATTTACCAAAATTTTACCGTTATTTTCATTGAAGTAACTGTTATTTACCATTATTTTACCATTTTTTTTTACTCCATTTGCATTTGTTTACCATTGTATTATCGATATTTAAACTCCAGCTCCTGTTACCATTAATTACCATTATTTTACCGTTATTTTCACTCCAGTTACCTTTATTTACCATTATTTTACTGTTATTTTCACTCCAGTTACCATTATTTACCATTATTTTACTCTTATTTTCACTCCAGCTCCAGTTGCCATATTTTACCATTATTTTGCCGTTATTTTCACTGCAGTTACCATTATTAGCATTATTTACCGTTATTTACACTCCAGCTCCAGTACCCGTAATTTTCCATTATTTAACCGTTATTTTCACTCCAGTTACCATTATTTTTCATAATGTTACCGTTATTTTCTCTCCAGCTCCAGTTACCATACTTTAACATTATTTTACCGTTATTTTTACTCCAATTACCATTATTTACCATTATTTTACCGTTATTTTCACTCCAGTTACCATAATTTACCATTTGTTCACCGTTACTTTTACTCCAATTAACATTATTTACGATTATTTTACCGTTATTTTCAATTTAGCTCCAGTTACCATTATTTACAATTATTTTACCGTTATTTTCACTCCAGCTCCAATAACCATCATTTACCATTATTTTGACGTTAATTTCACTCCAGTTACCAAAATCTACCGTTATTTTACCGTTTTTTTCACTCCAGCTCCAGTTGCAATAATTTACCATTATTTTACTGTTATTTTCACTCCAGTTACCATACTTTACCATTAATGTACCGTTATTTTCACTCCAGTTACCATAATTTACAGTTATTTTATCGTTGTTTTCTCTCCAGTTACCATTATTTTTCATTATTTTACCGTTACTTTCATTCCAGCTCCAGTTACCATAATTTACCATTATTTTACCGGTATTTTCATTCCAGTTACTATTATTTACCTTATTTTACGTTATTTTCACTTCATTTTCCATTATTTACCATTATATTACCGATATTTTCACTCCAGCTCCAGTTTCCATTAATTGCCATTGTGTTTCCGTTATTTTCACTCCAGTAACCTTTATTAACCATTATTTGACAGTTATTTTTACTCCAGTAACCATTATTTACCATTATTTTACCATTATTTTCACTCCAGTTACCATAATTTACCATTTTTGTACCGTTATTTTCACTGCAATTACGATTATTCACCATTATTTTACCGTTATTTTCAATCCAGCTCCAGTTACCATTATTTACAATTTTTTACCGTTATTTTCCCTCCAGCTCCAGTTACCATTATTTTACCATTATTTTAGCGTTATTTTCAGTCCAGTTACGATTATTTAACATTATTTTACCGTTATTTTTACATCATTTACCATTATTTACCATTATTTTACCGCTATTTTCACTCCAGTTTAAGTTAGCATTAATAACCATTATTTTACCGTTATTTTTACTCCAGCTCCAGTTACCAAAATTAACTATTATTTTACCGTTATTTTCATTCCAGCTCCAGTTACCATAATTTACCATTTTTCACCGTTATTTTCACTCCAGTTACCATTATTAACCATTTTTTACAGTTATTTTCACTCTAGCTCCAGTTACCATAATTTACCGTTATTTTCACTCAAGGTACCATTATTTGCCATTATATTACTGTTATTCTCACTTCAGTTCCAGTCACCATAATCTACCATTATTTTACCGTGATTTTCACTCCATTTACCATTATTTACCATTATTTTACAGTTATTTGCACACCAGCTCCAGTTACCATTATTTTCCATTATTTTACCGTTATTTTCACTGAAGTAACTATTATTTAAAATTATTTTACCATTTTTTTCCTCCATTTACCATTGTTTACCATTGTATTACAGATATTTTCACTCCAGCTCCATTTACCATAATTTACCGTTATTTTACCGATATTTTTACTCCAGTTACCATTATTTACTATTATTTTACCGTTATTTTCACTCCAGTTACCATTATTTACCATTATTTTACCGTTTTTTCCACTCCAGTTACCATTACTTACCTTTTTTACCGTAGTTTTCACTCCCGTAACTTTAATTTACCACTATTTTACCGTTATTTCACTCCATTTACCATTGTTTACCATTATTTTTCCGTTATTTTCACTCCAGCTCCAGTTACCATAATTTGCCATTTTTTACCGTTATTTTCACTCCAGTTACCATAATTTACAATTGATTTACCGTTAGTTTCCCTCCAGTTACCATTATATAGTCATTTGGTTTCTTGACAGGGAATGTGAGGATATATTGCCGGTCTGTGTGTCATATTACCCGAGCCGCAGGCGAGTGATAATATGACACCCAGACCGGCAATATATCCTCACATACCCTTTCAAGGAACCAAATAATTGTTTTATTATACTGCAAAGACTTTTTCAGACAAAATTAATAAGAGAATATCGATTTTTCGATAATTTCACTTATTTAATGCCGAACGGCTTAATTCCACTCTGAGAACCTCAATAATTACATGTCTGACGTCATTAATTTACCTGCATGACGTCACTTCTATAGAAATTGAATGGACTATCCATTTGATTTTTTTCACAAAATTTGAGAATAATCTGATCGTTTTCAACGTTAAAAAAATAAAACAGAAATATTTTCTGTAACAATTTTAGTAATCCCTAAGCATACCGCTTTATAATTAACAAGATCGGCTTCAAATTATGCATTTTTACGGAAATTCAAAACAAAATGGCGGACGACAACAAAAGGTGAGAGGCCAGAGAGGGAAATTAAGGCACGTGCAGTTCATATCTACGGCCGATCCATAACTACGGGTATACATCAGCGGCAAATTATCCAATCAAAATCAAGGAAATTTCTTTGCAGTATAACAAAATTTAGTATTATTTTACCGTTATTTTTACTACAGCTCCAGTTACAATTATTTACCATTATTTGACTGTTATGTTCACACCATTTACCATTATTTACCATTATTTAACAGTATTTTCACTCCAGCTCCAGTAACCATTATTTACCATCATTTTACCGGTATTTTCACTGAAGTAACTATTATTTACCATTATTTTACCATTTGTTTACTCCATTTACCATTGTTTACCATTGTATTACCGATATTTTCACTCCAGCTCCAGTTACCATTAATTGCCATTTTTTTACCGTTATTTTCACTCCAGTTACCATAACTTACAGTTCATTTACCGTTATTTTCCCTCCAGTTACCATTATTAACAATTATTTTACCGTTTTTTTCACTCCAGCTCCAGTTCCCATAATTTACCATTTTTTTACCGTTATTTTCACTCCAATTACCATAATTTGCAATTGATTTACCGTTTTTTTTCACTCCAGTTACCATTATTAACCATTATTTTACCGTTATTTTCACTCCAGCTCCATTTTACCATTGTTTTACTCCATTTACCATTGTTTACCATTGTATTACCGACAGTTTCACTCCAGCTCCAGTTACCAATAATTACCATTATTTTACCGTTATTTTCACTCCAGTTACCATTATTAACAATTATTTTACCGTTATATTCACTCCAGCTCCAGTTCCCATAATTTACCATTTTCTTACCGTTATTTTCACTCCAGTTACCATACTTTGCAATTGATTTACCGTTTTTTTTTCACTCCAGTTACCATTATTAACCATTATTTTACCGTTATTTTCACTCCAGCTCCAGAAACCATAATTTACCATTATTCTACCGCTATGTTCACTCGAGTTACCATTATTCACCATTATTTTACCGTTATTTTCACTCAAGTTACTATTATTTACCATTATTTTACCGTTATGTTCACTCCATTTACCATTATTTACTATTATATTACCAATATTTTTACTCCACCTCCAGTTACCATTAATTACCACTACTTTTACCAGTTACCATTATTTACCATTTCTCACCGTTATTTTCACTCCAGCTCCAGTAACCATAATTTACCATTATTTAACCGATATTTTCACTCCAGTTAAAATAATTTACCGTTATTTTACCGTTATTTTCACTACAGCTCCAGTTACCATTATTTACCATTATTTTACCGTAATTTTCACTCAAGTTACCATTATTTACCATTATTTTACTGTTATTTTCACTTCAGTTCCAGTTACCATAATTAACCGTAATTTTACCGTTATATTCACTCCATTTACCATTATCGTTATTTTACAGTTATTTTCACTCCAGCTCCAGTTACCATTATTTACCAAAATTTTACCGTTATTTTCACTGAAGTAACTATTATTTACCATTATTTTACCATTTTTTTACTCCATTTACCATTGTATTATTTATATTTGCAATCCAGCTCCAGTAACCATTAATTACTATAATTTTACCGTTATTTTCACTCCAGTTACCTTTATTTACCATTATTTTACCGTTATTTTCACTCCAGTTTCCAATATTTGCCATTGTTTTACCTTTATTTTACCGTTACTTTCACTCCAGTTACCATTATAAACCACTTTGTTTTTCCGTTATTTTCACTCCAGCTAAAGAAACCATAGTTCACCATTCTTCTACCGTTATTTTCACTCCAGTTAACATTATTTACCATTATTTTAACGTTATTTTTACACCAGTGACCATTATTTACCATTATTTTACCGTTATTTTCACACCAGTTAACATTATTTACCATTATTTTACCCTTATTTTCACTCCAATTACCATTTTTACCATTATTTTACGGTTATTTTCACTCAAGTTACCTTTATTTACCATTATTTTACCGTTACTTTTACTCCATTTACCATTATTTACCATTATATTACCGATATTTTCATTCCAGCTCCAGTTGCCATTAATTACCATTATGTTGCCATAAATTTCACGCCAGTTACCATTATTTACCATTATTTCACCGTTATTTTCAATCCAGTTATTAATATTTACCATAATTTTACCGTTATTCTCACTCCAGCTCCAGTTGCCATAATTTTCCATTATTTACCGTTATTTTTACTCCAGTTACCATTATTTTACCGTTATTTTCACTCCAGTTATCATAGTTAACCATTTATTCACGTTATTTTCACTCCAGTTACCATTATTTACCATTATTTTACCGTTTTTTTACTCCAGCTCCAGTTACCATTATTTACCATTATTTTACCGTAATGGTCACCCCAGTTACAATTACTTACCATTGTTTTACCGTTATTTTAACTCCAGTTACCATTATTTACCATTATTTTACCGTTATTTTCACTCCAGCTCCAGTTTCCATAATTCACCATAATTTTCCGTTATTTTCACTCCATTTAACATTATTTAACATTATTTTACCGTTATTTTCACTCCAGCTCCACTTAACATAATTTGCCATTATTATACCGTTATTTTCACTCCAGTTACCATTTTTACCATTATTTTAAGGTTATTTTCACTCAAGTTACTTTTATTTACCATTATTTACCGTATTTTCACTCCAGTTACCATTATTTACCATTATTTTACCGTTATTTTCACTCCAGTTACCATTATTTACGATTATTTTACCATTATTTTTACTCCAGTTACCATTATTTACCATTGTTTTACCGTTATTTTCACTCCAGTTAACATTATTTACCATTTTTTACCGTTATTTTAACTCCAGCTCCAGTTGCCATAATTTGCCATTATTTTACCGTTATTTTCACTCCAGTTTCCATTAGTAATCATTTTTTACCGTTTTTTTCACTCCAGCTCCAGTTCCCACAATTTACCATTATTTTCCCGTTATTTCCACTGCAGTTACCATTATTTACCATTATTTTACCGTTATTTTCACTCCAGCATCAGTTACTATTATTTACCATTATTTTACCATAATTTTCACTTCATGTACCATTATTTAGCATTATTTTACCGTAATTTTCACTCCAGATCCAGTTACCAGAATTTACCATTATTTTACCGTTATTTTCACTCGATTGACCATTATTTACCATTATTTTACAATTATTTTTACTCCAGTTACCATATTTTCCATTATTTTACCGTTATTTTCACTCCATTTACCATTATTTTACCGTTATTTTCACTCCAGCTCCAGTTAACATAATTTACCATTATTTTACCGTTATTTTCACTCCAGTTACCATTATTTTACCGTTATTTTCACTCCAGCTCCAGTTTATATAATTTACCATTATTTTACCGTTATTTTCACTCTAGTTACCATTATTTACCATTATTATACCGTTACTTTCACTCCAGTTGCCATAATTTAACATTACTTTACCGTTATTTTCACTCCATTTACCATTGTTCACAATTATATTACCGATATTTTATCTCCAGCTCAAGTTACCATTATGTATCATAATTCTACCATTATTTTCACAAAAGTTACCATTATTTGCGATTATTTTACCGTTATTTTTACTCCAGTTACCATTATTTACCATTATTTTACCGTTATTTTCACTCCAGTTACCAGTATTTACCTTTTTTACCGTTATTTTCACTCCAGCTCCAGTTACCATAATCTGCCATTGTTTTACCATTATTTTCATTCCAGACTCCATTATTAACTATTTTTTACCGTTTTTTTCACTCCAGCTCCAGGTCCCATAATTTACCATTATTTTACCGTTATTTTCACTCCAGTTACCATTATTTACCATTATTTTACCGTTACTTTCACTCCAGTTACCATAATTAACAATTATTTTATCGTTATTTTCACTCCAGTTACCATTATTTACCATTTTGTTACCGTTATTTTCACTCCTTCTCCAGTTACAATTTTTACCATTATTTTACCGATATTTTCACTCCAATTACCATTTTTACCATTATATTACCGATACTTTTACTCCAGCTCCAGTTGGCATTAATTGCCATTATGTTACCGTTATTTTCACTCCAGTTACCATTTTTTATCATTATTTTACCGTTATTTTAACTCGAGTTACCATTATTCACCATTATTTTACCGTTATTGTCATTCCAGCACCAGTTACCATAATTTACCATTATTCGACCATTATTTTTCCTCCAGTTATCATTATTTACCATTATTTTACCGTTATTTTCACTCGTGTTACCATAATTTACCGTTTTTTACCGTTATTTTCACTCCAGTTACCATTATTTACAATTATTTTACCGTTATTTTAAATCCTGCTCCAGTTACCATTATTTACCTTTATTTTACCATAATTATCATTATTTACCATTTTTTACCGTTATTTTCACGCCAGTTACAATAATTTACCAATCTTTTACCGTTATTTTTACTCCACCTCTAGTTATTATAATTTACCAACTTTTTACCGTTATTTTCAGTCCATTTACCATTATTTACCATGATTTTACCGTTATTTTCAATCTAGTTACCATATATTACCATTATTTTACCGTTATTTTCACTCTAGATACCATTATTTACCATTATCTTACCGTTATTTTCACTCCTGCTCCAGTTACCATAATTTACTATTATTTTACCGTTATTTTCACTGCAGTTACCATTATTTAACATTATTTTACCGTTATTTTCTTTCCATCACAAGTTACAATTATTTACCATTATTTTGCGTTATTTTTACTTTATTTACCATTGTTTACCATGATTTTACCGTTATTTTCACTCCAGATCCAGTTACCATTATTTACCATTAATTTACCGTTATTTTCACACCAGTTACCATTATCTACCATTCATATACCGTTATTTTCACTCCAGCTCCATTTACCATAATTTACCATTATTTTACCTTTATTTTCATTCCAGTTACCATTTTTACCATTATTTTAAAGTCATTTTCACTCGTTACCATTATTTACCATTATATTACCGATATTTTCACTCCAACTCCAGTTGCCATTAATTACCATTATGTTATCGTTATTTTCACTCCAGTTACCATTATTTACCATTATTTTACCGTTATTATCAGTCCAGGTACCATAATTTACTATTTCTTTACCGTTATTTTCACTCCATTTACCATTACATTTCCGATATTTTAACTCCAGCTCCAGTTACCATTAATTACTATTATTTTACCGTTATTTTCACTCTAGTTACCATTATTTACCATTATTTTACCGTTATTTTCAATCCAGCTCCAGTTACCATAATTCACCATTATTCGACCGTTATTTTCACTCCAGTTACCATTATTTACCATTATTTTACCGTTATTTTCACTCCAGCTCCAGTTACCATTATTTACCATTATTTCACAGTTATTTTCACTTCATTAACCATTATTTACCTTTTTTTACCGTTATTTTCACTCCAGATACAGTTCCCAGAATTTACCTTTATTTTACCGTTATTTTCACTCCAGTTACAATAATTATCCATTTTTTGCCGTGATTTTCACTCCAGCTCCAGTAACCATAGTTTGGCAATATTTTTCCGTTATTTTCACTCCAGTTACCATTGTTTACCATTATTTTATCGTTATTTTCACTCAGGTTAACATTTTTTACCATTATTTTACCGTTATTTTCACTCCAGTTACCATTTTTACCATTATTTTACCGTTATTTTCACTAAAATTACCGTCATTTACCATTATTTTACCGTTATTTTCACTCCATTTACCATTATTTACCATTATATTACCGTTATTTTCACTCCAGCTCCTGTTGCAATTAATTACCATTATCTTACCTTTATTTTCACTCCAGTAACCATTATTTACCATTATTTCATGTTATTTTCACTCCAGTTACTATTATTTACCATTATTTTACCGTTATTTTCACTTCATTTACCATTTTTACCATTATTTTACCGTTATTTCCACTCCAGATCCAGTTACCAGAATTTACCACTATTTGACCGTTATTTTCACTCCAGTTACCATGATTAACCATTATTTTACCGTTATTGTAACTCAAGCTCCGTTTACCATAATTTACCGTGATTTTCACTCGATTGACCATTATTTACCATTATTTTACCATTATTTTCACTCCAGTTACCACAATTTACCTTTATATTACCGTTATTTTCACTCCATTTACCATTATTTACCATTATTTTACCGTTATTTTCACTCAAGTTAGTTTTATTTACCATTACTTTACCGTTATTTTCACTCCATTTAAAACTATTTACCGTTTTCTTACCTTTATTTTAACTCCACCTCAGTTACCTTTATTTACCATAAATTTACCGTTATTTTCACTCAAGTTACCATTATTTACGATTATTTTACTGTTATTTTTACTCCAGTTACCATTATTTACCATTTTTTTACCATTATTTTTACACCAATTACCATTATTTACCATTTTTACCGTTATTTTCACTCCAGCTCCAGTTACCATAATTTACCATTATTTTACCATTATTTTCACTCCAGTTACCATTATTAACAATTTTAAATCATTTTTTTCACTCCAGCTCCAGTTCCCATAATTTACCGTTATTTTACCGTTATTTTCACTCCAGTTACCATTATTAACCATTATTTTACCGTTATTTTCACTCACGCTACCATTATTTACCATTTGTTTATCGTTATTTTCACTCCAGCTCCAGTTACCATAATTTACCATTATTCGACCGTTATTTTTACTCCAGTTACCATTATTTACCATTATTTTACAGTTATTTTCACTCCAGTAACCATAATTTACCATTTTTTACCGTTATTTTCACTTCAGTTACCATTATTTACCATTATTTTACCGTTATTTTAAATACTGCTCCATTTACCATTATTTACCTTTATTACACCGTACTTTTCACTCCAGTTACCATTATTTATCATTATTGTACCGTTATTTTCACACCATCTCTAGTTACCATAATATACCATAATTTTAGCGTTATTTTCAGTCCGTTTACCATTATTACCATTATTCTGCCGTTATTTTCACTCCAGTTACCATATATTACCATTATTTTACCGTTATTGTCACTCCATTTCATTATTTACCATTATTTTACTGTTATTTTCACTCCAGCTCCAGTTACCATTATTTACCATTAATTTAATGTTTTTTTTCACTCCAGATACCATTATTTACCATTATCTTACCGTTATTTTCACTCCAGCTCCATTTACCATAATTTTCCATTATTTTACCGTCATTTTCACTGCAGTTTCCATTATTTACCATTATTTTACCGTTATTTTCACTCCAGCTCCAGTTACCATAATTTACCATTATTATAGCGTTATTTTCACTCCAGTTACCATTTTTACCATTATACTACCGTTATTTTCACTCAAGTTACTATGATTTACCATTACTTTACCGTTATTTTCACTCCATTTACCACTATTTACCATTATATTACCAACATTTTAACTCCAGCTCCAGTTACCATTATTTACCAAAATTTTACCAATATTTTCACTCCAGTTACTATTATTTAAGATATTTTTGCCGTTATTTTTACTCCAATTTCCATTATTTACCATTGTTTTACCGTTATTTTCACTCCAGTAACCATTATTTACCATTTTTTACCGTTATTTTCACTCCAGCTTCAGTTACCATAATTAACCATTTTTTTACAATTATTTTCACTCCAGTTTCCATTACTAACCATTTTTTTACCGTTTTTATTTACTCCAGCTCCAGTTCCCATAATTTACCATTATTTTACCGTTATTTCCACTGCAGTTACAATTATTTACCATTGTTTTACCGTTATTTTAACTCCAGTTACCATTATTTACCATTATTTTAACGTTATTTTCACTCCAGTTACCATTATTTACCATTATTTTACCGTTATTTCCACTCCTTCTCCAGTTACCATTATTTACCATAATTTAACAGATATTTTCACTCCATTTACCATTTTTACCATTATTTTACCGTTATTTTCACTCCAGTTACCATAATTTACCATAACTTTACCGATATTTTCACTCCATTTACCATTATTTACCATTATATTACCGATATTTTCACTCCAGCTCCAGTTGGCATTAATTACCATAATGTTAGCGTTATTTTCACTCCAGTTACCATTTTTTACCATTATTTTACCGTTATTTTAACTCCAGTTACCATTATTTACCATTACTTTACCGTTATCTTCAATCCAGCTCCAGTTACCATAATTTACCATTATTCGACCGTTATTTTTACTCCAGTTACCATTATGTACCATTATTTTACTGTTATTTTCACTCCAGTTACCATACTTTACCATTATTAACCATTATATTACCGATATTTTCACTCCAGCTCCAGTTGGCATTAATTACCATTATGTGACCTTTATTTTCACCTAGTTACCATTTTTTACTATTATTTTACCGTTATTTTAACTCCAGTTACCATTATTAACCATTACTTTACCGTTATCTTCAATCCAGCTCCAGTTACCGTAATTTACCATTATTCGACCGTTATTTTTACTCCAGTTACCATTATTTACCATTATTTTACCGTTATTTTAAATCCTTCTTCAGTTACCATAATTTACCATTATTTTACGTTATTTTTACTCCAGTTACCATAATTTACCATTATTTTATCGTTATTTTCAGTCCATTTACCATTATTTACCATTATTCTACCGTTTTTTTCACTCCAGTTAGCATAATTTACCATTATTTTACCGTTATTGTCACTCCATTTAACATTATTTACCATTATTTTACCGTTATCTTCACTCCAGCTCCAGTTACCATTATTTACCATTATTTTACCGTTCACACCAGATACCATTATTTACCATTATCTTACCGTTATTTTCACTCCAGCTCCAGTTACCATAATTTACCATTATTTTACCGTTATTTTCACTCCAGCACCAGTTCCCATTATTTACCATTATTTTACCGTTATTTCCACTTCATTTACCATTATTTACCATTATTTTACCGATATTTTCACTCCAGCACCAGTTACCATTATTTACCATTATTTTACCGTTATTTTCAATCCAGTTACCATTATTTACCATTATTTTACCGTTATTTTCACTCCTGCTCCAGTTACCATAATTTACCATTATTTTACCGTTATTTTCATTCCAGTTACCATTTTTACCTTTATTATACCGTCATTTTCACTCGTTACCATTATTTTACCGTTATTTTCACTCCATTTACCTATATTTACCATTATATTACCGATATTTTCACTCCAGCTCCAGTTGCCATTAATTACCATTATTCCATCGTTATTTTCTCTCCAGTCACCATTATTTATCATTATTTTACCGTTATTTTCACTCCAGTTACCATAATTTACCTTTCGTTTCCGTTATTTTCACTCCATTTACCATTATTTACCATTATATTACCGATATTTTAACTCCAGCTTTAGTTACCATTAATTACCATTATTTTACCGTTATTTTCACTCTAGTTACCATTATTTACCATTATTCTACCGTTTTTTTTCACTCCAGTTACCATAATTTACCATTATTTTATCGTTATTTTCACTCCAGTTACCATTATTTACCATTAAATTACCGTCATTTTCACTCCAGCTCCAGTTACCATAATTTACCATTATTTTACCGTTATTTTCATTCCAGTTTCCATTATTGACCATTTTTACCGTTTTTTTCACTCCAGCTCCAGTTACCATATTTTACCATTATTTTACCGTTATTTTAACTCCAGTTACCGTCGTTTACCATTATTTTACCGTTTCACACCAGTTTCCCTAATTTGCCATTATTTTATCGTTATTTTCACTCCAGTTACCATTTTTACCATTGTTCTACCGTTATTTTCACTCATTTACCATTATTTACCATTATTTTACCGTTATTTTTACTCCATATGCCATTATTTAAAATTATATTACCAATCTTTTCACTCCAGCTCCAGTTACCATTAAAAACCATTATTTAACCGTTATTTTCACTCCAGTTACCATTATTTGCCATTATTATACCGTTATTTTCACTCCATTTACCATTATGTACCATTATATTACCGATATTGTCACTCCAGCTCCAGTTGCCATTAATTAACATTATTTTACCGTTATTATCACTCCAGTTACCATAATTTACCATAATTCGACCGTAATTTTCATTTCATTTACCATTATTTTACCGCTATTTTCACTCCAGATCCAGTTACTATTATTGACCATTATTTTACCGCTATTTTTACTCCATTTACCGTTATTCACCATTTTTTATCGTTATTTT